>WKFP01014598.1:382528-418653 GCA_011057875.1 Pterocles orientalis | reverse complement strand
TGCAGACCTCTGTGCCACTGGCCTGTGACCTGTCCCGGCAATGGTGACAGCACAGGTGTCCCCTGTGGTGTGTCCCCAGGGGCTTCTCCCCACCGTGGTTTGTTGTTCTGTCCCTGTGGAAACGCCGATAGCAAAGTCTACAGTAATCCCTCAGGCAGTGGTACTGCCACGTCTTTGGGGACATCACTGGGGAATGGCCCAGCAGCCTGCTTAATTAGTCTGGACATTGATAATTACAGCAGGGGACCTGGAGCTCTTCAGGGTGAGGACAGATGTTCACATGTCAATAAAGGGATTGCACAGCCAAATGGTGAAACTTTGGACGAGAGAGCTCTGACAAGCTGCATCTCAGGAAAAGCTCTGGGAAAACCCAGACACGAGAGGTCCCTCCATGCGCAATTGCCGTTACAGAGAATGAGTATGATCACCTCCCTGCTCCGTGGAGGTGCCCGCAAACTTCTCAAGACCAGAGAAAGAGAGCAAAAGACACTGCCACACGACTTTTTTCCTATGGGGATTCTGCCATAGCCTCTGCAGCCAGCTCAGCGCTGCAAACCCAGCTGGGCTTTACTCAGGCATCCCGTGCCTGCAGCTGGGCAGAGCCTGGTGAGGTCTGTCTCCTCTTTCCTGCTGCACAAGAACAAACTGTACGTTTCTAGACAGTGGCTGCACATGGGGCATACAGGGCTCCCCAAGCAGTAAACATGCTCTTGTTCATGATCTCCAGTAAGAACACACCTGCGCTCTGCTCGCTGACCTCTGTGTACTAATGCATGGACACTGCTTGGACAAAAATAGGAAAACTTTTGCTGTCCCAAAGATAGTTTAGCCTGTACAGTTTAGAGAGGGGTGCTGCAAAATGATGCAGCTCTCCTCAGAAGGATTTGGGAGTGGCATCCAGGACAAAAAGTCATGCACTGCTGTTCCATAGTTTGAGGTTTGTCCGCAGACCCTTGGAGAAGGATTTGGGGAAGAACAATGCACAACGTATGGATGGTTTGGATGTTCTGCAGACTGGTTCCACAGCAAACAGAAATTGCTGTGAAATGCTGATGCTTCTGAGTCCACATGTTAATGGAGGTGCTTTGAAAGGTGACCCTAACTTCCGTGGACTCCATAAATTCCCTCCACAGTGGTGTGGCTGGTGTTTTGGAGTCAGTCCTGAGGCTCTGTGCTATTTTCCTATTGTAATGTCTGCCCTTGGCTCAGCATCACTTGCAGGCATTTTGTGGTTGCACATAAATGTGCATCCACTAGCAAATGTTGCTTGCATGCATTTTGTGTGTGTGTGTGAAATGCACAGTGCTGGGGGAAGCAAGATGAGTCAGACTGTTTCTTTCCATGCCATCGAGACCTGCCAAAGGTCTGAGTTTGTACAAATACAGTGCAGAAATGTTTCTCTCTTCCAGCAGCGCATGAGGCTCGCTCACTGCCTCCAGCAAAGCCACTGTCTCTGCAATTTTTACTGCCCTCAGCAGGAAGCAGGTTCAGCAATGCCCACCTCGAGCACCTGTGCTCCATCTGCCAGCAACAACTGCTCAGAACTGCCAGAAGCGCTACCAGTGAGATTCATGGTGCAATGGGAGATGCCCAATTTGTCAGCCCAGTGACCCATAACCATCGCCATAGATTGTCAATGAGAGCGCAGTGGGGTGTTACGATGGCCGCGCTCCCCTGGATGAGCAATGGCATAGAAAGGTGGCAAGGACAAAGTAGATCGATAAGAGTTTTCAAGTCGCTCTGGGCAGATGCTGAGCCTTGATCTTGCAAACAGTTGCAGGGCAGCATTACTGCTCTCCGCTGTCCCATTCACTCTGGTGGGATTTCTGACACCAGTAAAGTCCTTTGTCTGCAGTGCCAGCCCCGTCATTTATCAGTCAAGAATTTAGAGCCTTTTTGCAGGCTTAGACTCAGCCATGGAGAAAATATATCCTTCACAACCTGCTTTCACAGACAGCTGTCAGACCTGTTGCTAGTGGTAAACTGCCAGGCTCTTGCACCTTTTTTTCACTCTGGCACCCATAACACATCTCCAAAAGGCCAGAGTTTGTTACTGAGGAGAAAACACCGGTGTTCCCTTGACCTTCACAGCACGGACTTGTGTTAGAATAGCCTCTCTGACAGAGAGCAGTCATCCCATCATTCATTTTGAAACCTGCTTCCAAACACAAACAGAGCACTATGTGATGCTGTGAGCAACCTCAGGACAAGATGAGTAAAGTCATTTCCAAAAGACCTCAGACGTCCACTTTCCAGACTCTTTCGCTTCCGTTTCCTTCAATAACAGAGCCGGTAGCTTATGTGTTTTAACTGACTTTGCTCTGCTGAAGGCAACAGCAGACGCTGATTTCCACTGGCTGAGGTTACAGAAATTGCCAATAGCTGCGGAAAGATAAGCAGAGGTGGAGCATCTTCCCTTCCACTCTCACAAATTCTATGGTTCCAGTCAGGCATTATAATTGTTCATGACATCTTTTTTTCTCTTCCCACAGACTCAGATTAGAAACGTGGGTTCATCTCCAGTTCCCCCAGTTCCTGCTTCATTGTGCAACTGGCCGTAAACCATATACAACACAGATGAGCAGCCTGCCTATCTACAACAGTTTCTTCATGAGTCTACTTTATAGTTGTGGTTGGTTTACAAAGAGCAAACCGTTGGAGCCAAGGAGCTTGCAAAGGTTTTCTCTCAAAGCAATTTTTTCTCTCACATGTTGGTGTAAACAGCTGGCCAAAAGAGCTGTTGTTTGCATGGTTGGGGACCCAGAGCTTGCTCCACAGGTGGCTTACCAGCTTTTCACTAATTTCGGGGAGACTCTAGGCTGGAAATAAATGCCATTGGAAATGCCACACTTGGTCCTCCAACTGCACAAAGCAGCAAATTGCTCCCTCTGAAATAAATAAGGTGCTGGTTGTTGTGGTTGGGGGGGGGGGAGGTTTGGGTTTGTCTGGTAGCAGGGAGGGCCCACAGTCACGGCTCCTGTAAGCAGCTGCTAAAGGTTTCCGGGCACTCCAGGTCTGCTGGCAGCAAGGGAGGGGCTGCAGTGCCGGCCCCTGTCAGTAACTGCTGAGGGCTCCCCTGGCTGCAAGCCTGCTCTGGTGGCAAGGGAGGGGCTGCAGTGTGGCTCCTGTAAGTGACTGCTAAGGATTCACCCCCACCCCCCGGCTCCAAGGGTTTTAGCAGCTGGGGGGGGAGCGGACGGGGACTGTTGGGATGTGAGACTGTCATCAGGGTACTGTGGCCCCGTGCAGAAAAGGGTGCAGAAAAGGACTCACGCCGGAGCAGGATTTGAGAAGGACTCTCCAGTGAGAAGGGAGCCCACGCTGCAGCTGGGAAAGACTGTGAGGAGCCCTCCCCTGAGGAGGAAGGAGCGGCGGACTGGCTGCACCCCCAATTCCCTGCCCCCCTGCGCCGCCGAGGGTGGGGGCAGAAGGTACAGAACAAAGCCTTTGGGCTGTGGGAAGAAGGAAGGGGTGGGGGAGAAGTGCCTTTTTAAGACGTGGTTTCTCTCAGTATCTTGCTTCTTGTTGCAAATAGCTAATAAATTCAATTGGTTTTTTGTTCTTCCCAAGTCATGTTGGTTTCTTGCCCGTGACCCTAAGTGATGAGTGAAACCCTCCCTGTCCCTGCCTCAGCCCACCAGGTGTTCAATAAAAAAATGTCTGGTGGCCATTTCTAAACCGCGACACTGGCATGGATCGATGCTGCGTATGGCTACTATCGAGGGGAAGTAGGCCTGATCCAATAGATTTGGGACCCATCTTAGGACATCTGTGCCACCCAGAACCTGCCCCTCATCGTCTTCAGTCTTGTTGTTATTGTGCTAAGACTGATTTTTGATGTTGCAAGAAATTTCTGGCAGGGGCTGAATTTTGTCATGTGATTCACACACCACACCTGGTACAACAGAAGCTAGACTAGTCTGAGCAGCACAAATTTGGAGCAGCTTGAATCTTAATTCACTTGACTCCAGCAAAAAATAGGCACTTGATTTTCAAAAGTATTGAGTCACCTGCCAATGGGTGCCTTTGCTTCTGAAATGGTACTAAGCATCTCTTTGCATCTGTTGAAGCCAAGATGCATTTCGCAATCCACCCATCCTGTCTGAACAAACATCTGACCCCAGCTCTAAAGAGGATGGGAAGTGTTTGTTTTCTCTACCAGAAGCAGTTCCTCATTTCCACAAAGAAGGAGACACATGGGATGAGTGGCAGGCCTTTGTGCAGCCACAGCAGCTGGAGGAGAGGGAACTTCCCAACACGGGCTTGCTGGACTCCAGGCTGCCGATGCACTATTTTTACAGGACCTTTGTGCTTTCTGAGGCATTGCCTCCAGGAACCAGCTTCCTGTAGCTTCAGTCCCTGCTGCTCTGTGCTATCCTGGACACCTTGTCCCACTCCTTCCTTACTTTCTGCTTCAGTCTCTTGGTGGGTTAGTACATGCTGAAGCGCTGCTTTATTGATGATAACAATTATCTCCATAATAAACTGATTTGATCTAGGAAGACAGATGGAAGGGAAACAGAAAAAAGTGAAAAAGGGCACACAGATTAATAGTTTGGAAGGGGGGAGAAAGCAGATGGTGGATGAAATTCATTAGTTTAGAGTAACCGCACTGATCCCCTCTTCTCCCAGGCTGCAGCTAGCTTCTGCTGCTGGTATTCGTAACCCTGCTCCACGGACTGGCAACTGCCTTCCCAATTTCCTACCCTTACAACGCAGTCCTTGGAGCACACTGACAGCCACTCTTTCGTTTACCTGCAGTAAAGCGAAGCCACAGCCAAAGCGCCTTTCCAGCTGTGCAACCAGCCAGTGACAAATACAGGTGGAGATCCAGCTAATGGAAGGCATTACTTGCTGGCTGAGCTATTCTGAGACTGTTTCTTGGAAAACAGAAGCCTAAGTCCCTTTTTTGCCCCAGGAGGTTGGTGACCACTTGGGCACAAAGCTTGAAAGCTCAAGTCCCTCTGAAGTTCAAAGAAGCTGAGCTGTATTTTGGGGGAGTTCCAACAACCGTCACATCAATGCATTGTTTCTTGAGCTTTAACCCAATGGCTGCTGTCCCACACTGGGGAGTGTTGGAGGCAGCCACCTCCCTTTCCCAGCACCTATCGCCTTCCCAAACATGTCTTCTCCTGCAGGTTCATCTGCAGACACAGGGAATGCCTCCTGCAGCTCCTCTGGAGAGGGTCAGTATTGTCCCCTGAGGATGGACCCTCGTCACTGTGTGGTGTTGAGCCAGTCAGGCAGTGCCAGAGCACAGCAGGGAAACTGATCCTGGACCCAATGCAGGGATAGACCAAGGCACAGTGAAGGACATGCTAAGGCAGCAATTACATTAATTGAGCTTTGGATCTGGCCCATAAATGGTTTCTACATCTTAGTGTGATGATTTTGCATGTTGCTAATTTGACTAACTGATTTGGCTAATTCTACGTTTGGTAGAACTGTTGATATTGGGAGTGGGGAGGAATGTTTAATTTAAAAGCTAATTAAAGAATATCAGGCTGCAGTCAAAAAATGCATCTGGATGAAACAGGGATTTGCCCATCACTTAGGTTTCATCATTTTCAGTGGAAGAGGGCAGGCGCAGCAACCTTAGGAAGCAGATTCTGTGCATGAGCAAGGAGCAAGAGAGACAGAGATTTCTGACTGACAAAACTGATGCTGATTCTTTTGTATCCAGCCATTGGTGAAGCTCCTCTCTTTCCTACAGTGAGCAATTAGAATGTTAAGTTTCCACCTGGTTTAAAGGATTTTAGACCTTGTGGCTCAAAATGTTCAACGTATTTAAAAATAAGTGCTGAGACCTAGCCAACCACTTTTAAGCTGGCCATAAAAGGTTATTTTGTGAGGATATCAACTGCATTAAGATTGGACTGCTTTTCAAAGATTTTGATTAGCAGTACTTCAGGAAATTTAATCTGGAGCTTTCATTAGAAGGAGGATTTAGGGATGCTTTGTACGCATGTGTGCTTGTATATGTTCCTTTTGTAACACACTGCACATTTTCAGTCCCTGTGATTAGCTAGACCAATAAACTGTGCAGGCGATGTCCTCCTCCAGCTCTCAGTATCCATTAAACCAATTATCAGGAGAAGTCAGAAGAATGCTTATGCTGCAGTTTGCAGAATTTATGTTTTCAGGAAGCAAGTGTAGGAAAGTCTGTGTTTAGCATTCACCACAGGTATGTCGACAGTCTCTCATGGAGATCAGGAGAAGAGTACGCAGAGTTCCTCCGCCTGGAGCTGCAGCCACCAGCCCTTGGCCACTGTCACTGAAGATGGAGCAGGCCGCAGTCAAGGAGAGATTTCTGTGAGCCTCACTGTACAGTGTTTACCTTGATAACTGTAGTGTGCACAGAGCCCGGCATTGACAGAGCCCGTTCTGATTGAGAGAATTAGGCTGGATTTGAGATTGTAGCCAGAGATCTGTTCTTTCCACTTGCTCCATCAGAGACTCATTTGCAGGACATGTTTCCTCAGGACAACTCTCAAAGCTGGTGTGGCCACACAAACTAGGAAGTTAAAACTGGTGCAGGAAAGAGATCCACCGCCATGTTGCTGCAAGGTGCCCCATGGTTGGGGTGGCTACTGCTCAGCACACAAAGCTCTGGGTGTTCTTTGGTTGGGTCATGGGAGGTGTCATTCTGAGCAGGAATTCCCTCATTATATTTTGGGGTGCTAAGTTGTCTCATCACCTTGGTTGCACATCCGTACCCATGTTACTGGGTCTGTCTTGTGGTCCTTGTAGTGTGGCTGAACCTAAATGAAGATTTGGCACTGACATCAGTGACTGGTGCACCGAGCCCTGTTCCTCGTCGTCTACCACGCCATGTCCGAGATGCAGGAACATGTTCAGCCATCCTATGGCAGCTCATCCTGTGCCCATGTGGACCCATCACTGCTGCACTGTGCACAGAGGCTGAACTATTTGCTCAGTGGCTCAGGAGAGAGACAAGCCCAGGTTTCCCCAGCTTCAGGCTGCCTGTCAAACACAAGGATGAAGGCTGTCTGAAGGATGCTAGTCTTGGACTTCTGTTGTACCAGAAACCAAGGGAAGAAGCTCTGGTGAGGAGACATGCGGTTGCTGTAAAAGGGAGGCACAAATGAGAAATAGTGCAAATCACAGGGGAAGGGTGTGGGAAGAATGAGAGGGCAGCAATTACAACTGGACGTGTGATTTTGGTTGCACTTATTGTGCTAAAGAATTCAAAATGTTCCTCTTTCTGAATCAGGTTTAAAACTCAGTCTTGAATTTTTTGTTTATTTGGTTTAGTTTTGGGGTTTCTGCAAACTGATTATACGAAAGAAAAAAAAATACCATTAAAAGGGCCAGCTGAAAATTTGGGCTGCATTTTGGTCTTTTAAAACTCCAAACAAAAACACAAATATTTTTTGTACAAGTTCCCTTACTTTCTAAAATGAGTAATCTTTCTGAACTGGAACACAAGCCTAAAAGTCTTTACAAACTTCAAAAACCTCTTTTCAACTACAAAGGGACTGAAACATTCATCAAAGTACTTTTTCTTGTACAGTTTTGATTTTTGACAGGATGTGCTTTGCAGTCAAAACAAAGGTATGCTGATAACTCGCAATCAGCAAAGCACAGCAGTGAGGGACATAACTATCAGCTTCTGCAACACCTGGAAGACCTTTTTGCTGTTCTGAACTTCTCTCATTTACATCTTCAGGCTCCTTCCCATGGTACAGGATGGGTCCCTTCGTCATTCTTCCATGCTTGGATGCTGCTGCTGTAAAAGCGTTATATTCTCATCAGCCTTCCCCAGTATTCATGACGGGTTTCAGACCCCATCTCACACACCTAAAATCCACAGATGGCATTCATAGATCCCTGTATGTCTTCCGAAGCTGAAAGCTGCACCAGAGCACAGCAGACAGGAGAGGAAGAATTTCTGCTCTGCACTGCAGGGCTGGGCAAGACCACCCAGGGCAGGGACTTGTCCCCACTGAGCCCCCATTCTGGTAGAGAGATTGTATCTCACAGAGAGCTCCTTTCCTTACCCTTCTTCTTCAGCAAGTTTATGCTGCAGCCACATCCATGCTGTAACAGAGGTGGCCATGCACTCCAGTAACTTTTTTCCCCTCTCTTCCTTTTGGTGAGCAGAAGTTGTCGGGGTGACAATCCACTGGGATGAGCAGATCACACCACAGATCATCCCAGCCTTTGCTTTCTTTTCTGGTTGTGGAATCTCACACCGCTTTCTGCCAGAAGACAGATTTTGGAGTATTTTCCTTAATAGGAATAGAGGTCCTTGTGACCTGCTGGGCACAAGTTGCACCGGTCCCTGCACAGAGCACTGTGAGTTCAGGTTCAAGTGCTGCACTCTGGCTGTTTGTGCTTTAATTAAAAGGTCTATAGAAAAATAGCAGAGGTCACATCAAGCACACATCAGATAGCATTTAGGGGCTGCAGAAAATCCATCAAGATTAAATACTTCTAGAAATCTGCCCAATTCACTTTGCTGTGGAAGAATACCTTTGTAAGGAATTATTTCCATGTACAGACCTCACCTTTAACATAGCAGAGAAATGTATAGAAAGAATCAATTTCTGGAAGTTAATGTCTGATACAAATTGAAAAATAGGACATTTTTTTAACAGAAATGACAAATAACTCAATTACAACCTGATGCAGAACAGGGAAAAATATTTGTCCTCTCAGCAATGTTCACAAGCTGGAAAAACTATTTCCCCTAAAGTAACGTGGGTCAGAACAAACCAGGGTCGTGAGTTCTGCTTGGAGCTTTTAGGTGCTATTGTAATGCCACAAACAAAACAGAAGCTGTCTTCAACTGCAGGAAGGCTTTTACTTTTTCAAGAACAACCTCAGTAAGAGCAGTAAAAACCAGATGGCACTAATTAATATTTCTACAGCACTTAGAGAGAAAATTATATTGATTAATAGCTTTGTGAAGGCTTAGTTTTTCTGTGCAATTTATTTTAAGATAAGGTCCTTGAAAATCAGTGCTTCAGAAGCACAGAGCATGAAAAAGCTGTGACCTGTCTTTACGAAAAATGCGAACGACATGAAATAACAGCAATTAATCAGACATATTGTCGTAGTATGATTGGAAGATGTTCAGACATGCCTTCTGAGGTTGAAATGCTTATTTATGAAGAGTTACAGTGCCAAATAAAGCATTCAAATACCCTTTCTTCTATTACTAGCAATGGGAACCAGGCATGAGGGTGGCCTAAAAAGCTTTAGGAGTCTTCCTTCCTTTTCACATGAGGACTAACAGAAGGCATCTGTCCTGCCACACACAGCTGCTGCCAAGTTGTTGGCTGTGCTGAAGTCCTTTTGTGATTTTTTCATAAATCACGATAGGAAGGAACGTTGGTTGTGATTACTGATCAACACTATACAAAAACTGCAGACTTGATACGGAGATTTTGGGTCATTTCTCATGCCACCTGTAGATCTACACCAAAAAGCCACTGTTCAGAGTGCTCAGTTATGCTGTTGACATCCAAGCAGGAGTCCAACCCCTGTCAGAGAAGCTGTCATTAAGACCTTTCTTAGCTCTTCTGAAGGCCCCTTATTTGTGATAATTTGTTACAGCTCATAGGCTGGTATTTCTGCACTCACATATCATCCTTCCAGGTGTAAGGATGGCCACAATAAAAACAGAAGTGTAACAGGTCATGTTTCTACCCTTTAGCCTAATGGGATAATTTAATGTGCCATTAATGGCTCTACATCTCTCCCATCCTCCCTAAACCCAGTTCTGACAATGAGAGATTTGAGGAAAAAGAAGCCTCTGCTCTGGAGCTGTTCTTTCTTTTTATAGCTTGCTTTTGCCACTCAGTGGAGTGTAAAATTCAAGATTAGTTTGAGATTAGTTTCTATAAGCATAAGGACATCACAGAGAGATTTTAAGTCTGTCTAAATTAAGTCCATTGGTGTTGAGGAAAAAAGGTATCAAGAATTCATATGTAATATTTGGGCAAAGGCTTGAAAGCTGATGATTTTAAAGAGCATTTGTTGCAAAGCAACTTCTACTTGAAAAATCTTATGTCTTCTTTTGGGCTCCTGAGCCTTTGACAGCAATGAATTTTTGGAGATTCTGTTCTGTTTTCACTTTTAACACACAATATAAAAGTTTTAATAAAAAAAAAAAAGAATTGATTATAATGGTGAGCCACCAACATCTATTCTTCTATCCAATTCACACATGTCTAAGTGCACACAAGACATTACATCTATGATTACTAAGCAGTTTTTAGGTTTGCCTTTTGTAGCATAACCCTTGAAATTCCTAATAACTTCTAGCTTTTCTTGTGTGTTTGCCAACTCTTTCCATGTATACATAAATGTATTGCTGGAGACAAAAATTTTATTCTTTGTTTTGGAGTAATTTGTCTTTTGCTTTACTTGGTCCTGGTAAAATGGGATCTCTTTTTCAAAAATAAAATATAGTACTATTTCACAGCTTTTTTGTAAAGTGGTGAAGCCCTTGTTACAAGGACCCTTCAGTTTAAGAAGGATGGATTGTAGTGGGCCTTCATTCTCTCCATATGCAGTGGCACAGAGGATGCACAGAACATGTACAGTTACAAAAGATACAATTAACATTAAATAATTGTGATGGGTTGACCCTGGTGGGGTGCCAGATGCCCACCAAGCCGCTCTGTCACTCTTCTCCTCAGCCGGACAGGGGAGAGAGAAAATACAACCAAAGGGCTCGTGGGTCGAGATAGGGACAGGGAGAGATCACTCACCAATTACCGCCACAGGCAAAACACACATGACTCAGGGAAATTAGTTTCATTTATTGCCAATCAAATCAAAGTAGGCTAATGAGAAATAAAATCAAATTTTAAAACACCTTCCCCCACCTCTCCCTTCTCCCTGGTCTCAACTTCACGCCGCATTTCTCTACCTCCTCCACCTCAGCGGGGCAGGGGGACGGGAAGGGGGTTGTGGTCAGTCCGTCAGATGGTGTTTCTTTGGCTCTGCTGGACACAGGGGAAGCTCCTGGTGTCTTCTCACAGAAGTCACCCCTGTAGCCCCCTGCTGCCAAAACCTTGCCACACAAACCCAGTACAACAACAGAAAATGGCTCTTGGTTTAAGTGTCATTGAATACCATTCTGAAACCTTTAAGCCAATGTGTCAGCCATACTCTGTGTATTTCCCAGAAAGGAGGGATGGTTTTGCTGTGCTCTGCATTTATCCCCTAAAAATAAAAAGAACTCATTACATTTGTAATGTAAACAAATGGGTTTAGCAGCTTATCTCCAACCACTGTTCAACACTCAGAGAAACAGACCCACAAGTGAAAACGTTCCGTCTTATCCCAAGAAGTTTCTCTTTACACAATTCCAGTTGAGAAGCTATTATTTTCTCTCTCCATTGCCACACCATGTCATACAACAATCCCTTTCAGAAAGACGCTCATCCCTGCTTCATCTCGATGGGAGACTTTGCCTCTACATGGGGTCAGCACAAGTCTGTTCCCACCAGACACCAGCTTCTCCAGGTCACCCTTCAGGGCACCCGGGTGACAGTCTGTCACGTGGCTGAGCAGCAAGAGACACAACATTTGCATCAGTGTGAACCTGAAATAAAACCCACAGGTACCCTTTAAACATAGCAGCTTTCCTCCAGCCCAAACCGGCTCAGGGATGATGAGGTAGTTCAGTCGAGGTAAGTCTCCCAGAATGATGCTAGAGGTCATGTCCTGCCAATATGGTGTGACGGCAGCCAAAATAATGAGGATTAACTACTCTGCTGGTTCACCTCTCCATGCACAAGCCGTGTCTTTCTGGAGCAAGAGATGGTACCTGAAAGAGGCACTGAATTTGCCAGCTACTGGGACCGAGCTTGTTGCTTTAGCAGCTCCGGTGTCACTCTGTTCTTCCAAACACAGGCAGTCTGGATGTTTGGATCTTCTACCATGACAGCATAGCAGCTTTTCAGAGGACCGGAGCATCTATTCTGGGTCTGCTCTGAACTGCCTTGAAAGGTCCTCAAGCTCTGCCACATGTGCCGTGGTCAAAATTTTGCTTCACTTCTGTGCTGTTAACTGGGATACCACAGCTGCTGGGAATCAGGAATGGCAATGTGCATTGGATAAATCAGTTGCAAGGTGCTTTGGGACTCTCTGGAGTGAAAAAAACAAACAAACCTGTGTTTGGCTATTCAAGAAAATGAAGGAAGGACAGACTTCAAATCACAGGTGTTGCCCCATGAATATATGCATATGCACTGAGGCCGTTTTCCATCACAAGAGTTGTATCTCAACAAAACCACAGATCTCCAGTGACGAGGCTCCAGATGGGTGCTGGCAGTGGTCAGCATGACTGGCAGCGGTCAGCCTGTCAGGAGCTTCTTGGTCTCTCCACCAGAGTGATATCAGATCTGACATCTAAATACCTGGCTCATCCAGATTGCCTGTGTTAAGACCAAGGTCTACTCTTAGACCACAGAATGCCCTTCTCATGGAGATTGAAATGTGTGTTACATTTTAGGACTACGTCAGCTAAAGGGAAAACAGCCCAGCAGAGTCATTGGTTGATTACAGGTCGTTTTGTCCAACTGGTGCAGTACAAAGTCATATCAACGTCACCAGCTTCTCTCAGACACACCAGCATCTGAGCTCATGTTGTCAACTGTCATGCTTGTTAGCCCTTCCCACACCTACAAGTGTGCATGGTTTGCCAGAGCTAATCACTGCAATTAGGGAACACAGGTTATAGAGCTAGTGAATGGTTCTTGGTCAAAAGCCATTCAGTTCATCAGTGTCATTGTCCCTCTTTGGCACAAGTTTAGGGCTGGCCTCATGTTTACTGACAAAGCGCAGGTGTTAGATTGCAGCTCAGCTTTGGTCTTAGCGCTGAGATACTATGAGGCATTCCAGCTCGTCACAGGAAAATTCACATTGGTGATGGATTTCAGCTACACTTTGCCTTGCTCCTGCCTTAAGTCCTCTTGAGGAAAGCCAGAACTGTACGTTCATTAATTCAAAATGTATGTATCATCCCTGGCTTAACCGATAGTGCCCTTTTCCCGTCGGGCTTCAAGGTCAAGTATTTGTGTAAGTGTGTGCAGGATGCCCAGGTGAAATAGGGCCTTACTGTGCAGAATGCTGATCAGACAGATGGTATGGGCATTTTCCTTTCAAAATAGTTGATAATTGGATAGCAGAGGAAAAAATGGCAGGTAAGCAGAACAGACAAATGATCACAAAATGAACTGGAAAAAAGAAGCATGTGGATAAAATTGGCACATTGCTGTAATAATTGTTTTAACAAAAAGGTTATTTTCTCACTGAAAACATATAGTGTAAGCTCAGGTGTCTTTCGCCACACTGCAACTCGCTTGTCAGGCATACCTGACCTACCTGAATTTTTAAATTAAGGATACGCCATCTACTGACTTCAGCAGAATGAGAGCAAACCTTCCTATCCAAAACTGTCTCTCCATGGGTAAAACAGGACCTGCTTGCTTCCCTCTGGGCACGTGCCTGCGCTACACGGACATGCTGCTTTGACTGGTCCCCTTCCATGCTGTGGCACAAGAACTGCCTGACTCAATGGAGACAAAAAGAGTCAGGAATGGACCAGATGATAGATTTTATTTTTTTTACAAATGTGAAAATCAAAACAAATTAACCTTTTCTCCTGCTACCATTCAAATAATAGACCTCAAATAACCAAATCTAAGTTCAGTATCTCTTTTCCTCTGTCGGCAGGGATGCCATGCAGTCATATGCATTAAAACGGGGACACCTGAAATTTACTCCATGGATGCTCTGTCTCATTTCCAAAAATATTTATTCCTACCATACTGAGTGAGAAATGAAGAGTGTAGCCGTTAATAAAATGGTAGATAACCACAGCTACTACAGACACCTCTCTCGATGCACTCTTGCACCCTCTTATGCAAACATACAAAGCTTTTACTGCAGGACTCTGCCAAAACCTGCACTTTGCATGCCCTTTCATATGAAGGGTTTCTTTCCCCCTACTCCACCCATACTTCTAGCTCCAATTTCTGGTATTTCCAAACCTTCACAGATGTTTGTCTGCTGAGATGATTACTGCAATCACACTCTCCTCTCTCCCCCACGTGCATTCTCCCAAATCCCTCCTGTTAAGACAGGTTCATGACTCACTACTTTCTTCTTGCCCTTGGAGAATATTGCACAGCTCCAGACTAGTGAGAGAACAAACGCACAAGGCACATATTTTTCCTCCTTTTTCTTGGATGGGCATAAAAAATGAACTATCAAAGTCATCCAGCTCTTCTTCTTTGGTAATGGTGATGGCACAGTGGCAATGAGAGATCAACAAGAACAACACAAGGTTGGTGTTAAAGGAAGGGGAAATATGCAGTGGAGTTATCCAGCCAGGAACAAATCTGTGATTGTATGAAGTATGTATGTGGTGAGTTTTCGTAGCTTACACAGACTGCAAGCTGTGTGTAGGACAGCCGAAGCATGGCAGTAGCAGACGCAGTTATGTCAGCGATGTTTTCTGAATTCAGCAGCGTGTGTCTACAACCCTGCACCCATACAACAGCTCATCCCCAACTCTGACCAAGAAGCAACCGCTCACCTTGCTCTCCTGTCAAAACCCCAATGTAATTATCACTTGTCCTAAAGCCAAGTGAGTTGCCTGATATCTTCACAGAGCAAAGAGGGATGCACTGGTTATTTTCTGCGTTGCCATAAGCAATCCTAAAATTCCTTATGCTGGGTTAACAATGCACTTACAGAACCACCTCAGCTCAATGGTACCCTTAGTACTGCTGTGAATCAGAGATCTTTGCTGCTCACAGGGTTAGTCTGAATCTTCTCTTATAGTGGGACACATCAGAGGAAGATAGACAGCTCTGAAAGCAAGTTCCCCTGCTCTGCAGCTGCTAAAGTACTGTGGCATTTTCTTGTTGTTTGTCTGCAGAAATAAATATTTGCATCTAAAAGTACTTTATAAATACATTTGTGAGCGAGCTGTTTGTCTGGTATGAAATTACAGAATGATCCCATTTGCTGACTGACCATTTGTGCAGGGTCAATAAAAGTAGACTTTATTAATGCGAACTGCAGAGTAAAATGAGTAATGTTGTGTTGCCTTCGTCGGCGTGGCGACCTGGTTCAGGAACGGCACGGCGACCAAACCCAGGCCGCTCGGTCCATCTGCTCACAGACACCAATGTGGTGGACGGCAAATGGCGTTTATTGATGAGTACACAGGCCTTATATAGCTTGAGTTTACAACATCACTTCCGTCCGCTTACATCACAAACTAAACACTACTGGCTACCCAGAGAGTCCTATCTTTCCATACAGCACGACATCTTCCGGCCGGTGACCCTAACTACCGTAGTTGGTATCAATGTCTTCAGGTTCCAGCTCTGGTATTGTTGGCATGGTCAGAACACCTTTTTCAGAAGTCATTCATCATGTCAGTCTTTTGATTTCAAATGACCTGATTTTTCAGAGGCTGGTGTTTTACGCTTTAATTCAAGAAAAATAAATCTGTCCCTTTATACTGCTTCATGCTCTCCAAACGAAATCTCCAATCACTTTAAAAAATCTTCACCTTAATCTATATAGGAGGACAAAAATATCATATTCGTGTCATCACCTTGTTTCTTGAGTAGACTAATCAACACTGACTGGAAGGAGCATATGCTTAGAGTACCAACAAGGGCATGAAAGTTTTGTTCCACTCTAGCCATGTTAACCCTCATGCAGAGGGACCCCTCAGGAATTCCATACAGTGCATTTTCGGGCAGCTTGCTAGCTCAAAGCTAGGTGCCAAACGTTCAAAACCTGTCCCTAGTCAATCTAGCCTGTGGCAACAAATTAATTATGAAGGCAGAAAAAGGTAAATGTGCAAGAAAATGTCCATTCAGCAAATCAGAAACATCCAGTCGACAGCAGAGAGGCAATTCTGCTGTAAGCCTGATGACATGTATGAGAAAAGCCAAGACAAGGGATTTTGGAAATTTTTTTGTTGGAAAACAACAAACAAATACTACATGAAAATGTCATCTGTACTTCTTCTTGCCTACCTTTCAATCACAAGACGTAATCCTCACTGATCAGATGTGTTAATGAGACTTTCTGTTTTCTGCATGACTGCTTGGGGATTGTACGTTTCAGCCTCGTGCCTGTTCTGGGATATATGTGCCATCCCTGCTTACTGCAGGGGGGTTGGACTAGATGACCTCCATAGTCCCTTCCAACTCAAACTATTCTATGATTCTATGATTCCCCTTTCCAAGCAGAGATTATCATAAAGCTGGGAAGCTGTGTGGCGTTTGCAGACAAGACCCATCACAGAACAACTGGTCCAGGAAGAACCACTGGGCTTGGCCCAGTCAGCAATAATGGTTATTTTTTTCCATCTGAGTGAACAACTGAGCTAATCCTGACCTCCTGGGAGCCATCAAGAGAGGAGGGGAGTGGCAAAGAGGCTCTTTTGGGGAGAGAGTTTGGAAAAACACAGAATGGAATGGAGTGGGGTCCAGTTGAGAAGGCAGCTGTCCACTGAGTGGGCTGATGGGAGGGATTAGATCTGGGAACCGTTTTTTCCTTGGAGAAAGGAAACTAATATTCATGAAAGGTGCTGAATGTTCAAAGGGAAGAGTCTGGGCAGAGATGCAAAGTGCCTTTAAACACCTCTTGTTGTCAGTTACTCTTGCCTGCTACTTCTCATGAAGAAAATGATGCTCAGACCTGACCCTTAGCAGGTAAGAAGCCAGGCAAGTGTCTCATAGCCAGAGTTTCTTGTTTCTTACCTTCTATTCTTCATGTCCTTGCTACAGTATATTCTGGAAATTTTGGGTTGCAGTGCCATAAGCATTTCCATTCTATCTTCAGGCTCCTCAACTTAAGCTAAGATTATTTTTTTTTCCTTCAACACCTTAAGAGAGAGTTTGTATAATATAGAGATTTTTCTCTATTAGCTGGGAAAACAGATAAGAGCAACCCAAATCGTGTCCTTCCTGATGGCCTCAGAGAAGCTGTGCTGCCCCATGCAGTTCGTTCTCTGATGGAGAATCAGCAATATGGGCCCTTTTGGAGTCCCTCAAAGCTCCCTGCTTGCCTGTTTAGATTATTTTCCTTACACAGAAGCTAGAATACAGGGAAGGGGCTTGAATGTCCATCTGACCAATGTACAGCAGGGGTCCAGTGCCAGGAGCTGGCCCTGGGCTCTGCGTCCTGCACATCATCCTGAGGAGCTGATCATGAGGTCAGCAAGCTCTGGTCCCTCCCATGCAGTGGTTCCGCAGCTGGATGCTGAAGATCCACTCCAAGGCTGAGGACTCCTATGATTTTGGAGTCACCTGCACAAGGCTGAAGAGCATCTGTGACTCTGAGCTGGCCAACAAGGTGTGGGTCTGTACTTGCTCTGTAAGAGGATAGGGGGGTGCACTGTACATTCCCCTTTCTGCAGAAATGAAGTCAACTCTTGATCAATTTTGTAGCCAGTGCTGCTTAGGAAAGCAAAGTTGATAACCTGATGCTGGCCAGAGTGAGAAGTAAACTGTTTCTCCCAGGGGGAAAATGGTTGCATGGGAGTTCTGCCACAAAGTGTTTTAAAGTCTAAATCTTCTTCAAATATACTTTTGGAAAGCAGCTGAGGCAAAACCGTTGTCTCAGAAGCAAGTCCTAGATTTCAAAACATGCCAGGAAGCACTTACTAATTGAGTGAAGTAGAGAGCGAAGTTGTCCCAGAGGGCATGAGCAGCTTCATGTCGAAATGTGTTAACGTTCTCAAAGAGTAAGTAAGGACAACATTTCAAACAGTGCATACTGGGGAGAGGCAGAAATTCTGGTTTAGCTGGGGAGGCTGCAGACATTTCTGAGCAAAGGACATAGTGGCCTTTTTTAATTATTTCTGTTCTGTTTGATGTGCTCATACAAAACGGATACTTGCTATTTAAGGGCAGCAGAGCTGTTCTGAGATCCTGGGGGAATTTTTATGCATGAGGGAAAGAAACATCTCTGCAAACTTCCAGTATTACATACATCGCAGAGCTAAAGGAAAAGATTTCTTTCCTGCCAAGGCCTGCACAAATAACCTCATTTTGCACACTGTTCTCGTTTAAAGCTGCCTTATAACAGGGTAACCATCCAGCCTGGATGGAATACCCCATCTGTACATCTGAACATTCCTCGGTGGCTGAAATGGGACTGCTCAGCTCTGGGCAGCTCTGCCAGGCAGCAGTGTTCAGTAACTGTCCATATTTCTCAGGTGGAAATTGTGATAGTTTGTGTGTTCACTAAATAAAAGCTCTCTGCAGAAGAATTCGGTACTTGTGGCATGTCCTTGTAGAATTATTGCAAACTGCAATATGAATCTTGCTTCCAGCCCCTAGAGATCAAAACATAAAGTAACCCATGTGATTTAAAATTCTCCCAGACCTGTTCGTCAAATGACTTATGGACTTACTATCAGAAGCCATCCCACAGGACGAGGGCCTGTTGGTGATGGAGGTTCTGAAACTGGTTATTACGGCTGCATGACCAGAGGAGCTTCCAGTTCTTTGCTACTGTTGTGAGCTACCAGCTCTAGTAGCTTGTAGCTACTAACTCTGAGTGAGGGCTAGATTCACACAAGGATTTAGGTGCTGCCAGGATGTTCCCACCCCTAACCAACAGAGCCCACCTGGAGCATCCTTCTGGAGAGAGGGCTGCTGTGACCATCTGTGTCTCAAAATAGAGCACAATGTCATACTTGTGTCCCCGCCTTTCCAACCTTATACTCTACCTCGGATGTTACAGCCACCCCGACATGTGAAGAAACCCAGGTTCAGCCTCATTTCTTTCCTTAACGGATCTTGAGCTTGTTCTCCACCTTGCAATCCATGAACCCAGTAACCCGTGAGGGCAGACAGGTTATGGGCACACCGGGCTGGAGCCACAGAGTGTTTGGATGAAGGCACCTGAGACTGGTGGCAAAGCAGAGAATTGAACTAAACAAATCAGTTGGATTACATTTGCCTCCCCACACCTCAAAATTGCCTTTACTGTCATGTCAGTGTTTAACTACATGTTTCAAAGCAGTCTGTAGTGCTGCTAATCCAAGACTGCACTCAGCTGCTGCTGAGAACAGCCCATGCACTGAGGCACATGCCTATGGCCCATCTCACATTATAAATGTGTGTGCTGCCACATCCAGGTTTAATTATACAGCTCTTCCCCGTCTCCATCTGCACAGCTAAGGAGGGCTAAGACCAAAGGTGATGAGAAAGGGAAAACAGCAGCTTGGCAGTGAAAAGCACATGAAAATCTTCCAGGATGCTGAAGCAGAAATTACTCCAACCTGGGTGTGATGGGGCAGTAAAGATGTGGCAGGTGGAGTACTGGGCTGAATACTATCTCTTCTTCAAATGGCAGAGAGCAGAGGAGAACAACTCCTGTGCATGAACAGAGTGGAAAAATGGAAAGGTGGAGAGTGGCACCCCAAACACCAGCACACAGCAGATTAGAAATGTGAGGAACGTGGGGACATCCCCAGGGCCGTGGAGTGGAAAAGGGCTGAGCGTGTGGGGAAGGAGGCAAGACTCAGAGCTTTCCTCCGTTAGTGGAAGTGGAGCTCCCATTGCCTGATCTGTGCTCTGTGCCAGGCTGAGGCACTGTGATGATGACACTCTCTTCCTGCATGCTTCAGTCACTGTATTTTCGATAAAAAGATATCAGAACCCTGATAAGCTTCATAACTTGTCATGTCAGCCAGGGCTCCACCAGAAGTCCACTGTCCGCACTTTCAAAGACGATCCAAAACTTTCTAAAATCAAGAACCTTGCATAAATCAAAAGTTTTGAAGCTCTACATCAGACAGCTCTTTCCCTTTTAACTAGAGTTGCTGGGGTTAATGCTTTTGACAATGCTGGATGGGAAAGGAAAGTAGAGATTCACATGTAATCACCTTTTTTCAGGAGCCTGGGATTTAAGATGCAAAACACAAGCCAATATTAAACTTTCATGAAATGTGTTCATTAAATTGACTAAGTTCTTTTTTTTTAATAACTAGCTCCTTCACCATCTAATCTCTTCACAAGGCTCTTCACAATTTCATGTCTTTGTAGACTTTGACAATCTCCTTCCTTCCATTCCTCCCCTGTATTTGGGGGGATAGATATGCCGTTTCTCAAATAACTTAATATTCCAAAATCCCTATAAATATTAACCAACAGATTTTGTAGAGGAGGAAAGGAAGTGTTTACCGTGCACATCAAAGCCAGTCAATTCATGACCCATTTAGGTTGACTCCCTGTTGGGGGTGTAGAACAGGAAGAACAGGATGAGGTAGAGAACAGTCCTCACCGAGTGCCTTTTGAGCACATGTTTATGGTAAACCTTTATTGCCTACACATATGTATTTGTGTATTCATAGGTAACAAGAACTAGGAGATGGGCTTTGTTTGAACTCTTCTTGGCAGATGATTTTCCTTCAACAGGTGGGTCCTGGTTTGCGTACTACATTCTGCCTTATCTGAATCCCCAAATCACTTCACTAAAATAGCTTAATAATGGCTTTCAGGGTCCCTTCAGCTACAGATCTTTAAACAGAAATAAGTTATCAAAGATAAATCCTCTTTCCTCAGTCTGTGTATTTCAGGGACAACAAATTCAGCATTCAGTAGTGATTCTCTTGTGCTGGTGGCTCTAGGAGTTTTCTGGGGCAGGGAAATGAGTCTGCTACGTGGAGAGGATGACGCTGAGTAAGGTCCTTCATCTCTTTGTGTTCAGAGGTTTTTCCCCATACTTGTAGAGTGACAGTAATATTGGTAACCATTGAGACCTGGTGAGGGCAAACATTCAAGAAAGAACCAAGTATTTATTGTAGAAGGAGCAGTCTAAAGGATTTGTCATTCACTGTGCAGTTCAAGTAATAAAGTAGATGGCGAAAACTGTCAAAATAGAACAAAAACCAGAAAGATGACTTCACAACTTCAAAACAATCCCATGGGTTTATTTCAGCCTTTAACAACATATCTTAAAGTCTCTATCTGCTTTTGTCATTCAACTTGCATGCACAGCGCAAATGACACACTATCAGGCCTGTTGTCTCTCCAGAGCATCTTTCTGTGATCATCAATTTCAAATAGTATTTGAGGTACCTAGCCTTAAATATACACCAAGGGATTACAAAACCCTAATTTTATAAAGAGTCCCAGTTTAAGAGTTCTCAAAGAAAACAAAGCCTTTGCTGTGATTCAGATTCCATTTCTGTTTAGATAAGTGTTAACTAAGATCATCTGCTGGTAGGCTGAAAGTAAACGTCAGTCTCGCCAAACTGGGAACATCTTTTCCTTTTAAAACCACTGAAATTCCAATCCTCCAACTTCCAAATTTGTGGAGGAACATTTAATTCCTTGCATTTTCAACAAATTCTGTATCTGAATCTTGCAAATCACTCTGTTTTGTAGGGACTGTCAATGAACACAAACTCTGGAAGTTTGGAGAGAAGCAGACACAGAAGCACCCCACATCCAGATTCATGCCTTTGCCTCAGTTTCCACCACTGGCAGAAACTGAATTTTTTACTTCCTTCTCAAAAGTTAATGCAGGGCAAATACTACCCAGTAAGCACTGGTGCCTTGTAAGCATTCTGGAGAGGTGCAGAAACACACGGCGTGACTGACAGGTCTTATTGTTGCACAATAGAGCATTTTTATGGTAAAAAAGTATCTGGCGTTCATGTCCTAGGAACAGACCCAACCTGGCAGTTCCATTGTGCTCAGCATCTAACCCTGCAGCAACAGTCATCGAGTGCAGGGGGACAAGAGACCTTTCCTATTCCTCCCAAGTGAAGATGGTCTTCAATCCTGTCTACCCTCCTCTGACAGCCCTGAATTGGATGGTTACAACATCCCTTTTCTTCAGTAAAATTAAGGTGTAAACATGTTAGTGCTACGCACTTTCTTTTTGTTAGCAGGAAACTATTGCAATGAACCTTTCTTTGCTGCCTGCCTTGTTTCCCCTTGATGTCAGAAGAAGGTGGGTACCACACTGGGGCATGTTACGAAGAAGGTGGACAGTAGAAACATCTCCTGCGTTATACAGTTGCTGGTTTGCTACTCACGTCTAGGGCAGGTGTTCAAGATTTCTTCCAGTCTGCAAGAGGCAGCGAAGCATCCATTTGTCTTTCTGGGAAACAGTGCCCCAGTGAGTTGAAGCCTTCCACAATAGCTGCAGTCCTCACATTTCCAAAGCAAGTGGAGTGTGGGCTTCTGCCTCTCTCACTTGCCAAGTTTTGTTAAACAAAAATGAATTTTAGTTTTGGATTCAGGCTGGCGTATGTCCAAAAGCTCACAGTGGAGATCTGGAGAGGTGGCATGGAAGTGCCTCAGTCCTCTTTAGCGTGGAGGTCCCTGATGGTGCTGGTACAGAAGGACAGAGGAAGACAGAGAAGGGAAGTTGGGTGGGTGGAGGGCTCTATACTCTGGCTCATCTTGTCTTCCAGAACCAATCAGTGCCATCAAGCCAGTGCCGAGGACTCATCTCAGCATCAGGAGTTAATTCTGCCCTCGGAGAGAATCTGCAGCACCAGTCCTGAAGCAGCTCAGGTGGTGTGCTATGGCCGGTCACCTTTCCTTCTTCATCCTCTCCTCTTTTCAACAAGGCAGGTGTTTGGCACTAACTCGGCACTCATGGGAGACCTTGTAGCTACACAGCAGAACAGCTGGAGAAACCCTTCAGGTGCCCATGAGCTGCCCAGTGTCTAGGAAGCTCCTACTGCTGGTACAAATGCCAGGCTATTCTGAATCCTGGTAAAAGCTCAGGTTTGCTCTTCAGTAAGTCTTGGAAGGACAAAAGGGCTGGAGCTGTGTAACTGAGTCTCCTTCTCTGGAGACATTCAAAGCCCGCCTGGATGCGTTCCTGTGCAATCTGATCTAGGTGTTCCTGCTCCAGCAGGGGGATTGGACTAGATGATCTTTCGAGGTCCCTTTCAATCCTTAACATTCTGTGATTCTGTGATTCTGTGATTCTGTGATTCTGTGCTGCTCCCTTAACAGTTAATCCTTTATATTTTCTCTCTCATTCCGTCTGGTCATTTGCCTTTCTTCTATCATTAACCACAACCTCTCTAAAGCAGGTGAATAAATCCAACAATTACTTGTCCTAGGATTGTATGCAACAGCCTCAGTATCCAAACTCTTTATATTAATCACTTCCAAATGGATTTCTTTGTCCTGGTGAAGCTATGTGATTTGAGCTTGCCATCACACAAACTGGGTTGTACTGCCTTTTCAAAGTGAGCCCCAGTCCTGGAAACCCATGTCTGAGGAGCCACTACTTCACGGACACTGTGTGTAATAACATTAATTTTTTTAGTTCTCCTTTTTAGTTTTCCTTTTTTTTTTTTTTTTGATTGACATTTAATTTCCATTCCATCTCAGGACAGCAACAGATTTAGGGCCAAAATGAACTGCTTAACTCGTTATCTCCCTTGATATTCTCCAGAAATACCACTCTTGTGACTCTGACCAAATGCTATTTCCTTTCAATCTCCACAATGCCCTGGCTTTCCTCTCCCAGCCAGAAACTACCAAAGACCTCCAGGCTTTTCAAGGCTTGAAATCTAGACCCAAGTCTTGATTGGACCCTGGTTTTCTGGTGGCAGAGAACAATTTCTTTGTAAATTATTATGTATCTAGTAGCTGCAGGGCTTGTGTTGATCCTTGGATCTGATAATGTCAAGTCCTCTGTTGGGTCTGGTGTCTCTGATTCCTGCAATCACGAGATAAAGTAACAAGTGATGGGACAAGAGGAAACGGCCTGAAGTTGCGCCAGGGGAGGTTTAGGCTAGATATTAGAAAAAATGTCTTCACTGAAAGAGTGATCAGGCATTGGAACAGGCTGCCCAGAGAAGTGGTGGAGTCACCACCCCTGGAGGTGTTCAAGAAATGTGTAGACGTGGTGCTTAGGGACATGGTTTAGTGAGTTAGGTGGTGGTGGGTTGACGGTTGGACTTGTTGATCCTTGAGGTCTTTTCCAATCTTAATGATTCTATGATATCTGGTCATGGCCAGGGTCTCTGGAAGATCCACAGGCAAATCTGATTCCATTGACCTAAAGAAGACACTTCCTTTTAAAACCCTGAGGTATTACAAAGCATTAGGGTCCCAGGTTTTAGTGTGCACCCTGAAACATCTCTAAGAATCAATGTTCAAAAACAGCCGCTCTGCTTGGACTGTTGAGTAGGGCGTGTTAAATTTCTCATTGTCAAGGATGAATCACCGCTGCTTGTGACAGCTCCGCAGGATCCTGCTTCTATTGTATCTCTAAGCCATCACAGGAGATTTTACACACCCTTGTGATACATCTACCTGTACGTACAGGGAAACAATTCTTCTGGACCAGATTGTGCTTCTACTCCTTAAAAAGCACAATAGTGGTTGGTCTCAAAATGGACAGTGCCTGCCTATGAAACATAAGTACATAGCATCATGGTGATTGGAGAGCTAAACCTGATCCTCTTGAGAACAGAGAAAGGAATCACATGTGTATAATAATTACATAAACTAAATGATTTTCCTAATATTTCTAAACCCTTCTAGGTATTCTAAATCTAATGAAGTCAGCTCAAAGTAGAAGTGTTTGTACCTGATAAAAAATCCTATTCTGTTATACTTGATGCTCCTTTATCTTGTATAAAACCTAGCAGGAAAAATGTGTAGGTTCTTCATCAACCTCTCTCCTTTGCCTTTGACCCCAACACTCATCAAAGAGAGGTGGCAGAGACAGTACATAGTCACTATATTTTTCACAGAGGAAGCATTTTTAACTGAGGAATCAAACTTCAGTGGAGCCAAATTATCTTTGTTTTCTCCTCTCTTTCCCTCCAAACATTATGGATGACCTTCTTAAATCAACAGAATTACTGGAGTGAATTAGGCAGAGAGGTCTGGTCAGACTTAGGAAATATCTCCAATGGTGTACTCTCCTTGTTCTTAAACAGACACCTTGGCAAGTCACAGTATGGTCAAATGCATCACAAAAAACCTAGAGAGGCCATATGTGTGAAGGTGTTCTCAGAGCAGAAAAGTCTTCCCTGCTTCAAGCTTGTACCTTGGGTCTCTTATGAAATTAGTTTTTTTTTTCTGTTGGTTGACAGTTAAACCTATCTGTGAAAACTTTACAATTTACCCTCTTCTTGATACTTAGATTGCATTAGACTCCTCCACAGCGTGGTAGGTTGTTGTTGCCTGCCATCCAAAGTGCTCTTATAACTGCACTTGGCATTTCTCTTTCTACCTACACTTTTATTTGGCTAGCGATGACTTGTCACCTCTATACAAATGGTATAAGTATATAAATACTTCTGGGGTTTTTCTTAAGAGTCCATTGATGGAAAAACATAGACCTTTTGGACCTGTTGGAGCAAGTCCAGATAAGGGACATAAAGATGGTCAGAAGACTGGAGCATCTCCCCTGTGAGGACAGGGTGAGGGAGTTGTTCAGCCTGGAGAAGAAAAGGCTCCAGGGAGACCTTTGAGCTCCTTCCAGTGCTGAAAGGGGGTTACAGGAGAGATGGGGAGGCACTCTTGGTCAGGGGGTGTAGAGAAACAACAAGGGTAACGGTTTTAAGCTGAAAGAGAAGAGATTTAGATGAAATATTAGGAATAAATATTTTACAGTGTAGGTGGTGAGGCACTGGCACAGGTTGCCCAGAGGGGTGGTAGATGCTTCATCCCTGGAAACATTCAAGGTCAGGTTGGACAGGGCAACCTGATCTAGTACAAGATGTCCCTGCTCATTGCAGGGCAGTTGGACTAGATGACCTTTAAAGGTCCCTTCCAACCCAAACTGTTCTATGGTTCTATAATTCATCATCATCATACTGATGTTCAGGGTGGAATGCAATCCCGCCTGGTGATTAGCTGGACTGGTCCACTTTTTTGCCAAAAGAGGAGACAGTCAAATGCATATCCTTTTATTTAATAAGAGCTGCTGAATCAGGTCAGACTCAAAAGTCACTGACTTTCCTCATTTCTTTTCTCTGATTAACCAAAGCAGCCATCCTTCTTGTTACACATTGCATTCTGTTGCTTTTCATTTCTACAGAAAATTAAATACTGAAAAAAACAGACTGAATCCTTTTTTTTTTTTCCCCACTGAAGATGCACAATTTTCTTTGAAAGAAAAACAGGAACTATAGATTTCCAGTAAGTCACTTTCACAGTTATCATTATTATTTTCAGACACTGGTGTGGTCAGTCCTGCAGGAACCCTGTGCTGAAAAGACCTCGTATGTGTTGCTCTGCTCACCCATGCACCTGGGCCTATGTCTGAGCAAGACTGGCTGTAGAGCTGGAGAGGTTGTGCAACTGGCTTGCACTGATACAGTGCAAGATCTGGATTACAACCTTCCCAAATCTAGGTATTGGAGCTGCAGACAGCTATGCCATGGGCAGTAAATCTGGAATGGTCTGTAGGAACTCCTGTTCTGGCCCTTTCCTTCCTTGTAATGGTTAAAAAAAAAAAGTCAATTGCAGTTCAGTCATCACACATAGATAATTTCTTGAAAAGGGAAGGAAGCACCGAGGCTGCCTTTTCTGCTCTCCTGTCATGATGAGCACTCACTGACAGAATGAGGTTATTCTCAAATAGTACCTTTTAAAGAAGTTATTGTTCTAGGCTGCATTTCCAGTTGTTAAACCTCCAGACTTCACAAGCAGCCTTTCTGGAGCTCCATTCCTCACGCCTGATAGAAAACCTGCTTTGCTGGAAGAGTGAGCAGGTTAATATCAAACCTTGTAAAATGAAGCAGTTAGCCTGAATGCTCTTGTGTGTGTGACACCACATTTCCCCACTAAGCAACACAACTTTGATGTAACCATTGTCCTGCTGTCAGATTAGTTCAGGTCCCAGGTTCCTAACTCACCAAAACAATCATTATGACTTCTGTACCTGATTTTCAGCCACTGCACACGGATGTGGTTGGATTTAAAAAAAAATGACAGATGCCACTGTAATTAAACTACAGAATTACATCACTTCTTAATAACCGACTTTCTAGAGCACTCTCCTACAAACTTCAAATTAGTTTTAAACTTCAGGCACTCTATTATTGCATGCTAATCTTGCTATTAGGCTGAGCACACAGACACCAAGAAAATCACCTTTGCATTTGATCTGATGTACAGCTTGCTGCTCAGAGGCATTACATGTGCCTTTGAGCTCTGCTGCGGAGTCCCGAGTAAGCAGACGAGCACAGAGTGGGAAGCTCCTTTTGGGAAAAGAGGTAGAATGGACTCTACTTTGGCTAATATAAAGGCAACTCATTTCAAATTGATGACAAGTGATTTCCTCACCAAAGGGCTTTTAAAATTAGTCCTACACTGGAGAAAAAAGAAGAGAGCAATAGATACCAGCTGATATATCTAACAACTTGCTGTGACCCTAATGTTGGCAGGTCAGGCTTTTCAAAGCTGCTCCTTGTCCTTAAAAGTCTTGTGCTTCATCGTTGCTGCAAACGACTGACAGTTTGTACCTGGAACCCTGAAACAGCCAATGCTGAAAATGGTTTAGGAGGTGAGGACATGGATTGTGGGATGGTGGTGGTGAAAATCTCTCGGTCCTTCACTGGAGCAGCATCAGAGAGCAGAGGAAGGAAGGCAGGTGGGGACTCTGCTAGGGTGGGTGTGCAGCCCCCCATGCTGCCAGACCTGGAATGGGTGCAAGGTGTTACAAGGATGCTCAATTTGGTCCACTTAAGTCCAGGGCTGGACTGCTCCCACCCAGCCCTCCTGAGGCTGAGAGAAGGCCCCACTCTGGAGGCAGAAGTGTAGTGATGGGTTTTATTCACGATCTTGCTCCAGCTGCTGTGCCCAAGTGCAGGGCTGCCTGACAGCTACCCCCAGATAGCACCACTCACATCGTCTGCTGACCTTATGAACCCTTTTCCCATTTTTTAACCCCCCATTTCACCGCCCTTGTACTTTCTTATGTCCACCTCAGTCTCCTCCCAAATCAACAACTGACATCAAGTTACTTTTCCCACACAGACACCAGATTTAGTGTTTGTGTTGCTGTTACCTGGGTGATCTTCATCTGGTGTGATATTTCTGATACAGTTATCTGGGTATGGTAGCTTTTCAAGACCATACTTCCCAAAAGGTCTTTAGAGCTCCCCCCAGTTATCTGTGGAGTTCGGCCATGTCTTATAAAGCCCTCTCAGCCACCCACGAGATGTTGCCATCCTTCATTGCACCATCTGTAACTTCTGTCAGCATCTCACCCTGTTGTTATGTACAGCAGTTTTTTTAAGTCGTGTCCAACATTTTTCCTTGTGCTGTTCACTTTGGTTAACCTCAGGCCAGGTCAGTGCTCTTGTCATTTGCCTGAAGCCCTAACAGTGATTTTTAGTGCAGGTCTTGTAGCCTGAGTCTAAATAGCTCTGCAAGTGTGCTCAGATGCTCATCCATAGAGGTCAGACTAAAATGCACTTATAAGGGCTGTGGCTTGTGATTTCCCTCCCAAATGAAGAGGTCCAGAGATACACTGGTGGATTGCATGAGCAGAAAAACTTGCCTGACTCCTGAGTGCTGCTTGATTTTAACTTTAGGCACAACTGCAGTATGCACAAATACAATCAAGTAAAAAATGCCAAAGTTCAAACTACGGCTTTTGTAGGCCTGATTTACCAATAGACAGGGTCAGCGCACGGGACACACACACAAACTTAAATAATTGAAGTTATCTTTACTTACAGTTAAAGTAATAAGAGTAAAATAATAAGTAAGGATGAAACAGAATATGATAATATAATGCAAAGCAATAAGATAAAAGACTAAACTATATGTGGCCAGCCATAGTGATTAGATAAGGTACCTCACCAATTGCCCTAATACTTTGCCATCATCCAGATCCACAGTCCCTGGGGAGCCCCAGCTGCAACGAGGATCTGGAGAACCTGTCCCAGCAATTGGGAGATCCTACACAGTGCATCCTCTCCTAGGTGAGGTCTCCAAAGTCGCTGTAAGAGGGTCCAGCTTTTTATACTATTGAATAAACAAGCTTACATCACTTCAAATGTGGAACATCTGGCGTCATTCTCCACTAGGTTTCCCCCCAAACCTTGCCAAGGCTGAAGGAGGAACCAAGGGTGCTTCTTTATCTGTTTGGCTTTGACAACATTGTTCCAACCAAGGCCGGACAGCTGGTCCTACAGCCTTGACAACCTGTCTCCGGACATGGGAAGAAAGTACAGCCTCACGGCATTTGATCTTCATTAGTGATTACACTTTAGCTAAGCTATTTGTTAATGAGCATACACACTTTGCTAATGATCAGGTGCTACTCTTATACATTGTTCTGTTGGAGGGGTTCGTCTAGAGGTCAGCTTTGGTTCGAGGCCTGTTGCTCAGGCTTCAGTACTTCAGGGGCCTGCAGCTCAGGCCTCGCACTTGAAGACCACAAGGTTAGGGTCCTTTGTTTTGAAATTTCATTGGTACACGGAAATTAGTATGCTACCTTTTGGCACAGGATCTGCTCAACCTCCAAAATGGAATATACGTTTTAAAACAGTATTCAGAAGCAAGAGAAAAGATGGAAAAGGAATGGCTAGCTTTGAGTACTGCAGTAGGATCTCACTGAGTACAAATGTTACCTGAAGAGAAAATGCAGCTCAACACTTTTGTACAAAAATTTAAAAAAACAGTGGAAACTGAAACATGTGAAGGTATACTGGGGAAAATCTTGCATAGAAACTAGGAGCTAAATCTAATTCAACAAAATAAGACAAGGAAGCTAAATTATTGAGAGTTGATGTGAAAATACATAAATGGCAGGGTTACCCACTTAACTAAAATGGTATATCCTTGTGTAGGGCAGTCCCTCCTGTTTCCAAGGTCTGCAGCTCAGACAAATCTGAACCACTGCAGAACAGACCTACTCACGGAAAATCAAAAGGAGCCTCACGTGTTAGAGCGCTGAGTCTTGCTTGTGCTTTGAGACTGACTCTTACTAAAAAAAAAAAAAAAAAATACTTTACAGATCCTGAAGCTTTTATGGAGATGCCCACATTTCTGAAATCTAGATACTAGACTGGAGAGCAAACAGCTGCATGCTATGCTGACTCGTTCACTTACACATGGGCTATGCTGAAGATGTAGTCTCCACAGATTTGATAAGGTCATTCTGAAAGCATAAATTTTTTTATTTTTCTAATGCCTCTTCTCTTGTGTAGAGATGTCACATTTTTGCTTGTTTGAACCTCCCTAAATGATCATGCCTAAGAATTTGAAGAGCCTGCAAGGCTTTTCTCTTGCCCAGCCAACTGTTCAGGGCGTCAGATCTAGCAGAAGTTAACAAATTTAGGAGGTTAAACTCACTGCTTCTCAGTGCAACAGATGATCAGAAAAAAATAATGCACACCATCTCAACAAAGCTAGAACTACACTAAGTGCTAACTTTTAGCTTATGTCTGAGCAACTAATTGATGAGATTTTCAAGCTGTACTGGAATACTTCTAGTTTTCATGTCTGTCATGTATGAATTCCTTGTCCTTACTCTTGCCAAAAGTTTTGTTGTCTCTACATCAAGCAGCCTCATTAAGTTCCCAAGCAGGTAGCAGGTGAAGTACCCAACATAATTTGACGACTACACCTACAAAAAGTGAACACTATGTACTTCTGAAACTGCCTATCTTTTTTTTTTTTTTTTTTGAGTCTTTCAAATCCTATGTGGAAAAGCAGAGTTTATTCTTAAGATACCTGAGTAGCAATATCTGAAACAGTTCTTAGACCCAGAATGGAAAACACATACTTGTGGATCGCTCATTCTGGTGGCTTTGCCACCCACTCCTGGACGAACAGGGGGCAGATGCTTTCTGAGGTGTCCAGCAACCACCCCAGCAACCACCCCAGGGCTTGTGTGGCACATCCTAGCCCACACTGATGAGGACTCTGGTGGGGGGAATTGTAGAGGTCCTCTGGCATAGGAGGTCAATGGCCAGAAAGGCTCACAAAATGATGGGAAAAGGTAGTTAATGAGAAAAATCTGCACCTCTTTGAATCTTACGCAAAAAAGTGGGGAACTTTTTCCCATCACTATAACTTTTTCTGAACATGATGGCTTCTACTGAACTGCACAGGAGGAATCTCACTGATCTGTAGGTTTGGGCAGGAGTTACCCATTGCTGTTAACAATGATGACCACAGAAAAGCAGTTGACCAAAAAAAAAAAAAATCTAGACGTGTACAGAGGCAAAAAAAAATTAGTTTATGCAATGTAGAAGTGGAGTTCAAACACTGTGGACTGTTTGCACAGAGTGCTACTTTTAGGTACATACCAGAAAAAATACAGGGCATCTCCACTTATGTGCAAATTTTGGTTTTCTCATCTCTTCCCGCACAGCAATGAGGAATTTGTTGTTACCCATATAGGGATAGTAATCTCTCTCGTTAGTAGGAAGATGCCAGAAAATTAAAGAAAACTAAAGAAAAAAAAAATTATGCATATGAACTCCTCACATGTGCTAAGGAAACAGCTTTCTAAGCTACTGCTGAAGTGTACTACCTGTCTGCACACACTGAGCTTGAGCTTTCCTGCCATTACACTTCATTAGGCGAGTGTAATTTGCTGTCACAAAGCTATGAGATGATTTTCCCAAACTTAGGTGTACCACACCCTATCAGCAGCCTTGCGTGTGTGTATATGTATGCATATAGAGCCTTTTTTTCTATAAAGCATCAATCGGATGTTGAAATGCAGAAAGCTGGTTCCCCACTCCGTAGAGTGAATAATTTGGATGGCAGCATTGCAGGGTGCGTTGCTCATTGTATTCACTCCTCTCTTGCCACGTTGCTTTGTTCCCATTCCCTGTGTATCTCCTCAATGATGAAGACTTCTTCTTTGCCACTGTCAGCTAAAAGATTTTCATACCTGTAGTAGCAATGTTAGAAATTGGTCTGTTCCCTCTCTGTGGCCTTTAACTTGCACTTTACACTTACATCCTTTGTTCTCAGACAAGAAACCTGTCTTTGCATTTACCCTACTGAGTGTTTAATGAGAAATAGCAGCTCTCATCATACCTCCCTTTGGGCAGAAGAGTCCATCGTACAGAAGGTTTGGGTATGGTGTTGTTTATGAAACTGGTCTTCCCATAGCTGAAGTGGAATACTAGTATCTTACTTGGGCGAAACAGATGGTGCATTTTCCTATGACTAATTAGCTATGCAGTGCCTCATTTGCAAAGAGTGAGAGGAAATCCCTGATCCCTCTCTGCTGCTTTCTCTCCCCACCCCAGGCCTTCTGCCTGCGCAGAACACCACTGCAGAGCATCGTGGTCCAGAGCTTGTTGGTCGGACAGTGTCCAGCAAAAAATGGTCCTGACCTGCAACTGGGACTACAACAACCCACATACTTACCACTGAATTTTCAACCAGAAACATCTGACACCATAACAATTGGTCGGGTTAAGTCTCTGGCTAGTGATGAGGGGTTTGTAATGTCATTTCAAGACAGCAGGAGAAAATAAACCACAGTGAAAAGGAATCTCCCAAGTTTGAATTTACTGCCAGCTCTGCAGCAGTCAGGCCCAGGTTTCCAGAGCAACATCTGACGAACAAATTCTCTAACTGCTGCCCAACCTGCCATCAATGGGCACCTCCTTAGATGTAGGTGCTTTGCTGAGTTGTAGCCTAAATTGGTTAAGCAGGCCTGCAATTAGTAACCTGTCGCTGCTTGATGAGCACTTAGCAAAGATAATTAAATGCAGTGTTCCTAGACAGAATGTACTCAGCTAAAAAAAATTCCCCAATAACTCCTAAAATTATGCTTTGTTATATTGGTTGCAAACTTTGCATCTCTGTGCCTTATACACAAATCCTACAGGTGCAGTTTGGTCCATGCATGTTTGTTGTCATCTTCTTGCTCTGTGCACAAGAGCAAGAAGGTGTGGACGTGAATTAGATGCAGCTGTTCTGGTCAGTGCAACACTTAAAAGTCTGACTTAAAAGTCTACCTGGATTCCAAAAGCTTTGCAGAAAGTCTGTCCTTTTGCACACTGAGTGGAGCATTGGGGCAAATCTATTAACAGATGATAACAGCAAAGCCTTGTGTTGAGTTCTTACGCACTTAACTCTGATGTGACTTCATCTGAAACCTTGAATGTATTCGTACTGGTGTGGAAAAAAGTCAGATGGGGACATCAAAGAGGAGTTTATGAATTAGAGGAAAACAGAAAACGTGCTGATTCTTTCTTCTTTTTGAAGAAATCATCTAATGAAATTAACAGCAATATAGCAAACACTTGCCACTACAAGCATCCTGCTACAAGACATGATGAAATAATATACAATTGTAGGACTTTGGTAGCCAAATCTCTCCTCATAGAGACATGAAGTTCCATTGTGAACCCCGGTATGAAGGGAAAACTTCTTCCAACCCATACGTTGCGCTACACAAGCTCAGCTCTTAAATGCTTATGGTAACACAGACTGTTCTGGATTCCTGGACTGGATCTACCCAAACACTCAGGCAAGCAAACAGCTGTGAATGCATCCTACAATAGGCTTCAATGGAATGGCTAACACCTTAAGAAGAGTCAGAACATGAGATGTCTTACTGGGACGTCTTCTAGAAAGAGGAGAAAGTACTGTCAGGAGCTAAAAAAATCAGTAAAAACCAGCAATGTGAGTCCATGTGGGAAGCACACATGGTTGTGGTCAATGTTGTTACACTCATTCCTCAGCGGAGACTTACAGACTGCTGAATTACTGCAATCTGTTCTTCCAACTCCAATACTAGGTGAAGGAGCTGACAGATACCTGTGCCCCCCACTGAATTGTAATTGACCAAAAACTAAAATCTGTTGCTTTTAGCAGTAAAAAATCAATCTTTCTTCTATAGTACATATCCTTACTTCTTTTTTCTGCCTACTGTAGAGAGCTGCATATAGAGACCAGTACCCTGCACACAGGGCTTCACTAACAAACGTGGACAAGTATTCTCCCAGCAAGTTGGGCAACCAGTTTCAACACACTTTGGGTACCAGCTGCACTCTGATTCAAAACACGGATGTGTACCAAGCTCTAAGAAGATTCATATCTATTTACATTACCGGGCTAGGTATGTTTTTTCTGGGAAATGAATGCATACTGAAAACTGCCAAATTTGGCATCTCTAAAAATCCCAGTCCAGATGTATGGCACTGAAACAAGGTACCTTGGTTGTTCTGAAGGCAACACACACTGTTGAGAGGTTCCCTTTGTTTTTTGTGGAGTGGGGTCAAGTCCCCTGAGATGCAGGATGCAGTTTCTACATGTTTACATGTTTTAGCAAGTATTTGTGGTAGAAGACAATTCTTGTTTACATTTCCCAGTTTGTTTTCTCTTCTGTTTGATTGTTTTGTTCTCAAATGTTCCTTCTATTACTATGTCTTCTGCAACTGCCTAGCCTACTTTAGGCTAAAAATATCCCTTGTTGCTACTGCTGTAGCTCCACACAAGCCACACAACACACACACACGGAAAGAAAACCTCATGCCCTGCTGAGCTTCCCTGAAGTGACAAGTGGGGCAGAAATCCATAAGACCAAAAAGCATGAGGAAATATAAATCCTGCCTTCCTGCTCTGCTTCTACTAGGCTTGCTGATGATGCAAAGTGGAGAAACAGCAGAAGGGCACGTTGGTGTTTTGGTTTCCTTCTGCCTCCTTTGCATCCATCAAGGACAGCAGATGCCACTTCTCTTATGGAGAGACATGAAAGAAAAGATGGAACTGCAGGGACATGAAGCTGCAAAAAAAAGACATTTTCATGTTAGTTTCCAAGCAGTCATTCTTCAGAGTAACTTAACGTGGTTATCTGTTGAGTAAATATTGGTCTTTAGGTATGATCAGACCAGTGCTGCCCGTGCTGTCACACTGCTCAAACGAGCAGGAATACCCCTCTTCTACAACCGAGATGTCTTCAGTGGGCTGTGCCTGTGCACCTGATGTCTTACAAAGGAAAAGGGTTCTGGATACATGAAAATGTTTTCCTCTGCATTGCAACAGACAATACTCCTCAGCTCTAAGTGAATAACTTTACAATACTTGTCTGCTTGTGCCCCTCAGTCCCTGTGGCCCATGATGCATGCTGGTGAAATGCAAACAGTTGGGGCTTTCAGGTGATCTTGGGCAAGTCACCCCACTACCATGTGGCACTGTGCTCCCCATCTGTGAAACAAGGGGGTCATGAAGTACCCAGAAACCCTTCTGCACCTACCTTGGCAATTGAGGAATGGAACTCCATTGCTCCACAGATAAAAACTTTGTTTTCCTTATTTACTCTAACTTGTGGATGCTATTTTTCTTCATTTCACAGTTAAGGCATATTGACAAGAGCACTTCACACACTTGTGGGAAGCCAGGACTCTGTGCTCTTTTGCAGTAGAATAACTTGTGGGCCACCTTTTCTTTGCCCTGTCAGCTAGAAATTTGGCTTGCACCTAAATAGCTGGGGTGATACCGTTCTCGCCTCTAATAACACATCTGTGACTTGGAGGCAAATCTGAGCCTAACACAGTAAGCACGAGCTACTCTCTCGATGTTCTCACTGGGCTTGTTGGTGACAGTTTGCTGGGGACGGATCGTGTCGGGTACCACCAGTTCAGAGCATCCCAGCACTCCCTGCACAGCAAAAACTGCTGAGGGGTCGGCGCAGTGCAGTTTTTGAGTCCAGGCTCCCAGCCCTGTGCCGCAGCCGTGGTCAGTGGTCCTGCCCCGTGCCCTGAGCCCACATGGGGAGCCCCGGGGGAAGGGGTCACGCCAGCGGTGCTGGGGCCGGGACCAGGGTCTGGACCCCAGCCCCCTGCCCTCGGCATGGCCTCTGCCCCGGGCTGGGGGGTACCCTGACCCAGAGCATCCCTGGGACAGGGCACCAGATCCCAGGTCTCACCCCTCTGTGAGTTCGCTTTTCTCCCTGGCTTCCTTCTCTCCCATCTTGCCTTTGGGGGGTGCATCCAGCCTCGGCGGTGCTGGGGGAACCCCCGGCGCTGTCCGGTCCCCACCGTGGGGGCCGGGCCAGGAACAGCGAGGGGGAGGGCTGCCGGACCGCGTCCAGTCTTATCCAAACCTCCGGTAGAAACGTCCCAGCGGCGGGGGGGTGGGAGGGTCGTGAGGGAGTGGAGCCAGCCCCGGGGACCGGTG
>WKFP01014598.1:314152-378572 GCA_011057875.1 Pterocles orientalis | reverse complement strand
GTGGTGTTTAACATCTTTGTTGGAGACATGGACAGTGGGATGGAGTGCACGCTCAGCAAGTTTGCTGATGACACCAAGCTGTGTGGTGTGGTGGACACGCTGGAGGGAAGGGATGCCATCCAGAGGGACCTTGACAGGCTAGAGAGGTGGGCCCATGCAAACCTCATGAAATTTAACAAGGCCAAGTGCAAGGTCCTGCACATGGGTCGAGGCAATCCCAAGCACAAATACAAGATGGGTAGAGAGTAGATAGAGAGCAGCTCTGAGGAGAAGGACTTGGGGGTGTTGGTGGATGAGATGCTCAACATGAGCCGGCAGTGTGTGCTTGCAGCGCAGAAAGCCAACCGTGTCCTGGGCTGCATCAAGAGAAGCATTAGCAGCAGGTCAAGGGAGGTGATTCTCCCCCTCTACTCTGCTCTCATGAGACTCCAACTGTGTTCAGATGTGGGGCTCCCAACATAAAAAAGACATGGACCTGTTGGAGAGAGTCCAGAGAAGAGCCACAAAATTAATCAGAGGGCTGGAGCACCTTCCCTGTGAGGACAGGCTGAAGGAGTTGGGGTTGTTCAGCCTGGAGAAGAGAAGGCTCCGAGGAGACTTAATAACAGCCTACCAGTACCTGAAGGGGGCTACAGGAGAGATGGGGAGGCACTCTTTATCAGGGAGTGTAGTGATAGGACAAGGAGTAATGGGTATAAGCTGAAAGAGGGTAGGTTTAGACTAGACATTAGGAATAAGTTTTTCACTGTGAGGGTGGTGAGACACTGGAACAGGTTGCCCAGGGAGGTTGTGGATACCCCATCCCTGGAGGTGTTCAAGACCAGGCTGGATGAGGCTTTGAGCAACCTGGTCTAGTGAAGGTTTTCCCTGCCCAGGGAGGGGGGATGGAACTTGATGATCTTTAAAGGTCCTTTCCAACCCAAACCATTCTATGATTCTATGATTCCTACCTTTTTGGAAAATCTGCCCAGCTGATGGCCTGTACCCTGTGCAGTGTCAGAAGAGTGCTGAACAGCCTGTCTGTGTTGTCAACAGTCAGTAAGTGCCTGAATCACCTGGAACAGTGGTGGAGGCAGCTCCAGACATTTGTAGGAAATGGAGGCTGGCGTCATTCATATGGTAATCTTTGTTGTGCAACATTTTTTTCCTAATAGGCAAGTGAATCACAGTCTGTCCATACTCTTGAAGTAGGAGGTAACTTTCCTTACCCAGTAAAGTTTCTGTGTTTTATTTCAAAAGGGTTAAACTTTTTTAGTGTGGAGTGCAGGACATCCCATGACAGTGTCTGGTGTGTCTTGTGCAGCTGCCATCCTTTCTGGTTGTAGTGAACATCATATGGGAGTGACTGAGGACAAAATTAGTCAGAAAGGGATGGCCACAGGCAGGGGACTGGGGATAGAATGGGCTTATAGGTGTAAGATGGTGTTTTGATCATTTTTTTTTTCTGAAAGATTCATACTGCAATACTCTCATATCTTAACCAGAAGGAGAATTAGCTCCAGGGCAGATCCACGTGCCCAAATGCGTTAATCATTGATTTACAATGTCCTCTAGGGATCTGAGGACCAGCGTAAATGTAAAGGCATGCCATTCATTGCCAGCTAACAGAATTGTATCTTCCAGATAGAGGTTTAAAGTTACCCATGGGTTTGGACATCCTTTGCATTTGGAGTAAGGTTTCGGCTTTTCATGTTTTAAAGGTGTTGCTTTTATTTGTGACAATACAGGGTGGTTACATTGCCATAAATCCTCTACTCCTTCAAGACGTTTTTTTAAATAGTCTTGACAATGCACCCCTCCTTAGATTTTTATTTTGTCTTTGTTGTGCTCTAGCAAGGGGAGGGCTGATTTTTTTGCTCAGAAAAGTTATCCTGTAGAGAAACAACAGTTAGAGTTAATGGCTGTTATCGCTGATGACAAAGAGGGTTTACAGAATTCATGGCAAAAGTCTGTGAGAAACTGACTCTATTAATGTCTCTGCATCCCATATTACAAACTCCGAAGGTGGAACTGGTTTTAAAATTGAATTCTGCACAGTTGCCAAAGCGAACCCCATTCCTAAGCCCCTCTGAGGACAGATGCTCTATGTCTCAAGAAACATGTCTGAATCTTATGCCAGGTGTCCCTGGCATAGTCTTATCTGAGGGGACCTGAATACCTGCTTACAATTTGTCAAAGCTAATAGGTTTCTTGAAAAGCTGAGGGTTGGACCTTCTTAGAAGAGATGCCCTATTCAGTAACGCAAATGGGAGCATGAGATTTCAGCGTGAATTTTCATAGATGTTTCTTGTGTTGCTTTTTACCGGTTTGCTGAGGCACCAGAGAATTCAGATTCCAGCTTCACTGTCCATCAATCAAAAAGGAGAGGAGGAAGAGAAAAAAAGCCAACTTTCATGGAAAAACACATACTGCAAAAGGCGGTTGTATCACATTTATATTCTGCTGCATGCTTCTCTCACCTACACTTGTAAAATACTCACTGACAACAAAATAAGTATGTTTAATTTCCACATATACAGTAATTTATTATATTTGCTGTGTAATTACTGTTAGCTCTTCTATGGTAACTTGTTTTTCTATCTATTCCAGCCCTTCTTCCATTCCTTGTGCATGGAGAGGGCTGTCTAATAACACATAAACTGAAGCGAAACGCAGTTTGTATTAGCTATTTGCTTTTAAATTGACTGAGATATTTAGCAAGAAACTCAAAAAATATAATTTCATAAAATGTAGCTGGGATTTTTGGAGCATCCCACAAGAACCATTTGTGGCAGAAAGAAAAATTATTGGAAGAATGAAGAGTCATCGTAAAAGCATGCCATTTCTTCCCTAAAATATCTAAATGACGCTTCTTGTAATGCCAGTGAAACATGCTGAGTAATCCATCAGAATAACGGCGTTCTGATGGCAATGCTGTATTTGGATAAATGATGTCAGAAGAGCTATTTACACAGTCTCATGCAGGATTGTTGCCCTCTCCCAGAGTAAACCTGCTGTACGAACTCACGCTGCCCTAGGCTGAAAAACTCGTTCGTACCTCTCAGAGTGGCCTTGGCCCTGCTTGGGAAATGCTCTGCCAGTGCAGCAAGCAGACCTGAGGACAAGCAGGGAAGGACAGCCCACTAAATGCACAGCTGTGGGGTGATGGCCCCAGTAGATTGCGAAGTGCTCCAATATGCCATTTGTTTCTAAGAATCGTGCCCGCTGGCTACTCTGAGCAAGACCATGATGGTGATGGAGATTTGCCCTGGGGAAGTGGGAACGCTATCGACAGAGGAGGGAAAATACACGTGTATGTTGAGCAGGAGTGTTTGCACATCTTTTTGGTGTGACGTAGAACTATGTCAAAACCTTTGCTAGGTTGCAGAACCATTGGCTGTAGTCTACCAAGCTGAAAGTGGAACAGATCTTAAAGAACTGGATACGAAAAACTAATTGACAGTGGATCATCTTTGCCACTGGGGTATTCAGGGATGTGAGTTGCTGAAGAAATACATGGTAATAGTTGGTGTGTTTCTTAAGAGCCGGACCAGGTCAGTCAGAAGATACCAGTCTCCAGCTTTATGCTTCTAACACTGGCCTGAGCCAAGGGAATTTCAGGTCTCCCCAGTGCAAATGTAAGCCACAAACTGATGAAGGTTTCACATCTTTGCATCACTCAGTCTCTCAAACTAGCAGACAAATTAGCGTCGGTTATCTTGAGAATACAGTGAATGTTATTTGGAAAGACATGAGAAGATGTAACACAATTTGTCAATCATGAAAGCCATGAGGAGCAGGTAATGTCTTTCAGGAAATTAAATACAAGAAAAATAAAACATCATTCAAGAAATAACCAGCTTCCTGAGGCTTTTGTTGAGACCCTTCTACTTGCTGTCTGGACGGGGCTGTGTACTCCAAATGCAGAGACAGTATGCAGACATAAAGTGGTGCCCTGGCTGCACAGTTGCAGGTTGGTTTTCTGTGCCAGTGAGCACAAGATAGAATGCAGCCCTTTGTGGTATTAGGAAAACTTGAGATGGGTCATGGGTTGTGCTCTGCAACCGCATTGCAAGTGTGAGGCTGCTAAAAACACAGGAGAAGTATCATTGGTGCATAATCATTTCAGGCACTGCTACAGCAGTGAATGGCCATTGTGGGGTTGTCACATGTGGTACATGTGCTGTTGCTCTCATGCATGCCCTTGTTCATGAAGCCAGTGACCCAAGCACCTGAGAAACAATTTGGAAATTTTCCGATCTCTTAGGTTAGATAAGGACAGAGGCAACTGAAAGGAAAGAAGATGAGAGCTTTGGTGAGCCTCGACTTGAGCGTTGTACAGAAGCTGTGATGGCAATGCAGAGGTAGCATAAGGCCACAGTAATCTGTCCTGCCACCTATTCTAGAGATGTAATTCCCATAAGCAAAACAGCACCTGGCCCACCCACGGGCTGTCACTGAGTACAGTTTACGGAGGGGATCTTGGAGCCGGACTGTGTACGACTTGTATCAGCAAACAGATTATGCAAGGCAGTAGCAGAATATAACTAATTCACAGGCGTTCAGCAAGAAAAGCAGTGTCTCTGCTACAAGGAATGATCTTTAAAGAGAAGCTGTTCAAGTACTATATGCCAATCATTCGCTTGTGTGGTTTTTATGATAGTGGGGGAAATTTTTACTAGAACTGGCTGGTCTATGACTTTGTTTCTCTTATGCAGGCAGTTTCCATAGCAAAATAAAATTCTGGAACATACAGATTTCTGTGAACAATTACTCAGTTCTGAAAAGTTTTGGCCTGAAACATTGAGCAGAAATTATGCATACAATTTTGGTGTTTTTTTGTTGGGTTTTTTTTGCCATAGAGCTGGCTTTTTTGGGAGGTTTGTTTTATGGTTACTTAAAATTGCAAACATGAAATGATCCACCATTTTAAGTTGCATTAGGTTTTTTGTTTTCTTTGTATTTCCAGTTGAGAATGTGAGGGTTTATCTGTTTTTCTGTGTTGTGTTAGTATCTTGAGTTTGGCAGCGAAGATTCTACTTTTGACTGGTATCTAGAGTAACAGAAGGGATGCGGAGCTTGAAGTAACAAAAAGAGATTAAGGATCCAGTGAAGGTCCCCTATGTCTGCTTATTCTGCTTGTGTACATATCTGTGTTCGTTAATTGGATTCTTACAGAGATTTTCTTAAGTTTGTGGTTCTGTGATGGAAGTAAGAGGTGAAGTAGGAGAGCAGGGAACCAGGAAGGAAATTGTTTTGGGTTGATCAAAGCCATAAGCTATTTTTCTTGCTAACAGGAAGAAAACACAGTATCATTCCAAATAAAAATGAAATACTTTGTTTGCTTTGTACTGTTTAATCTTTTTATGGTTTGCTGCTTTTTTTTTTCTGTAAAAAAAATTATTTTGTTTACCCAGAGTTCAGTTTTAAAAATTCTTGACCAAAAGCGTGTCCCCAGCCCCTCCCGTGCTCTTGTCTTTGGATTCATTCGTTCCCTTAAGAGAAGGGAAAGCATGCGGGTGGTGTTCGGTAAAGTAGCAGTGGTGTGAATTGGATAGATTGCATTTATGTAGTATTGCCTGGGATTCCCCAGGAAGTGACTGCATTTTTTCCTACAGAAGAAGGACCACCAAACACAGATGTTCCTGCCACTCTGTAACAGCTTTTGAAATAACACAAATAACGCTTTTTTTTTTTAAACCTCTAACAATTTTGTTGCCAAAGCATGACATCAGACCTCATTGCTGATAACCATGAGAGTCGTGAATAAGCTATTTGTATGAAGAAATATTTCTACCAGGCTAAACAAAGATTAACAGAAAGAGGCCCTGGCTGGAATGGCAAAAAATGTATGAGTATCATTGACCTTGTGCTGCTGCTGCTGGCTTTGTTCTCTAAATAAGAATATATAGGTCAAGGAACTGGTAAATAAACGTGCTGACATTTTTTCAATACTGATAGCTCTGCGTTTCCTGGCATGATAGTCTGTATTTTCCAGTACATAATAATCTGTAGTTAATCTGCAGCCATTTATCCAATCAGATGCTCATGTCTTTGGAATCAACACCACTAGGGTGCTCAAAGGAAAAACAAAGCTCTTGTGAGATCCACTGATCCATTTTGAGAAGGAGCTCATCCTGTAACGTCTTTCAGCCCAGCAGCCCTATAAAATTATTTCAGTGCTGAAAAAAGGTTGAATTATTATCAGATAACTGATGTTATCTGAAAGTAATTAATATCAGTTGGATTAATTGACAGTTAACATAAACTGTGTTCGCTCTTAGGTTAGACAAAGTTAACTTAGGAATGGATGATCCAGAGTTAAGACAAAAGTTGGAATATATTGTTCCTTCAGGACATGACTTTGAAATTTGTATTACTCATCCGTGTCCAGGATGCCATCAACACACATATCATCATTACCCTAGCTTACACTGTTTGACTGGGCTGTGGGAGGTAGTTGCTTTGAAAATTATTGTGTTGCTCGTTGCCACACTCCTGGCAGTAGCTGAAGACAAGTCTGTGATGTCAGTGCCGTCTTCGGACAGCACTTTCTCTTTGGTCTCTGGCTGATGCAGCATTGCAAACAGAGATTGACAGAGAAACAGGAAAATATGCTGCTTTTCTTAGGAGATCATGTCAGTGATGATGTTGATTCACACTCAGTGACTGCAGTTTTCCACTGTGGACTTCAGTGCAGCATTGTCAGGAAGGAAGTTTCTGACCAAGTAGGCAATTTGGGGTTTTTAAAGTATTTTAAGAAGTTATTTTTGGTACTAGAAATAGCTACTTGACTACTGTTTTAGAACAGACTGTTTCTGTAAATCTTCATTTGCTTACCAGAACTCACCTTGGCTAACATATAGCCCTGTCTTCCTCAGTTGTTTCTTCTTGGGAAACTAACATCTTCATAACACTTTCTTAAATTATTAACGTTGCTGTCCTTTTTTAATGGTAAGGCTTCATTTATCTTAAGAATAATTCCTCCCCTGGCTTCATTTATACAGTAGAGACAGTTTCTGTTGTTGTCAGAGGCTTGGTCTGATGGAGGTATCTCGCAGTCCTTAAAGATGACTTAATTTGGTCCAAAGTAACTCGTGGGGTTCTTGGCTGAATATCTTAGTGCAATGGCTTCACAGATCTAAAATGTATGCACCAGAGGGTGAATCTTTGGTTGCATTTCTCCTTTTATGGGCAGGAAAATATACTTCTAAGTATGAGCAACATGAGTTACAAAGACTAAAGGACTTTAAAAATGGTAATTGTTGGAAGAACAGAATGATTTGTTAAGTAGAGGCTACTTCTCATTATTCTTTCGATACGTATTTGTCTGGCTCCTAAATTCCTGCTGAGACCATGCTGATTCCTGATTCCAAGATGTTTGCCCTGGTATGGAGGGCTAGTAAAACAGCTGTTTGACCTTGAATCCCGTTACATACTGAATTTTACCATGGAGTGCATGGAGAAGACACTTGCTGTTTGCAATGATGTGAAGTTGAATGATATTAAAAAATCTTACTGTATTGTGGAGCAATAGAAAACAATAATTTAAAAACTGCCATCTGTCTTCCATGTTGTTCAAGGTAAGGATAGATACCCATAGCAAGATACCAAGTATTACTGCTTGTAGAATTTCATTTAGCTTGGTGATCTTCAGCAGAAGCCAGTCAATGATGCAGGTAGTAAAAAAAAAAAAAAAAAGGAAAAAGGGAAAAGTATTTGTCTCTGTTATAAAGCATTCAGCAAGGGAAACAGAAAGGCAGGATTAAAATCTGTACTGTTTGCAAGGAGAGGTGAATGAGTCAGGCAGTAAATAGTATGTTAATCAGAACAGGGAGAGCACAGTGAGTCTTTCAAGTAAAGCTTATATCAAACCACAGGACAGAAAAGCACATTTTGAGTTTTTTGCATTCTGTGCCTCAGTGAAGAGGTAGTGTCAGTACTTAAATGGGTTTTGATTGGTGTTGAGTGGCTCTGCAGGAAGAGAGGAAGAGGGGTAATAGGAGGTCAGGATACCTGAGTTGTCCTAGACCTCAGGCTAGTGGATTTTCTTTATGTGGTGCTTCGTCACTTGTTGCCTCCTCCATCTTCTTGTAATAGAAAAAGCCATATTTTCTCCTCTGTGTATTCCCTTTGCCCTGAAGGCAGATGTGTAAGGTGTCCATCTTGGGACTCAAATCAGTTATGTTCATCTCGTCATCCTCCTCGAAACATTTCATGTACCTTAACTGCAAGTTTTTTCTGCTTTATGTGGCTAACTGCTTTGGTGTGAGTCTGTGAGTCACTCAGCTCTTCTGTGGTTTGTTTCTCATACGTATTCAGTGTCAAAGCTCTCAACAGGCTGGCAAGAGTCAGGTCCTTTTCAGGTTTTTCCCCAGCTTGGCTCCTGGAAGAGTCTAGTGTTCTCTGGCATTGCTTGGGTATCCAGCTATGGCCTTCTTCGATATAGTGGTCTTATCAATCCTTATTTACTTTTGTCTCTTATAGTTTTGGTTTCATCTATTTGAGATGATGACAGAAGGAGGAAACTGAGACTTCCTCCATACCTGTATTATGTCAGGAAAGCAAACGGAGATTACTTGCAAGTATCAGTTAAAGTATTCTTGGTATTGCAGTTTTAGAGTTTGTTTTAAGCCTTAGCAGCCCCAGTGAGAGACTCCACGTTTTGCTCAAATCATCAGTGATTGAAGATTGGTACTTTTTAAAATTATTTCCTCTTAAGCCTTCAAACAATTCTGCTGGAAGGTTTTGCTGATGAGTTGTGGAGCATAGGAAGTAATGGAAATCTTTCAGGTCAGACGAGTGACAGATGGGAGTTAGAAACTGATTTTCAGAACTCTCTCTCTCTGTATTAGTGTAGCAGAAGCAGTTCATGCCTTATCAGTTTGCTGTAAGCAGTATCTGAATAGTTGAGCAGTGACAGCTGGCAAACAAATGCTGAGGTGCTGAGGGGTGTAGCTCTTATCCTGAAAGTTGTGTAAAACTTCACATTTAATATATGCACAGTGTGTCCATGTATGATGAATATCAGTTACCACAGATATAGCTGGACTTTAAGTGGGCGGGCAGAAGGCAGGTGATATGATGTGAAGTGGAGGTGGAAAAGGAAGGGAATGAAATAGTGTAAATGGTAGTGGTTCTGTGAGCATCAGTTGTTGTTGTCAAGTGTTATGGTAATGTGGCTTGGTCTCTGTTGCCATCTTCCAGGCTGCGTGGAAGGTGGTCCTGGGGTCTGTACTGATGCGTAGGTTAACACAGAATATCATGTCTCTAAGTTGGTCCTGTACTGCAGAGCTCTTACATCAGGATTAAGGCCATGCAGCTTCTTACTAGTGTGTCCACAGCACTCTTAGCTCTCCTCTGCTTCTGCACTTGGAAGATGCTCTTTCTTGGTTTGACCTCCTCTGCAAACAGGCAGGAAGTTTCATTCATATAGTTTTAAACACTATGATGTATATCTTGTCTCAGGAACATCCTCTAAAAATGCATCTAAGCTTAACAAGTATCTTCCTGGGAAGCACACTTCTTTCTTCTCTCCATCTGTGTGTGAAGGTACAGTTCATGGTACTGATCTGCTGACAATAGCCTGGTTTGTTGCCGCCAGTGGAGTTAGACAGGTTTATAGCAGAAGATGGCATTTGCCATGTGAAAAGTGAAATATACCCTTGTGTGGGTGGTGTAAGTTTTATGTACTACACAGCATCAGGTGGATTGAGTGGGGTGAAATTAAGCCAAATAGTAGTTAAGTTTTTCTCTCATCTCTGGTTTGCTTAGGTTAAGCAGTGATTAATGCAGGCACTCAAACTCTTTCTAATGATTGTATTACTTAAAAATTGTTCATTTGTTGGGAATCTCAATTATGCTAATGAAGTCTCAACTCCCATCTTGACTGTTGTTACAGCCCTGAAAATGAAATAGAAATAAAAAATAAATTGCAAACTGAAGTCTGTGGGTGTCCACATTTCGTGTAAGTGCTAGATCTTTCTCATTCACATTTTGAACAAGCTATGCTGCAAGAGATTTCTAAGACCGCCTTTCCTCTTACTGTTGTGATGTTTTTCATAGAATTTGATAGATCTCTGATTCTCTTGGACTTAATGGCAAAGCTTCTACTGATTCAGTGGGATCAAAATTTGACCCAGTATTTGCAAGTGCCGTAACCTACCCAGAACTTAAATTTTATCTTGATTAGCATAAAAATGGCTAATAGGTAAAATGAATAATTAAATAAATGGACTATCTCACCTTGATTTCAAATCTTTCCCAGGGGACAGATTCACAGTACAGTTCTTGTGTTTGTTTATAAGCAGGTATGCTGTGCATGCTGACAATGCAATGAAAACAAATTTATTAAGGTATTTCTCTTCCAGCCCAATGTGTGTGGCTGTTTTGAGTAAGCCCCTACTCTATGCTCATCTTTTTTTTTTTTGTCACCTTCTGCAGTGCTTTGCTAGCCTTTTCTCCCAGTTTCACAACCAAGACAGTCAAGTCAAGTTAGCTTCTCTGACACAAAAAAAACAAACCCTGGAGCTTGCTAAAATGTGTAGTCTTACATTGAAGACCTGCTAACACCAAGAGACTTCTTCAGGAAGTTTCACTTCGTAGTGATTTGGCCAGAAAGCAAATGGTATGAATATAAACTAGCTTGATGGAAGTGGAAGGGATGAGTAGTCTGATACATTTAGGTCATGATTCTTTACCTTTCTGTCCAGGGACTAGAAGTCCTAGGTAAGTTTATTATCCTGCAGTTTGCTACCGCCTGCTGAGCACCTGGAGGCTGCTGCTGTCAGGTGGGATACTGACTGTGATGTGTGACTGCTCTGATGCCTTTATACCAGTCCCAATATCTGCTGTTGGAAGCGCAGATGGGTACAGATCCTGCTGAGTGGACACAGATCAGGCATCCCAGCTACTCCCATTTCCAGTAACTACCTGCCTAATAAGCATCATCCTGGAGAGGATGTCAGTCACGAGATCAGCTGCTCGGAGCCGACCCAGCTCCCGACAGACCGACTGATCGCGAGCAAAGAGGGGTTTTCGGGAGATTCCTTGCTAGGAAAACACTGCAGCCAGCAGCACTTTACGACTCCCGCTGACAGCTCTGTCGCGAGAGACTGATGTCACACAGCCATTGCCGGAGCGACCGCAGTCACCACCCCTCCCCCAGTGCTTAAATTCTCACTGGGAGGGCGGAGAGCTAGCTCCGCCCACAGAGAGCAACACCCTACAGCAGCAGAGGAGGCGGCTTGTGTAGTGGGATGCAGAAGCTCTTCTGGGTCCAGGAGCCTCATGCGGCAGCTGTTGGAGCAGAGCGAGCAGTCAGGGTTCCTCCGAGGGAAGTACTACAGACCAGGAGAAGCACGGACATCCTCCCTGACTCTTCAAACACAATGGTGGGCACTCATCACAGAGCTAAGGCCAAGGGGTCTGCACCATCTTCCCTAGCAGTGCTTGATGCCTCCGTGCAGACAGAACTACAGACGGCAAAGGCATCTGTACAAACCTTGGTGTGTGGGAGGTGCCCAAACCACTCCCCTGGGGTGGTGATGGGAGACAAACCATCCTGCAATAGGTGTGCCCAGGTGGACCAGCTCCTCGAACAGGTGACCAAATTGCAGGAAGAAGTGGCATGATTGAGGAGTATCAGGGAGTGTGAGCAGGAGACAGATTGGTGGAGCCACATCCTACCATCCCTGAGGCAAAGGCAGGAGACAGAGGTTCCACAAGAAGCAGAGGATTCCCTTCCCTCTTGCCTGCAGGACAAAGGAAGGGACCTAAAAGAAGATGGAGAATGGAAACAGGTCCCAGCCCGGGGGAGGAGGCGAATCGTCTCCCAGCCTTCCTCACCCTCCCAATTGCCTTTACACAATAGATATGAAGCACTGGATCTAAACGGCCAGGAAAATAAGGACAAAGACGAAGGTCCATCCAGGGGGTCGCCTAAGCTGAGACAGTCCGCCCCACGCATTGCGACTGCCTCAGCAAAGAAAAGAAGGTGGGTAATAGTCATCGGTGATTCCCTCTTGAGGGGAACAGAGGGACCGATATGTCGACCTGACCCTTTACACAGGGAAGTCTGCTGCCTCCCTGGGGCCCGGGTTAGAGATGCCACCAGGAAGCTCCCTGGTCTGATACAGCCCTCTAATTCCTACCCACTACTGGTCATGCAGGTTGGAAGTGATGAGATTGTGGAGAGAAGTCCAAAAGCAATTAAAAGGAACTTCAGGGCACTGGGGCATTCGATTAGAGGATCAGGAGCACAGGTCGTGTTCTCCTCAATCCCCACAGTGGCAGGGATGAACACTGAGAGGATCAGGAGAACACACCTGATCAACACCTGGCTCAGAGGCTGGTGCCAGAGGTAAAATTTGGGTTTTTTGATCATGGGAAGGCTTATGAGGCACCAGGCTTGCTAGTGACAGATGGAGTTCACCTGTCTCACAGGGGGGTAAGGATTCTGGCTCATAAGCTGGCAGGACTCATCGAGAGGGCTTTAAACTAGGTTCGAAGGGGGAAGGGGAAATTCCCAGGCCCATTACAGACAAGCCCAGGACTGGCATGGTGAGGGTAGGAGTGGACTCTACAGTTCAGCTCAAGTGCAATTACACTAGTGCACGCAGTATGAGCGACAAGCAAGAGATATTTAACGACAGAAAAGCCAGCAACAAACGCCCAGAGCCTGGAAAAGGTTCACAGGCTGGCCTGAGGGTGACTGGCTGGCAGCACACAGGAGGTCCAGCCTCCTTGGGAGCCCAACTTAAGTGCTTCTATACGAATGCATGTAGTATGGGGAACAAACAAGAGGAGCTGGAGATGTGTGCATACCTACGGCGTTATGATCTTATTGGCATTACAGAGGCATGGTGGGATGGATCCTGCGACCGGAGTGTTGGAGTGCAGGGATACAGGCTCTTTAGGAGGGACAGGCAGGGGAGACGAGGAGGGGGTGTAACCCTCTATGTCAAAGACCAGCTGGAGTGCATGGAGCTCCGCCTGGGGTCAGATGAAGAGCCAACAGAGAGCTTGTGGGTCAAGATCAAAGGGAGGGCTGGGACAGGGGACATTGTAGTGGGGGTCTGCTACAGGCCACCTGACCAGGGAGAGCAAGTGGATGAGGCCCTCTGCAGACAGACAGGAGGAGCCTCACGCTCACAAGCCCTGGTCCTCATGAAGGATTTCAACCACCCTGATATCTGTTGGAAGAACAACACAGCCCAGCACAGGCAGGCCAGGAAGTTCCTGGAATGTGTTGATGACAACTTCCTTCTCCAAGTGATAGAGGAGCCAACCAGGAGAGGGGCTATGGTGGACCTTGTTCTCACCAACAAGGAAGGGCTGGTGGGGAATGTGGAACTCAAGGGGAGCCTGGGATGCATCGACCATGAGATGGTGGAATTCAAGATCCTCAGGGCAGTGAGGAGGGTGCATAGCTACCTCACTACCCTGGACTTTATGAGAGCGGACTTTGGCCTCTTCAGGGACCTGCTTGGAAGAGACCCATGGGATAAAGCCCTGGAGGGAGGAGGGGCCCAAGAAAGCTTGCTAATATTCAAGGATCACTTCCTTCAGGCTCAGGGGCGATGTATCCCAACAAAGAGGAAGGCAGGCAAAAATGCCAGGAGGCCTGCATGGATGAACAAGGAACTCCTGAGCAAACTCAAACAAAAAAAGGAAGCCTACAGAGGGGTGAATCAAAGACAGGTAGCCTGGGGACGATACAGAGACACTGTCCACGAAGCCAGAGATCAGGTTAGGAAAGCTAAAGCCCTAACAGAATTAAATATGGCCAAGGACGTTAAGGGTAACAGGAAGAACTTCTACAGGTATGTCAGCAATAAAAGGGTGACTAGGGAAACTGTGGGCCCCCTCCGAAGAAAGCGGGAGACCTAGTGACCCAGGATGTAGAGAAGGCTGAGGTACTTACCGAGTTCTTTACCTCAGTCTTCACTGGCAAGAGCTCAAGCCACACTGCCCAAGTTGCAGAAGGCAAAGTCAGTGACTGGGAGAAGGAAGAACTGCCAGCTGTAGGAGATCGGGTTTGAGACCATCTAAAGAACCTGAAGGTGCACAAGTCCATGGGACCTGATGAGATACATCCGCGGGTCCTGAAGGAACTGGCAGATGAAGTTGTCAAACCACTATTCATCATATTCGAGAAGTCGTGGCGCTCTGGTGAAATTCCCACAGACTGGAAAAGGGGAAACACAACCCCCATTTTTAAAAAAGGAAATAAAGAAGACCCAGGAAACTACAGGCCGGTCAGTCTCACCTCTGTGCCTGGCAAGATCATGGGGCAAATCCTCCTGGAATCTATGCTAAGGCACATGGAAAACAAGCACGTTATTGACGACAACCAACATGGCTTTACCAAAGGAAAATCGTGCCTGACGAATTTGGTGGCCTTCTACGACAGAGCCACGGCGCTGGTGGATAGAGGAAGGGCAACTGACTTCATCTACCTGGACTTGTGCAAAGCTTTTGACACAGTCCCACATGACATCCTTGTCTCTAAGTTGGAGGGACATGGATCTGACAGAAGGACCACTCGCTGGATAAGGAATTGGCTAGACGGCCGCACTGAAAGAGTTGTGGTCAATGGCTCAGTGTCCAAGTGGAGACCAGTGACAAGTGGTGTTCCACAGGGGTCAGTACTGGGACCAGTGTTGTTTAACATCTTTGTTGGAGACATGGACAGTGGGATGGAGTGCACGCTCAGCAAGTTTGCTGATGACACCAAGCTGTGTGGTGTGGTGGACACGCTGGAGGGAAGGGATGCCATCCAGAGGGACCTTGACAGGCTGGAGAGGTGGGCCCATGCAAACCTCATGAAATTTAACAAGGCCAAGTGCAAGGTCCTGCACATGGGTCGAGGCAATCCCAAGCACAAATACAGGCTGGGCAGAGAATGGATAGAGAGCAGCTCTGAGGAGTAGGACTTGGGGGTGTTGGTGGATGAGATGCTCAACATGAGCCGGCAGTGTGTGCTTGCAGTGCCGAAAGCCAACCGTGTCCTGGGCTGCATCAAGAGAAGCATTAGCAGCAGGTCAAGGGAGGTGATTCTCCCCCCCTACTCTGCTCTCATGAGACCCCACCTGGAGTACTGTGTTCAGATGTGGGGCCCCCAACATAAAAAAGACATGGACCTGTTGGAGAGAGGCTCTCTCAGAGGAGAGCCACAAAATTAATCAGAGGGCTAGAGCTCCTCCCCTATGAGGACAGGCTGAAGGAGTTGGGGTTGTTCAGCCTGGAGAAGAGAAGGCTCCGAGGAGACTTAATAGCAGCCTTCCAGTACCTGAAGGGAGCCTACAGGAGAGATGGGGGGGCACTGTTTATCAGGGAGTGTAGTGAGAGAACAAGGGGTAATGGGTATAAGCTAAAAGAGGGTAAATTTAGACTAGACATTAGGAAGAAATTTTTCACTGTGAGGGTGGTGAGACACTGAAACAGGTTGCCCAGGGAGGTTGTGGATGCCCCATCCCTGGAGGTGTTCAAGGCCAGGCTGGATGAGGCTTTGAGCAACCTGGTCTAGTGGAAGGTGTCCCTGCCTGTGGCAGGGGGTTGGAAATCGATGGTCTTTAAGGTCCCTTTCAAACCAAACCATTCTGTGATTCTATGATTCTATGATTCTATGATTCTATGATCAATCATAAAGTAATCTTTCTGAGCTTGAAGAAGCCAGTGCCTTGAGACAGGTTGCTACAAGTGAAATGTTTTAGTTAGATGTAGATGGATAACAGATTTAAAATGCTCTCAACAAAAGCGCTGGGCGTGTAACTGAGAGAGATTTGGCTGAGGAATGGTGTTTTTAGCATGCATTTAACCATAGGGCAGGCTTCTGTAACCCTCAAATGTTCACATAACATAAATAAATTAGCCTAGAAAGGGAAAGTACTTAATTAAAATGTTAGTCTCACTTTGCTACCCACTTACTAGTATCATAGCATAGCTGAGTTTGTTAGTGAGATATGCCAATTATAGATGTTTTCTTTCTCAAAGCTTTAGGGAAAAAAGATTTTTAAGGTCAGTTGCTTTGTCTTTTTTTTAAAAAAAAGAAGCTATGCTCCTTTTTGGAAGGGTTTTGAAAAATAGGTTTTGAGGAAAGGAAAATTACCATGGTAAAAATAAAAAAAAAAGCCCAGTTTTAGTATCTTTTAATGCATGTAACCCCAGTACATTAAACTGAAATGTAGTTCTCTTCTGTGCATGATGAAAAGGAACAAATAGTAAGAATCTGAAATTTAGGAAAATATTTGTATTATGTGAAATTTAATCATGACCATACAGTTTCTCTGAAAAATTTTCCCTAACATAAGGGTATCATCCTAAGTAGCAAATTTCCTTTTTTATCATAAGGCTGTTATATTAGTGGACATGGTTGTCATACTGCTCTTTTCATGAACATGTACTTCAAGTAGAAGTATTAACCAGTGGCAGTTAAATTGCTTCTCCTCTTGAAGGCTTGTGATCTTTGGATAAAAGGTGGGAGAATATCTTGACACTCAAGTTTTTTTATCATCTCTGCTGTTCCTTGTGTTTTCCTTTATTATCTGAAAACTTTCTCTTTGACCTTTCTCAGACAGCCCCACAAGGGCTAGCTCTGTGAATGTTGTTTTCTGCTGCCGAACAAGATCTAACTTCTACAACCACAACTGAGCACATGCCCAGCTGGACACACAAGGCCACTCTCTGGTGACACATCTGTATAATATATTTGAAGGCTTCTAAAGAAGAGCAGGACTTAGCCCTTTGCATTTCCTAATGGATTTCACTTGCCTGTGCCATGGGATTAGTTTTGCCTCTGTTACAACCTAACCCTGAACCCTCTTGCTGCTCTTATCATCTACCCTGTTACTTTGACTCTCTGGAGGGGCGTCTAAGTTAACCTCTTCTGTCCTCACTTCACAGTATACATTTATTTACATTGTCCTTCTTTTAGAGTGATAGCAAAGCTAATGTCTACAACATACCTCTCTCGCACTGTGAAACATTTCTGTTTCACCACAGTCACAGTGGGTCGTCTCTAAGAGTCAGGCAAAGCAAAGTCTGGGTGCCCTTTGCTTCCCAAAACAGGGAAAGTGGCACCACAGATGGTTGTTTTGGTGATATACGGCTATCTTTCTGTAGAGAGTAGTAGTGCTTCTTCACCCATTTCATCACCCCTAAAAAAATTTCACAGGAAATATTCCTGCAGCCAGACAGAAGCCTAGAGGTAAGGTATTGCATTTAGAAATGCAGTTTTTCAGAGAGTTCAAGTTTCTCAGTTACAGTTTCTATCAATTTCTGTGTACTTACATGCTCAGCATGCCGCAAAGAGGATTAATATGTAGAAGTGGTTTTTACTGTCCTCCCTTCCTTCTCCTTGCTGTTACTGTGTTCTGTTCCTCTGACCACTGGCTCTAAATGAGAGTTTTCACCCTGTTTCTTGGGTGGTTTTGTTAGCATCCCAGGAGGTACCTCAAACCTGGTTTGGGTATGTGTGTGAGGGCTGAGGTTGCTGGAACAGTTGATGTGCAGACAGCCTGCGGTGCCTGCAGGTGGTTGTGTGAAAGTCACGTGGTGCTACACAAAGCACTGTAGTTACATTTCCCTGGACAGGCAATAACACTAGTGAAAAGCTGATGGTTAACCTTTTTTTTTTTTTTTTGTGGCACTGCCATTGGGTTGAGTGTCCACTTAGGATGGTGGTGGGAGCCTTTGTCTGGAAGGTGGGAGAGTCGAGTTGAAACTTCACCTTCCTGACACTGCCTCGAATACAGGCCATCTCCAGCAAAGGCAGCATGTAGTGTGTGACTTGAGGTGGAAACAGACTAGCAATATCTCCAAAACCATTTCTCAGCTCCCCTTGCAGCTTCAGTGTGTGGTGGGCATGCCCCTGGGTCTCTGGCGCTGCTCATCAGAAAGGAGAGCAGTTAGTTTGAGGACACTGCTCAAAGCAGTCCCAGCCCTGGAGCTGGTCTGAATGCATCTGCCTAGGAAACGTAGGTGTTTGTAGGAACAGGAGCCCAGCAGGCTGCATCATAACTAAGTGCAAGTTTCAGAATGTCAAAGTCAAGAATTAAACCCCAAAGACTTGCAGAGAGGATGTTCGCCCAAGAGCGAGGAGAATGCAGGAGCCAGTCACCTGAGTTGGATTTTGTCACATGCTGTATCATGGCTCAAGCAGTCAGGAACAGGGTGCAGCAGTCCTTGAAGGTCATCTGAATGCCATTTCTGGACAGTATTCTTGTTTGAGAGTGATGGCATCACTGGATGTTAGAGACCAACATTTGGCTTACAATTCAGCACACCTTGGTCTGTATCAGACCCTTGAAGTCTAATCCCTTATGCTTGCTTAATGGATGTGTTCCCTTCTTTTTGGCAAGCTTCATGACAGGCATTGCTTTGCAAGCTAGCAAGCAGAAAAGAAGGTGTTTTGCTGCATCTGTGATGAAAACCATTGAAAGGAGATATAGCTAATTTTGTTCCTTGGTCAGGACTTGAAATTTTTCAGTTAATTGATAAAGGCACAAATCTCAGTCAGGAATAAAGCCCTGGCTTCACTGAAGGTCTACCAGTTTAACCAGTAGAGAGTACGGGCCTGAGCATCCAAGAGCTATACCTGGCCATAACATGTTTGTGAAGAAGAAGAAAGCAAGTGTAGTAGTATTTTGTTGAGAGGGAATGAAAGGGTTTGCAAGGAAGGCTTATGGCACAGGGCAAATTACTTAGTATCCATTTTCTTGTCAGTCTCCAAGGAATAACTGCTTGATTTAATCAGTTCTTTAGATATCTTATTTCTTGCATGAGGTTGTTCATTTGGCTGATTATTTTGAAAGTTTCTGTGTTTTCTGAGCAAGACAGAGACTTGCAGCTGTGCTGGTTTTGGCTGGGACAAAGTTAGTTTCCTTCCTAGTACCTAGTATGAGGCTATGCTTTTGGCTTTGTGCTGAGGACAATGTTGATAACACGTTGATGTTTTAGCTGTTGCTGAGCTTATGTTAAGCCAAGGACTTTTTCAGCTTCTCATACTGCCCCTGCCCTCCCAGCGTTTTCTGCATGAGAACCTGGGAGGAGATACAGCCAGAACAGCTGACCCAAACTGTCCAGAGGGGTATCCCATACCATAAAATGTCATGCTCAATATATAAGCTAGGAGACTTGGATGGGGGAATGCGATCACTGCTCCAGGACTGGCCAGGCAGCAGTCAGCGGGTAGTGAGTGGTTGCATCACTTATTTTTATTGGGTTTTGTTTTTTGTTGTTTTCTTTTTCATTATGATTCATTATCATTATTATTATCCTTAGTATTGCTGTTGTTGGTATTGTTGTTTTATTTTATTTCAATCATTGAAGTGTTCTTATGTCAACCCATGAGTTTTCTTACCTTTTTCCTCTGATTCTCTCCCCCATCCCACTGAGGGGAGAAGTGAGCAATTGGATGTATGGTGCTTGTTGCCAGTTGGGATTAAACCACAACAGCAGCATGCCACTCACTTGAAAGTGTATACATAATAATAAAATCTTGTACCTGAACATAACCTAACCTTTAAGCATCTTTTAGAAGCATGCTTGTTAGAAATTCAGTGTCTTTCTAAAAGATGCTGCTCCATGTTCTGACATCTTCTGTAGCACACAGGGTTAAAGGAGTGGTTTAAACCAAAAGCATTGTTTGTTGCTTACTGGGTGGCATGTTTGCAGAGACAGTTAGCAAGAGGTAAAAGAAAATCTCCTGTTTCAATATGAAATACAAACATTAACATCAGATGAATCCTTTAGCTGTATAAGAAGATAAAGTGGGAAAAACAAACAAAGAGGAAAGCAAGGATCTGAATCAGTCAGATTTAAAGTGATTGAGATTAAACCGCTAACTCACATAGGGCACTGAGTGATAAGAATGCCATCTGGGGCCCGATATTTGATGAGCTGGTTCCTTCACTCAGGTGAATGCCTGAGAGTGGTGGTATTTGCTTGGGCCATTTCCATTTTCCATACACATTCCATTTCTGAAATTCTTTATCTTCGTCTCTGTCCTGTTGTCCTCTTTATTCTTCTACCTGTCCATCAGACTCATTACATCCACTGAACTGCCTTATTCTCTGGTCCAGCTGTTTTATAGTCTCCATTCCAGAGCTCTGCTGCTGAAATTTGTTTTACATTGGCTGGATTGGAGTTGCTTCCTGTTCCCAGCAGGGTTGATTTTCCTCTCCATTATGTATTCTGCATTATGCTTATATTACATTTGTAAGTGTCCATAACATGTCATGTTGATCTCTTGATGCCTGGCACAGATGAACTGTTAGCTTCCATGCCTGTGCTCTTGAGTCTTGACTGCATGGATTTACCAAAGAGAAACATAAAAATGGCTATCTTCACAGGCTTTGGACTCTGAAAAAAAAGGAGTTGCTAACACTGTCCTAGCTTGCAAGCAATCATGAGGACACAGAGAAAGGAGAAAGTCACTCTATGGACAATAAGGAGGATGCTGTTATTGATTTAACTGGGTAGACTTGTTAGCTGCAAGATTTTGCAGTTCATAGCTGCTAGATTTTGCACTGGGAATTTAAACAGTTAGAACAGAGTCCTTTTTTTCTCAGTCCTTTTTCATTGGCTTTCGGTTTTACGTTCTGTAGAGTTTTTGTTGCTGAGCGTTGTCCCTGCAACTGTGAGTTAGAGAACTTGCTTGATTTCACTTTCCTAATAGTAACACATGAATCCAACAGCTGCAGATTTAAAAAGAAGCCAGACTGTTACGTAGCTTAGGATAGGTGAAATTGCAAAGTAGTTGCAACACAGGTGGCAGAAGGTGAGGTTAAAAGTGTGCTCAGCCCTGCGTGCCACTGACGGATGCATGCAGAGACTGAAAACATGTATTGGAAGTTGGATTTTTCTCCTGCCTTTTCATTTTCTTCTATCCTAGCAAATAGATGTCAATCCCCCACACAAGATGCAAATAAAAGCTAACTGTTCTGTTGGCTGATCTCCTGACAGCTACTGCTCTGTCTTAAGAGAAGTTGCGGATGCCCCATCCCTGGAGGTGTTCAAGGCCAGGCTGGATGAGGCTTTGAGCAACCTGGTCTAGTGGAAGGTGTCCATGCCTGTGGCAGGGGTGCTGCAACTTGGTGGTCTTATGGTCTTTTCCAACCCAAACTGTTCTGTGATTCTGTGATTATTCCTTCTTGTCCCTCTGCTTCTTGCTTCCAGAAACCACATACACAAAACTCACTTGCTCTGCTGTTAAAGTAAGAGTGCTACGTGCTGGTTCTTTTAATGAATGCTGTTGAGTATTCCAGACTATTCAAAAATACAAAGTTGGCCTTTCTGACATAAAAATTATTTTTTGTGTAGTGGCTTTTTGGAAGACAAATTTCTTAAGAAAGCATTCTGTTATTTAAAAATGGCCCATCTGAAAAACGATTTTCTTCTGGAACTGCACTCATTTTCTTTGGTGGTCCAGAGTTCTCAGCCAGACTACATCCATGTAATGCAGTAAGGCATCCAAGAAAGAGTACCACGCTGCATTGGAATGGCACATGCACAGTGCTTCTTTGTAACATTCTTTCACCTCCAGCCATTTCAAGCCAAGGAATTCCCAAGTTGGATGTGATGTCTGTGTACAGACGAGGAAAGCAAGCATATTTTTTCTAGGCTTTAATTCACTAGAGAGAGAGCCACATGGGCAGGGAGAGACAGGGAAAGCTGGAGCAAATTTATCCTTAAATTGGAGGTGACATCCATGAAAAATGTTTTGTGCTTTTTTTTCCTCAGCCAAGCTTTGCCTATCAATGTCTTCACAGCATTAATCACAACTAAAAGGTTCTGTGGGAAACCTTTTACTTTATGTTAAGAAATACTAATGAGCATATGGACTTAATGTTTTGTCCCTCCTCGAAGGGTTTGCTTCCTGCAGACAAGGAAGGAAGGCTGTCAACAGGGAGTTTTAACCCTGGAAAGGAAGCAAGCACGTTCTGCTCACAAGATGTTTATTTTATCTTGCCTTAAGCATAAGATCAGCAGCTGCTAACATTTCCAGTGGCAGTAGAGGCAGATAGCTTGTAAGTGGCCTGACATGAGGGCAAAGGACCTGGCTGTGCTCTTAGCTGGGATCTAGGTTAAGAAGACTGACCTTGCTTGCAAGTTTAGTGGTGAGAGAGAAATGTGGTTTTGTGTGGCAGTTCCATGGTGGCACAGTGGGACTGGCAGTAATTGGGCATCTTCGATCTTGTGGCAGAGGACTTGCTGTTTCCCCTCTCCTTGTTATGGAAGGAAGGAGGACAGGACAGCAGTATCCAGGGAGGGCAAGGACACCATTACAGGGTTGTCAGGCTGCCTACCTGGGTGAACTCTTCTGAGGTGCAGTGAACTCTAAGGCTCTGTGGAGAAACAAGTTTAGTATGTTTGCACATATGAAAACAGTTTTGTTTCCTGTGGGAAATCTTTTTAGAATAAAAATACTTACGTTTGTGAGACCTTCTTAGAAGAAAAATACTTATGTTTGTGAGAACTTTATTAGAAGAAAAATACTTATGTTTGTAAGAATCTCCTTAGGAGAAAAATACTCATATTTGTCAGAAACGTTTTTAGAAGAAGTTCCTCGTGTAGTTGATTTCTACTACAGGAGAAAATAACACCTGCAAGGGACAGGAAAGAAAGCAATTGCACAGGATGTGAGTGAGACAAGGAGGAACTGAAGGTAAATAATCAGCAGGATTAGGTAATGTTAAGGGTCCCATTCCCAGGACCAAAGTTAGCCAGTAGTAACTTTGTTTTTAGGATTTTTGAATCATTGTATCCAATCAGTAATTGCCAAATCTGTCTGAATTCTGTATAAAAGTGTGTAATTGAGGCATAATAGATGGCTACAGCTTGATCATATTGGTCTGTGTAGTCCCTACCAGCGGCAGTTTCCTGGTGTTTTGTGTGCTTATATCTGGAGCTGGAGCACAATGCAGACCTAATTGCTTTCCTCACCTTGCTCTTCAGATCACAAAAGGCCTGTCATTACACTCCAAAACCAGGAGCATGCAATCACCTCTGATGTGGTCGTCTTCATAAACAAATCCCAAATAATTTGGGGCCAGCATGATTTACAGCCAAAGGCCATATCCCCAGAATGGAGCACTGGTTTTTATCTCCAGCCAGTTTCTGGTTTGCATTTGCAATAGTAACAGAGTGACAAAAAATTTTCTTGTCTCTTATTCAAACATCAATATGACTGAAAGACTTGGTAAATCAGGTGTGTTTAAAGCCAGGCCTTTCAGATTAAAAGATGAAAGCTGAAATCTATTTAAAAATGCTGTTTGTTGCAGACTCACAGCTATGTGAGTGTGCAGAAGCCTGCCTATAATACTGAGGGTTTTATTTCATCTGAAGAGTGGCAAAGAGTGCTTTAGGGTATGTGTTGCTACTCACAGCACTGTCACTTGAGCATGCACTGGAGCTTTGTAGGCAGGATTTTCTGAGCCATGCAGCCTTGGCCTAATGGTCCTCGCATAGCAACTGATGGTACAATTTGTATAGATGCTAGCGAACAAAGGGTTTAAGCCTGCTGCTGTAGAAAATCCTGTGTAGAGAAGTATTGTCACAAAGGGGAGGCATTGTCACTGTCATATTAGACTGTCTGATTGTTAACCATTTGTAAGGGAAGACTGAAACAAGTGCTCAAACATCATAGTAACAAGTGGAGAGAGAGATCTGAAATCCCTTTGTGGTAAATGCAGTAGCCAGCACAGTATTGTTGAAAGAAAGACCTCTGACAAAAGGTATTCACTGTCAAGTAATAGCATAAACAGTGTGTTTTGGAGTGCGGCATATGGAGATGCTAATGATGTATTAAGTTTAACAAACTGCTTGAACACATCCTAACTTTAAAATTTGGGACGGTGTCACTGGAGTTAAATGGGCACATCAAAACAATGTTTATTTTGTGAATTATGACCTTTGTAAATGGCAGAGCTAGCAAAACCAAGGTGGGTGCTATCACCTGTTAGTTTTAACTGCCTTTTCTTTGAGAGTTAACACTGAGACTTTGTATTTCTGTTAGTCATCCCTAACTGTGGCTGCAAATTGCATTTGGTTTGAATGAAGAGTTCTTGAGGTCAACCCAAACTTACTTGTTGTTCGGTCTTAAGTCTTAAGTCTTACTATTGAGATCAGTCAAGGCGCTCCGTGTGCTTATATTGCAAACCATTTTGCCCTTAATAACACACAAGATTCCTTTGTGAATAAATCCAGTGTTAATCTATTCCTTGGCTTTTCAAGTAAGTGCTTGTTAAGAGGTGAAGAAGGCAGCTTGTTGCAACGTGAATCCTGAATGGGAGACCTCTGTTCCCTTGAAGTCAATGAATGATGTCAAAAAGCAGAACTTCCAGGCTCCTCTGCAGTCCTCATTAGGGCAGCACAGGCATTGCAAGCCTCCATGGTTACAGGTCAGGCAGAGCAGCTGCCCCAGCGGCTGCAGCCCTTATTTTGGCCAGTTCTACCTGCTCCTGCAAATCTGCGGCACCTGTTTACCTGCCTACTTATGCTGGCATCATTTATGTCAAATCCAGCAATGGTGCAGTGACCCAAGAAAATGTCTCTTCTTTAACTACAGAGACATAACTTTGTAGTTGTTTGTTTGTTTGCTTTTTTATTTTTTCCCTCTTGTTGGATATGGCTGAAACTCAGCTTGTTATGTCTTCAGCATCAATGGAAAGAAAATTATAGCTGTCTCTGTGCTTTGAAGATACATCGCCTGTTTCTCCTTATTCAAGGGTAGTGCCATTTCTTCCATCTCACTGAGCTGAAAAAAGCACAGAGGTTGTCAACCTGTCCCATCTCCAGCTTTGGGAAAAATTTCCTGTGGCCAGAAGAGGGGGAATGGGAGAAGGGTGAGAGAGCCAGGGCAGGTACCAGGGTAGCAGTGGGGCAGGCTGCCTTCCCTCCTTGCCCTGCAAGCCCCAACAGGGCCCTCGAAATCTAAAACCAGGGAGAGTGTAGGCTGGGAACTGCCGATTCCTCGTTCCTACGGAGATCTGACCTACATGCAAATAGCTGCATTATTTAGCGAACAAGGATACAGTAACATCCCTTGCAAACAAGTCTTCCAACGGTTAGTTAGCTTACCGTTTTTCCTTCCCCTCTCCCCCTCTGTTGCATCTTTAGTAATATCTAAACAAATCTGTGTCAGTCTCAGTGCAGTTTCAGGATCTCTGTTGAAGGGAGATCAATGTCAGTGTCTCTGCTAAGGGATGCCCATGGCTGGTCACAACCTGCCCTAGGCCTGGTGGTGGGTCTTTGGAGCTGTCTGCAACCCTCTGGGACCAGCCCGGGCACTCAGCCACAACTGTGGCTGCCAAAACATATAGAAGAAAAGGCAAAAACACTGAAGGAGCAGAAGAGTGAGGAAAAAAGAGCAAGGGACAGAATGGGGAAGAGCAAGGAGGAGCTGGCAGTACCAAGCAGGGTCCTGGGGCTGGAGCTGCCCTGCGGCTGGTGGAGAGTCTGTGCTGGGGCAGTTTTCCTCACAGGTACTGCAGCCTCGGTGAGGGCCCAGAGCAGGGGGAAGGTGTGGACAGGAAGAAGTGACAGAGAGAAGCTGCCATGTTCTGACCACTCCATGCCTTTACGGGGGGGGGGATGTGTGGGGATGATGTTGGTTGGTTCGTTTCCCCCCAAAGTCAAGTCTGTTTTGCCCACTGCATTAATTGGTAAGCAATCTCCTTGTCTTTGCCTCGGCCCCCGAACTTTCTCATCCTGTTCTCTCCAAGTCCTGCTGAGGAGGGGGGAGTGTTTGAGGGGTTGGATGGGGATCTGGCCCTTGGCTGAGGGTAACCCACCACAGTACTCTGCCAAGAAAGCACTGTGAACCCTATAAATAAAAATCTCTTTTGTTCTTAGGAGCTCTGGTAGAATGCTATAAATATCTGATTTTGAATTTTGTTTAGCAATAGGAAGAAATAATTTCAACCAAGCAAAAAACTGCTGAGTCATTAGGCAAGACCCCGAGGGTACATTTCTCACAGCTGTGTGAGAAAAGTCAGAGGAGCTGATCTTCCTTGTCTGTCCTAGCCTTTGTACCCAAATCTTCTGACCAGAAATGCCCTGAAAAACTTGAATAAAGGCTGCCTGGGTCTTCAGGGGAAAAAGGCTTGTTGTTACTGATTTATGTGAAACTCAAGTGCTTAAGGATTCCATAAATGCTGTGACTACAGAGGTAAAATAAAGTACGGTCCCTTTTCCCAAGCAGTTCATGATCATAGGCAGCAGTTCCCAAATGGTTCTGGTTATGAGGCCGTTCTCAAGAATAGGCTGGCCATGATGACCAGACGTATATATCTCCCTCAGTGAAATCTCTTTCAGCACCCTTGTAACATTTAGGAAATAACCTTGTGTAGCTGATTCATGATATTGGTGTTACTTTTTGTTTGTTTGTTTTCTTGCTTTTTTCTAAAGAAAAAGAACCCTTCGTCTAGATGTTCTTGTAAGAATCTGACTAACAAGAAGAACACCGTGAAATCAGAAGAGACTTTTAAATACAGATTTTTTTCCTTTTTCATAATGCAAGATTAGACACAAAGCAAGCAGTGACTTTTTGAAGATGTACTTGCTCAGCGCAATAAATGTTTGCCCCCCCCCCGATCTGCCATTGAAGCTGTGTCCTGGTTAGAGGACGAGCTCTGTGCTCTTATCTGTGCTGGAGAACAACAGAAAGACAGTGTAATAATAGTGCTCCTCTACAGCCACAAGGAGGCCTGAAAATAGATCTTGATTCAGGCCGTGATGCATGACTAAATGCAGGCTCTGTGGTCTCTCCCATTTGCCCTTTGGCTGTGTTGCTGTGTGTCCTTTTGCAATGTCAATTACAGGCTCTCAGAGTTTGCAGGTGGAAGTAGTAGCAGCATGTAATTCTAGCAAGAGGTGTGGGTTTTCTGCCAGGCGCCTGTCTGTATCATCACCTACAAGCCTGCTGTCATACTCTACATTGCTAGTGTGTAACCTTTGAAATACGAAATTTCAGCTAGCACAAAATACAGACAAGTCTGCTAACAGCCTCTATCAAAGTGTAAATTTTCAGAAGAGCTACAAAGTTTCTTGATAGCTGACGACAATAATATACTATTTCAGTGAAGACGGAGTTTGAATGGAATTGCTAAACATCTCTCAGCAAAACCTCTTTAAACACAATGGTAATATAAACGTTTTCACTGAGAGACAAAAAAGAGCAGAACTACTGTAAATTGCAGTGAAGTTGTAAAGGAATAGCAGTAGGACATTGCTGTCTTCTTAAGCTGCTAGAAAATAGTAACTGATTCTGGTCTCAATCACAGCTCAGGTCTCTAATCCCTTTCATCTCATTACCCTTGCTGAGCAAAAGATAAAGCAATTTCAAATTTCAAAACAGGTCCCCTGCTGTCAGACTGGGATAATGCCTTCTCAAATCTAAAGTGGAAAATGCTTTAAGTGGGTCATTCTTTATCTTCAGACTTAGCTTGCCTTCAAATGGCAAGTTGGGCACCTCTCCCTACCCTTTTATTGTCAAAAGAACATTTGAGTCCATGTGGAGGAGCTTTTACATCTGCCTGAGAGGTGAAATCAGTTTTTTTTAGTTTATAGTTATACTTGGAGATGAGCACAGCACATTAAAGGTCTTTTGGTGTTTATATTTCAGTCCTTTCAACAATGCTATAATGAAGTTGAAGATTTCTATGAAAGTGTGCTAAGATGTCTTTTAAAACTGACATGATTGCTGAATGACAACAGGAAATACAGTCAACTGCCTGTTACAGTTAGGTATTCAATATTTAGTGTGTTCTGGTTTGGGTTTTGTTTTTGGTTTTGTTTTTTTTTTCTTGTTGTGGAACAGTAATGTATTATGCCAGGTTAGGAACAAGCATTATTTTGCTTTCAAGGTGGTAGAGAACTGACTATTTTTTTTTCTGGTCATAATAGTAATTCAATGTGTTCTTAAGCAGAGTATTAGCCTTTCTTCTTTCTAGCTTTCTTTCCATGCAGAACAAACATTTCTGTCTTTGAGAAATTTAGAGTTCCATATACGTAGCCTATAAAGCATAGTACTCCCATTGCATTGCTTTTGTTCAGAATTCAGCAGAAGAGAAACCAGAGTATTTTCAAATCCTCCTTAAAAGGGCATTCATATAAAAAAAAAGTTTTAAGATTAGTCTGCCATTGCCAAAAACATTTTAAAAAATATGTATTATATTTATTAAAGTCTCTTTTTTTCCCTTTCAGTGAACACTAAAATGTATTGGAGATTGTTCTAAACTGAACCAAAGCCTCCAGTTATTTTAGTGAAGCTGTCAATGATTTTAGTAGGTGTTTTGTACAGTAATTGAAAGTTATGTTGTGAGCTGGAAGGAGTGAATTACAGCCTTGCTCTGGCTATGTGTAGACAGCTGCCTGATTTTAGGTTGCACGTAAAAAGTCCAGTACCACACCTGTCAGTCTTGTTTCATGTCAGAACAGTTACTGACTGAAGTTGATTCAGTTTCGACCTGAGGTCCCGTCGAAAGAAAAGCAAAGTAGTGCAAATGTCTGTTTAATGTCTGTGTTTCGGTCAGGTGAAATGCTGACCTTTTTCTTTGTCTTACCTTAAAACAGAAGGAGCATTTTCTTCTTGTTGAGGTTTGACATATGAAGAATTAATTAAGGGGGACAAACTTTTGAACTTAAAAATCTCTCTTATAGGAAAACGCATCCACAGCTATGTCTTCTAGTTCTTCAGAGAGCCATGCCTCTTTTTGTGTCTTTTCCTGGTTTTCTTATAAAGAAAATCATCTTAGTCTGTATCATGGAGGAGGTGAGGTGCAATGAGCATGAGGTTGCATTGTAGTTTAAACATTTTTCCAGGCAAGTGACTATGTTAGGCAACATGGAGGCAGATTTTCAACTGCTAGTGGCCTTACTCTTTTGTGTTTGCAGCTTCTGCAACACGAATTAACTGTTCTGAGCTTCTGTGTTTTTGTCTGTTGACTTCAAGACTCTCATTTTGTCCAAGCTGGCCATATAATTTTCAGGGATGCTTACATTGCTAAACTTCAAACGAGCAATCACAGTAAAAAAAGTCCTTCAGCATCAGTAGTAAGCAAGGGAAAAGCTCCAGGTTTTGTGGACCTCCCTAAAGGAGAAATTGCTTGTCATTGAGAAGGAGGCAGTCTGGGGTGATGGTATTAGTCTGAAGTACCACTTTTCCTCTTCCCTTTGGAAATTAAAAGAGCCGTGGGGAACAGAGCACATCTGCCTGCTCCCTCTAAGGACAGACCTTAGACCAGAAATCTATCCAAGGTCTATTAAGAAATTAGTAATTCATAGATGTGAGATTTGTCCTCACCTCTGCCATAGGAAATCCCATTTTGTGGCTTTCTCCAGCCCTTGATTCCAGCCCCCGCTGCCCTATTGTGTCCCTTGCAGCATGGTGGCACTGCTTTCCCTTGAGTACCACAAGGGGAAAGTACATCTCAAAATACCCTCCTCTGTGCTAACCGTACCCCAAACCCCTTGTCTTCATGTCCCCTTGTTGCTGGCTTTTGGCCTCACGTGTGGGTTCATGCAGGCCAGTGCAATACCTTGGTGACTGCTTAGGGTAATACCATGCATGTGTTTCAGTCCTGTTTCTGCATTGGAGGAGGAAGGGATTTTAATATGGGGTTGCTTCTCTTGCTTAGGTTTAAGCAGAGTAATTCTGAGCCAGGGCTGCCGAAATGGAAAAGAGGAGAAAAAGAGGATTTTTGTACTTATATATGGTTAACTTAGTCTTTCATGTTTCACTTCAATAAGAAAAAAAATCCATGTATGTTACACTACCTTCATTTTAGGACATGGAGAAACTTATCCCACTGATTTGGTTGGAGGTATATTCTAATGCAATGTCCCTTGGCAGGTTGTAAATTGTTAATGTTTCACTTGGGCATAATACACTGGATATTGTGGATGGTGCTTCCATGGGAATTACCTGACAGTTGGGCAAAATACCTTTGATGAGGTGAATAAATTATATCATGACAGGAGGCTAACATACTGAGGAATGACTATTATGAGAAAACAAAAAAAAATGCACTTTGAAAATGACAAATTTGACTTCATATCCTCATCGGCGACTCTGCAGAGCAAGCAAATGCAGCCAACAATGGCATCTGCTGCAGGACTGACAATGCGGCTCTCACAGCTAGGAACTGAATCCTTTTCTTTTATGATGTGTGGTTTAGGTGCCTGGTGCTTTTAAATTTTTTATTAATAAGATAGAATGTAGGATACTGTGAATGCTTCTTGTAGACCAGAATAAAGCAATTTAGACAATGCCAGAAGCATATTTCCAATTCAAAAACCCATCAGAAGATGGAGATCTGCTAAGTATAAATTCTTTTTAAGCTGTATAGATGGCCCAGCCTCACAGCAGCAGCAGGATGGGAACAATGCTGTATTTCCTTATGGTGCAAACAGTGATGACAGCGTTCTTCAGTCTTCAAATCAGGCTGAGGAGCAGCCCTCAAGGGGAACTCGTTGCAAGCTGGGAGATGCAGGCAATGCAATCAGTGCAATGTGAACGCTTGCACAACACAGGTGTAATTAACAGCTTTTATATTTGTGGACCTTGTTAATGACCTGTCATATTGAATTACAGTTTAACAGATTTCCAGGAACCTGTAAAGCAGCAATAGCAAGGAAATCTGTAAGACTTCTGTCTTGTCAGATTCATCTAGCCTTTGTCTGAGGAAGTTAGACTTTGGCAGTGTGCTGTACACTGTAGTCTCTTCATGATTCGTATGCTTTGGGCACTGTGCCAGGATGTAATTATTCGATATGATGAAGTAGAATCCTGTCTATTTATCCTGTTCATGCTTCAAAACCCATTTTATTTTCCCACGTGCCAAATGAAATTTAATATGTGTTGTTATTTGAATATAATACTACCGTTCATGGTATTAAGTTGTACAAAAACATTTGCAGATGATAAGCTCATTGCAGACTGTCTTTGAAATGCCTTAATGGCAAAGAAAAAAGGAGGTCTGTTATTACTAATGGGTCCATATAGAAAGAAAAACAAACATATCTCACACCAGTGAACTAACAGGTAGGTTAATAGGGCCGTGATCTGAAATAGGACAGACTAGAACACATTGATTTCACTCAATCAGTACAATAGCTTAGGAGCAACATGATTTTGTTTTGCTAAAGCACTAGAATGGTGCTTTATATTCTTTAACAATCACAGGATTACTTTTTTTTGTAGAATGCAGAAAGCTGCTGACATTTGAAAACAAACCAGCATAGCGCATGATCTGGATGCACTTCATGAGAAGCTGCATTTTCTGGCTTTAGTACAGCAATTGTTGGTCACAGTTGATCTGATCTCTCTTGTCTGGCTGCAAAATAACTGTTAGCATGAGCAGGAAGTGTCCTTACTTACGCACCCTTCAGAAAGATTTATTTTCCTTTGTTTGGTGGAGAATACAGCAACATAACTTTCACAGAGCTTGAAGGAACTGATTTTTGTTCAGATGCATGGGAACATATCTTGAAAAAAATAATCCCATGTGATTTAAGCAAATGAGATGATATTATCTCTCTTAGTCACTTAGTACCTTACTCAATAAGTGGTTCCATCAAGATTTTCCGTGGAGTCCAGTGTTATTCAGGATGTCACAGTCTAGCTATTAACTGCTTAGACTTAAAACTGTGAAGTTAGCATTTCATACCTTGATGCCAGTGTAACCTGCCCCGCATTGTCACTTGCCTTTAGTTCAGTAGTTTGGACGTGGAGCAAGATGAGTTCTCGTCATGTAATTGGGAAGAAACAGAAAATGGTGCTGTTCCATGAGCTGGATAAATAAATTACTAATCCAAATAGAAAGGTAGACTTAACTGGACTGAAGGAAGAGGGAGTAGCTGTGCAGGGTGGGGTTTTCTTTGGGATTGTTTTTTTTTTCAGGGTAGTTTCTTTTTTTCCCCCTGGAAGTTGAGCTTGACTTTTTTTTCCAGGCATTTTGGAAGGAAGAGAGTCTGTGTATTTGAAAAAGAAATCTGGCTGCAGTTTAGAGGCTGGTACAATGGACAATGCATTCTGCGTATCTGTATTTCTTCTCAGTATGGTATGATTTTTTTTTTCAGCTTGAGTGAGAGTTTCTCTTCACACTGTTACAACTTACCCTTTTAACTTTGGCGGTTGTCTCCAGTGTGTCAGGCAGGACAGGAGCAGTCACATAAAGAGGGCTGCAAAGGACTTGCTTTCTCTGTTGGTTTTTTTTTTTTTTTTCATGTAACCTCAGTAGTGGGTCAAAAGAAGCCTTGTGCTGCAATGATATTGTTGGTGACTACTGTGAATTTTTTCTGCTAAAATAGCTCGGGGGGAAAAAAGCATCTTAACCATTCTCTAAGAGGTCTGTAGTGAAGAAAAAGTTTGATTTTAGTATGCCAAAACACATCACAACTACTTGGCTACCCTTGACTCAGCTTTATGGGAGTTTAGTAGCCATAGCCTACCTGATGTAATGTGCTTTTCCTTTACATCTGAGGGATTATAGTGTAGTATTGAGCTCACAGAATTCTTTGGACAAGTTTCTTTAGAATTACAAATTATGAATGATGAAAACCAAAATGTCATGAAGCTCAGAGATGAAGTGTCTTGCCTCAAGTCAGTCACCAGTCTGTCAGTGTAGTTCCCAGGGGTAGGAAAGTCTTTTGTCTTTCCAGAGTCCCAATCTGGTGTCTCAAATGCATGGAAAGAGCAGGCCTTTTAGAAGAAATGTACTGATTTTGAGAGCATTGACCTCTACCTGCAGAGGTGAAAGGCTTGCACATTAATTTTTCTTCCTTAGCATCAGCAGGTATCCAGCAATTGCACAGACAGGAAGATTCAAGGCAGGCAGGAACTCCCAGAGGCTGCTGTTGCTGGATGAGCAGCATAAACAGGTGTAAGCCTGGAGATACTTGGTTATGTTCTTTGATAGTTGAGTTGTTTTGTATTGGAATGCGTTATAGAAAATGTGCCAGCTGGACTGTTTCCGCAGAATGCCAAACAAGTCAGAAAACAGAGACCTTACAGTAACAAGAGCGAGTGATAAATAAATGTGTTCAAGAGCTTCTTCATCAAGTGTTAAACATGTAGAGCTGGTGGATTATTCATTTCCCTTTGTCAAATGTAGAGCTGTTTTTCTAAATAAATAGCCACTTCTTTGTGTTGTAAGGGAACATGCAAATCTGAACACTGTGATGTTAAGCAGATTCCACTGGCTTTTCTTTCTTGCACGGAGAAGACATCTCGCCTCTCAGGAGAAGAGGATGCTCTCTTCTCTGCTTGTGGAAACAAAACTACTTCCTGTGGAGCTGTTAAGAACACTGTTCCATTAAGTCTAAAACATTTAGTAAGATACACTGGCATCGGTTAAGTTTTTGTAATGATACATTTTACAGTTGGTCACTTCTGACTAGGGATCAGGGGAGAAAAAAGTCTCTGCGAGTGAAAACGCAATCCTGAACTTCTGGACCAGAAAATGGGCTATTTTAAGAAAATTGCATCTTGAAAACATGTACAATTTCCAATGCAGAGTGAAAACACAAATTTACTGGTTTGCCAGAATACAGTATATTCTTTTGGCAGTTCTGTTTCTTCATCTAGTGCATAGATGTTAGAGAATCCTAGCTGTCCTACCTCCGTTGTGATGTTGAGAGGGAAGGGGAATCTTGATTTGAGATGGAGAATCTTCTAATATAGAAAGGCTGGGAAATCAAAATATGGAATAATGATGTAATTGAAACTTTGCATGCAAAGTGAAGAAAGTGAAGAAAGTTCCTTGAGTAATTAAAAAGTGAATATAAACAGGATAAAAATGCACAGAGATCTGACTGACAGCTCTTATTGGAATTATTAATATATAAAGCAAAATGCTAACTCAGTATTTTCAGGGCCTTTCATTTTCAGTGCTACTTAAAATTTCAAAAACGTCATCCTTCCTAACCTCCCTAAAGATGTGAAAATCCTGCAGTCACTCATAAGAATTAATATTAAAGTTGGCTTGTTGTACACTTTTTCGTATAGGATCCCATCTTTTGAGTTCAGTTCCATGTTATTAGATGAGGAGTGTTAAGGGGTTGCATTTAATTCTGAGTAATGTGCCTTTGATGTCATCCCCCACCTGAGGTTTGAGCCTTGTACTAAAGCTGGGAAGTGTGGGTTCTAGTGGTAGAATACTTAGAAAATATTAATTCCTTGTATTCTAAAATTGTTAACTGCAGCGTTCCCATGCTTACTGCTGAGTCTCTTGCATTGTTGGAAAGAGGGATTTCTGGGAGAACTATATTTAGGATTTCACTGGATGTGATTGATACCTTGATCACTTATAATCTCACCAGCTGACAGGTATTTTCTACAGAGGAAACAGCATTGTTCTACTGAATATAGTCCTGTTGTGACAGCTGTTTTTCCAACTGATTTCAGCAGGCTCAGGAAATGTCTGTTGTGTAATGACCTGTACAATCAACGGCATCCCGTTCAAAATGTCAGCATATGTTTCAGACCTGAAAAAAAAGCTTTGTTTGTGTTCTAATACAAAATAATAGCACTGTTGTTCAGAAATTCCGCTTGAAAACAATGATACAACTTTTCAAAATGAAGTGGCTTAAAAAAGTAAAATGGGGTGGCGTGTTGCTGTGTTCAGAAGTGGTTTACCACGTATTTACAACTGCTCTGATTTTTATAGAAAACATTAATAAAGATGACAGATTCCACTGCATCTAATTGCTGTGTCCAGTATTTCCTAAGATAGCGAGCTGACTCAAAGCATAGCTGCCAGAAGTCAAAATGTCTTCTTTTCCACTCTTAAATTCTTCTAGTACCTGACTAATATAAACTTGTTTATTATACCTTGTATATTCTATTTAGGAGGGGAGGGCAGTAGGCACAATGTGGCTATAAATGAAGAGAGTTGTTTGAAAGAGTTGTCATATTGGTTGTCATTCAGTGCCTAACAACCACATCTGAAATTAAGTGGTAGAATTTATAGGCAGTGACTTAATATGATAAGTTAGCATGAAAAATCTTACATCTTCATTGTTCTAATGACATATATACAAAATATTTATTTACGAATGTCTGCTTAGTTCCAAATGTCAAAACCACATCAGTGGTAAGAACACATGGGATGGAATGGCAGCTAGCATATTAATTTTTACAGGAATGTATAACAAAAATCTCCGTTTCTTTGAAACCTTTGTAATTTCTTCTGAAATAAGAGCAAACTTAGAATGACATTGGATCTGTTTTGATTTTTGATGATTTTTTTTTCCATTCACTGTGTTTATTGTATTTTTTCCATTGTTACCTTTTTCATTTTACTACAGATCTGTGATTTAAGGAAAGAATAGACAATACAGGTGGAAAAGATTAAACAAAATGTTGGCAAGTGAAAGACATTTTTTGCAAAATTGTTTGGTAAAAATCACCCAAAATGTAAATATTTTTTTCCACACTAGCAAAAAATGCCAGGCTTCCAAATTTCAGATGAAAAAATGAGGAAAATTTAATGAAAGCCTGTTCCAACTTATTTTTTCCCCACTTTTTTATTTGTTTGGAAAACTTTCTGGACAATACTTGAGCTCTAGTCAGAAAGTAAAGACTAGCTAGAATTCTGTACCAGAGCAGGCACAGGGAAAGAGGAGCATTGGGTTCATCCACTGACCCTCCCCAGGCTGGCAACTCAACCTATGAGCATGTGAATGTCATGTTTGTTGAAAATTGTAACAAAACTCAGTGGGAGATCTTACAGAAGAGAAGGAAAGGAAGGAAATTCTTCAGTTACTGGAGAAATGGCATAGCTGATATTGCTACGTCCTGTTGCCATCTTCCTGATGGAGGTCATTGGTGCCATGGTTGAGTCAGGGTGCAACTTTCTGGGCTTGGCAAAAGCAATGTGTTCCCCACTTTTCCTCCTGGAATTCATGTCCACTCTCACCCATACAGGGTCTTCTTTTGTTTATTCCTGTTCATCCAGACACACGTTTATATTCTTGCCTCATTTATACCAACCTTAACGCCTCTGTTACAAATCTAGATAATGTTCAGTCTAGCTGGGCATCCCACTGCTTGGTCAGTACACAAATTAATGCAATGTTTCTCAAACTTTTCTAAATCAGATCTTTAAGTAAGTTGTTCCCTCCGTCCCTCCCTCTCCTTTCTTTCTCATGGTACAATCCTTTTCCAGGAACACCTTTGCAGAATATGGCAATTTAACAGAGAGCTATGCCTGGAGCTCTGGAAGCATTTCACAGCTCTGACTTCTGAAGTATCCACGCCTTAATTTACCAGACTGTGTATTGCACTTTCAACTGTGTCAGCAGAACAAAATAAAAAAAAAAAGGTGAATAGATTTAGAAATAGGCTTCTTTTATTTTTCCTTGTCTAGTATTCATGGTAGCATAGTGGTGGGGTACTGGACTGGGATGTGGGAGACATGTCTCCAACTCCCTGTGCTGCTCATCTCCTAATGGGAAGTGTTGTTCAAAAATTAAGAGTTGAACTTAGTACTCTTTGGTTGGTATGTTTCTCAAGAATTTGTGAGTATGTAAGATTAGGAGAGAAACACTTCTCCTGAAACGCTTCATCTACTCTAGCACTTTTTTTTTTTTTTTGTGCTTTTATGAAGTGGCTTCTTCATTACGGTCCTTGCAAGTCTCTAATCTAATGGTGAGCCAGAGCAGTTTTGCAGATTGACCCTCCTGGAAATGTACATTATTTCTGCTTTGGGTCTTAATTTGTTTCAGGGATTTTTTTCTGTTTTAGAAGAAAGATTTTATGGATTGTTTTTCTCATTTCCCTAATAAATTGGATGCTTTTACAAAATAAAGTCTTAATGCTGACTTCAAGAAGCTTTGGGTCAGGTGTTTTGTTTTGGTTTTTTCTTTTTTGAGTTTTATTGCAGGCTAAATGCTTGGAACATGTGGGTAAGAGCTGATCTTACAGTACTTCCATGAGCATATGTAACTCCCATGCTGGGTTTTATTCTGGAAATCTACAGAGTTATGAAGCCTCTGTTTTAAATGACCTTGCATGAGAGGGCTAATATTACCTTAAGGATCTTTGAGAACATATCCCATATATGTAAGTATTTTGCTGCTGAAATATTGATCTGAGTGTTAGAGACCAGCAGTATGGCAGGCAGGATTTAACACACTCTGGGCAAAAATCAAGGGGAAGACAGCCAAAACTTGCTCAGTGACACTTGGAATTACTTTTTATTATTAGGCACCTAGAGTGTTCTGTAAAACTTGGGATGGCAGCTCTTGATCAAAGAGAAGCTCGTGTAGCTTTCATTAATGTGCTACAGGGTCTTTAAAGACCTACTTTATCCCAGATTATATGTAATCTCTTTGTACCACTTGTGGCTTTACAGAGGCAGTTGCTCATAAAACATCACATCCTGTTCTTTTGGTGCATTGGTGTAAACACAGAATAAGCGCAAACATTTTACAATTAGTTTTACAGTTGTGTAATGCAAGTCTGAATTATGTCTACTGGACAGAGGCTGCAATGATACTGCAGTTCACACAGAAAGATTAAGGTTTTTTTCTGGCTTCAGTGAACAATGTGGTGGTTTAAAGTGATAATATAAATTGAGAGCAAGTTTTATACTTTGCAGGATCATGGGACTTTACATCTGTTTAAAGCAGCTAGGGCTGTGCAGACTTCTAGAATGCAGTCTCTGCACTTGATACTAGCTCACAGAATTTCTGCCTTCTTCAGGCAAATACTTTTGCACTGTCTGAACACAACAGATGCAGAAGTTATTAGTACTGACAGAGTAAAGTTTGAAAAATTATTAGGCAGTAATGAAAATAAAGTACTAGGGGAAAAAATGCCGTTGCTGATGACAGGCAGATGAACAACGTTTGGAAATGACACTCAAACAGAAGCCTGGATTACTATTCTTTAATTCTTCATTGTGTCAGCAAACACTTTAAAAAGCACCCTGCCTTTTTATAATCAGGACTTTGTTGTGCTTGAAGGACTTATCAGTTCAGAAGTTCCGCATAGGGACATGGAGAAGAAGAGAGCAGAAGGCCATTTAAGTTATCCAAATAAGCATATAGGAGCTTGTGTGTGTGTGCAGCAGTTCTTAAAAACAAGACTGAAGCCTTATGAGTTGATCTGCACTTTCTTTAATCTCATTTCCATTGCCCAGTAGTGTCTAATGTTACATATTTCATTTAACAAGTGAGCCTCTGTACTGATTTTCTGAAATCTGCTGTAAAACTCACCTTAATATTCTAATTCCTTTGTGACTAAAACTCACCTTAATATTCTAATTCCTTTGTGACTAATTGCCTTTTTGCCCTTTCAGTTACTCCTGAGACTGAGCAAATATTACTAACCTTAAGGAACTTTGCTTCAATTGGGAAGTCTTATCCCTTTATTCCTGATAAACCAGCCTTCAGTGCTGGTAGTTCATCAAAGAAATATATTATGACTCTCTGAGACCAAAGCAGGTAAATTCCAAATCCACTGAGTGTAAAGAATCCAGTCTTTGTGTAAATACTTCTGCTTGGAGGATCTGAGAATAGTGATAAGGGAAATCTGAGAAAGTGAAGGACTACTAGGTTCCAGTTTGACTTTCAGGAAAGTTTTTCAGTTTTGTCTATTATGGAACTCTATTTTTAAGATTATTCTTTGATTACAGATCTGATCTGGCCTAAGGTCTGTCAGTGAAGGTTCTTTCTTAGCTTGAAGGAGGCTGTAGTTCATACTGAGGATCAGAGCTGAAGTGATGCTGAGCTCCTGCAGGTTCTCTTGGCATTGCCTCAGTGCCCATCTGTTCAAACCACATGGCCCAGCATTTGGTTTATGCTACTTTGGCTAAATGAGCTCCTGAGATTTACAGTGTGGCTTTGGAATACGGGAATTGTACATGAGATAACTGGCTTTAAAAGTTTGCACATTTTAGTTTTTTAAAATACTAAGTTTGAGGGTGTTTTTGTTTACTGGCAAGACCGCGTTTTATTTCTGTCTTCTGGGAGAGGGTTCAGTGCATGCACAAAACCTGCAGGACTGACTGTTTGAGTTGCTCAGGTCTGTGCTGCTGACATTAAGGATCATAGTAGGTGTTAAAATAGTTGTTATCAGTTGCAGTGCAATGGGAATCTGGTTTCCTCACAGGGTGGAATAACTTATATCACCACCACTGTGAATGTGTCCTCAAGGTGTCAGAGTTATGACTTTATGCAACGGAGACTTGCATAATGCAAAAAAAAAAAAAAGGATGTGTTTAACACAGTAGGTACTAATATGAGAAATGTATTTAGATGTCTTTTATCTTGCTGAAACCCTGAAGTTGGAAAAGGATGCAAAGCTTGGCTGTTACTGAATCTGAGTTGGCTGAATTGGCTTTGAGTGTAACTAAGGTAGAATTAGGCCTAATATATTGTTCAGTTTTGAGTCCTAAACAAAACAGGAATCCTAGGATAGATATGCTATCAGATATGTAGATATGCTTCCTGACAGTTTATCCTCAGAAATGGGCAGCAACTGCTTTTAAAGGATACTTGGTCTCCAGTGTTGGAAGGCATTTTCTAAAACATGAGTGTAACAAATGTATATCTCCTTAATTCAAAAATCTGAAATTGGAATGCAGCTAAGTGCAGGACTGGAAAATGAGGGAAACAACCTTATCCCCAGCTCTTGGGGAGTTATGGCTTGTCAATAACCATTCTGTGAGGGAAGTATGGCAGTTACCTGAGGTCATGGATGGGCAAAGGGGGTTTGGGCTTTTATTGTTTCTTTCTGTACATGCAAAATGTAGGTTCTGCCTTAATGTGGAACAGACTGATGCCTTCGTTATTCAGTCTGAAGAAAATAAGGAAAGATGAAGGGATGGGAGGAAGGCAGACAGGGAGGGAAGAAAAGCCAGAAGAGAGGGAGGAAGTGTGTTTTCAAGTGAGACAGGAATAACATTGATGGGGATAAATATAAGATCTTTGTATCAATGCAAACAATATTTAGAAAGACCAGGATGTATGGCATATGTGCAATTCTTTTCTTTTTTTTTTTTTTGGCTTTGGTTGTTTTTGTTAAAGCATTGCTTTATTTTGCTGGCAGTTACAAGTCAAATTCTCCAAGAAGAACTGTAACAGGAGTAGAACAAGCAGAGAATTAAACCGTGGTCCCAGAGGTATATAGCTTCTATTTCATTCATCAGGGAATAGGAAGGGGGAATAATCCAAGGGTGGGTTGTTTTCTGTGTTTGCCATGATGCACACCAGCTGAACGTAGTCTTTTTCACTGACTTTTGAGGCAAGGCAACAGATGTACAAATACCAGCCAGAACCTTTCCATTAGTCAAAACTGCCATTAGAGAACAACTTACTGTCGTGGTTTATAAAACCAAGGTGACAGTTCTTTGCTAAAAACCTGGTGGGCTGAGACAGGGACAGGGAGAGTTTCACTCACCACTTAGGGTCACGGGCAAGAAACGCGTGAAGAACAGGAAAACAACTGAATTTATTAACTATTTACAATAAGAAGCAAGATATTGAAAGAGAGAAACCACATCTTAAAAAGGCACTTCTCCCCCACTTCCCCCCTTCTTCCCAAAGCCCAAAGGCTTTGTTCTGTACCTTCTCCCCCCACCCAGCGGTGCAGGGGGGCAGGGAGTGGGGGGGTGCAGTCAGTCTACCGCTCCTTCCTCCTCACAGTCTCTCCCAGCTGCCATGCAGAGTCCCTTCCTCACATTGAGAGTCCTTCTCTAGAACTTCTCCGACGTGAGTCCTTTTCCAAACAGGGCTACAGTCCCCTGACGACTGCCAGCTCTGGCATGGGGCTTCTAGTTCCAGCGTGGGGTCCTCCATGGCTGCTTCTCAATTCCAAACGGGGCTACAGTAGTTCCTGTGTGGGGTCTTCCACGGCTCTTCACCGCGTGGCAGGGGAATGCTGAAAGCGTTCTCTTTCATGGTTCTGACTCGGTACCTGTATGGTCGTCTCTTTCAGCATCTTTCTTCTATTCTCCACTGCAGGTCTTCATTGGCCCCCGGGAAAAAGGGCTCCCGGCCAAGCCATGGCAGAGGCCTGGGCTACGGCAGGTCGGTTCGCAGAAGCCGAGCAGGTGGCTGGACAGCTGGACTGCCTGCCCAAGCCGTGCCCTGCCCCGGGGCCACGCCAACCCATTGTTCTGTGCCCCCTCTTAAATATGTTATTCACAGAGGTGCTGATTGGCTCAGCCCTGGCCTGGGGTGAGTCCATCATGAGCTGGGACACTTGCTATGTGATGGTGGTGCCCCTTCCCCTACTTCCCCCCCCCCCTTTACCCAGTGCTTGGGGGGGAGGGGGGTGACTTGTTAAGAGTCATTTAAAAAAGGAGCCACCACTGTAACCCCTCCCTTGCCGCCAGCAGCAGACTGGAAGCTATGGGAACTCTTAGCAGTTGCTTAAGGAGCCTTGCCCTGCTACCAGACAAAACCCCCCACACAAAACCATAACACTTAGCCTTTTAGAAAGTGATCCTAGGGTTTATTTGTTTTTATTTTAGCAGCTCTCCCTCTGGTTCCTAGAACCAAAGTGAATAGGAATCATAAAACTTTCATGATAAATGTAGACAGAAACCACATTCATCAACCCAGCTAAAGATTTACTGAGTGCTTATTACTGAGAACCTGTGAAATCCTAAATATTTAAACCAAAAGAGATTAAGGAAGTGTTATTAAATAACTATTTGACATACTCAGAAAACCTTGTTGATCCACGGATAACTCGCTCAAACCCTCAGGAGGAAAGTGGAAAAAAATGGAGGAGAGAGGGAAAAGCTATGCTTACATGTTTCATCTTGTTTTTTGAAAGTTAGAGCTTGTTCAGTCTTTCAGGATTTTTTTGTTGGATTGTTTGTTTGAGGTTTGTTGCTAATTAGAAAGGCTTTTATCCATACTAAATTCTCAAAATGTTCACGCTGAAAATTAAAATGAGTGTTGTGAAAATAAATTCCAGGTGTTTGAGTTACTTCTGCCTCTGACTTCTTTCCTCTCTTCTTTTCTGTGACAAGTGCATACAAAACATGCTCTGTGTCAGCACAGGGTAGTAAAAAATGTTTTAAAAGTCCAAATAGCTTTCTGTTGCAAAGTTCTGTTTTTGAAAAGAATGCTTTTGCAGAGTTAAATTCTTCCTGACTTTAATGGCACTATGTAATTGCAGTATGTTCTCTACTGTTTTACCTGATCTAATTTTAGGTGAGTTTTCCTCATGGCCCTGGGAGGACATTTTGCAGTCTGCAGTGTGCAAGCCTACAGTTACACACATTCTGTGCTTACATGTAGAAAGACAAAAATAAGAAATCATGCAAAGAAAGTGTAGCTGCTGCAAGTTTGAGATTGACAACCAGTTCTTTTGTGTCACCTTTTTTTTTTTTTTTCACTGCCAGTGTAGGAGGTAACTACTGAACAGCATCATTTAGCTTATTATCTCAAGGAACAGAGATCACTGTCTTCAGCCTGAGAAGTTTCTTTGGTATAGGCCATTGAAGGCTACGATAGTAACACACTGATTTCTGTGTGCCTTTTGTTTCTTTTGGCTTAGAAAATAGCACTTTAAAACCATATTAGACTTATCCAAGCTGAAGGTGAAACAAAGGCATCTGTTCCCTAAAACTTGTACTGATTTTAACTAAATCATTTTTGCGTCGCACTGTAGGTTTGTTGGTCTGTATGTAAAAAAAAAAGAGATAATTTTATAAGATTCTCTGGGTAACAGGACTTATTTTCCATCTTTTTTTCTACTGGAGTACCATGCTAGTAAGTCAAACTGACATTCCCCTGCACACCTGTCCTCACAGTTAGACCTTTGTGATATCGTAGTGACTGGAGGACAGCAAGTTTTGTTAGTCAGGTGCTTTTTTGGTAAATATGGGTGAGAGAATGAAGGCATTAGATCTGTGTGGAGATAAACAGGCTAATAATCATGTTTCACGCCAGTGGTTTTGAATCAGCTAGGCAGCCAGTTCTTGGAAGTTTGTATCCTGAGCTGTCTTTAGCAGTTCTCAAAACAAAATATCATTTGTGAAAGTGGTGTTAAACAGAGCCATTCATCTATGCATGCACTAGCGCTGAACTTGTGTGTGGGGCTGGTCAAAACAGCTGAGCTCCAATAAAAACATTTCTGATTGCACTACTATGCCTAAAACCCAAAAAGCCTTCCTGCGGTGCATCCACTGGAAGACAGGCAGAGGTCTATTACCATCCAGAAGAAAAAGCAAGCATTTCCATTCCTCCATAGCCTCCAAGGGCTATGCATGTAACATCTTGTGTTGATGGTAAGGTTATACAGAATGGGTTTCCAGAATTGTATTTCGTGGTTGTCTTAAAGCCTTTGCTTCCAGAGTCCAAGGGTTACATAATCCCCATCTCTCTCTGGCTGTTTATGTAAATCCTGTGAACAATGTTTTCAACTGAAAGCTTTATGGTAGGAAGATGCACATTCAGAAAGCTCAAAAAACATGAAAAGTTGAATCAAAGAGTGCTATATTAAAAATATTAATTTTCAGGTAAATATTGTAAATTATAAGCATCTTACTCATGATTTTAGAATCCCTGTATGTAGTTTTTAATTTCTTACCTAAGGGTCCTTGAAAGTGCATCCAGCTCATTTTGTCCCATTTCAAGGGTGTTCCAAAATATTTTGATTTATGGATAATCATCAGGTTTCATGACTTAGGAACAAAATCAATAACAACAGCAACTAAAGCAAAAAAGGGTGTGGAAAATTCATTGGAGAATAGAAGACATTTAAGTCAAAGACAAGAGTTACTGAGGTGAGAAGAGGCTAAAATATCATGGCAAAAGATATAAGGTCCTGGGTACTGCCAAACCCTATCACTCCATTTAGTGAAATATTCTGTCACTAGTAAACCAGGGGGAATTTTAAAAAAGTTAAAGAAGACTGACCATTAAAGACTGATAAGTTGGGGGGTTTTTTTAGTTCATCAGATACATGTTATTTCCTTTTGTTGCTCTACAGCTTATGTAGGGTACAGGAACAGACCTTCTATGCAGAGCCAAGAGTTTATTTTCTAATCCATGTCTTAACAGTGTAGTCACCATGCACCAGATGATGTTAGTCTGGTTGAAATGATACTAGCAGTCCAAATTACCTGCTTTTTAAAGTAAAACTCAAACTCAAGTAAAACTGTTACATATATTCTTGCCAGTACCTGCCCCTTCCCCTGTGTTATACTGGCCTTTCCAATGCCCGTCTGGGCCCTCTGGTTAGTGTCTTCAGTCTTTATCAGTCTTTACAGACAAACCTAGGGGTGGCATGCTGAGAGTAGGAGTGGATTCGATAGCTCAGCTCAAGTGCATCTACACTAATCCACACAGTGTGAGCAACAAGCAAGGGAAGCTGGAGGCCATTATTCAACAGAACAGCTGTGACCTAGTGGCCATCACAGAAACACGGTGGGATGAGTCTCACAGCTGGAGTGCTGCAATGGATGGCTATAAGCTCTTCAGAAGGGACAGGCAAGGAAGGAGAGAAGGTGGGGTGGCTCTATATGTTAGGGAGTGTTTTGATTGCATAGAAATCGAGGATTGTGATGATAAATGTGAATGCTTATGGGTAAGAATGAGGGGAAGGGCTAACAAGGCTGATATCCTGCTGGGAGTGTGTTATAGGCCACCCTCCCAGCAGGAGGAAGCAGATGAGACATTCTATAAGCAGCTGGCAGAAGTGTCACTATCACTTCCCCTTGTTCTTGTGGGAGACTTCAACTTGCCAGACATCTGCTGGAAATACAACACAGCGGAAAGGAAACAGTCCAGGAGATTCTTGGAGTGTGTGTAAGATAACTTCCTGACCCAGCTGGTAAGCGAGCCTACCAGGGGAGGTGCCTTGCTTGACCTGCCGTTCACAAACAGAGAAGGACTGGTGGGAGATGTGGTGGTTGGAGGCTGTCTTGGGCTTAGTGACCATGAAATGACAGAGTTCTTGATCCTTGGTGAAGTAAGGAGAGGTGCCAGTAAAACCACTAACATGGACTTCCAAAGGGCAGACTTTAGGCTGTTTGGGATGCTGATTGGGAGAGTCCGTTGGGAGACTGTCCTGAAGAGTAAGGGGGCTCAGGAAGGCTGGACATTCCTCAAGAAGGTGGTTTTAAAAGCACGGGAACAGGCTGTCCCCATCTGTAGAAAGACAAAGTGGCAGAGAAGATGACCAGGCTGGCTAAACAGGGAGCTTTTCCTGCGACTCAGGGGAGAAAGGAGAGTCTACCACCTCTGGAAGAAGGGTCAGGCAACCCAAAAAGAGTACAGGGATCTTGCCATGTCATGCAGAGTTAAAATTTGGAAGGCAAAAGCCCAACTAGACCTCAACCTGGCTGCAGTGGTAAAAGATAATAACATGTTTTTACAAATACATTAACAACAAAAGGAGAGCTTTGGAGAATCTCCATCCCTTGTTGGATGCAGGAAAAAACATTGTCACCAAGGATGAGAACAAGGCTTAATGAGGTGCTTAATGCCTTCTTTGCCTCAGTCTTCAATAGTCAGACTAGTTATCCTCAGGGTATTCAACTCCCTGAGCTGGCAGGCAGGGACAAGGAGCAGAATAACCTTCCCACAATCCAGGAGGAAGCAGTTAGTGACCTGCTACACCACCTGGATACGCAGAAGTCTATGGGGCCAGATGGAATCCACCCAAGAGTACTGAGGGGCAGGCAGGGGAGCTTTCCAAGCCACTCTCCATCATTTATCAGCAGTCCTGGCTAACAGGGGAGGTCCCAGAAGACTGGAAACTTGCCAGTGTGACACCCATCTACAAGAGGGGCCGTAAGGAGGACCTGGGGAACTACAGGCCTGTCAGCCTGACCTTTGTACTGGGGAAGATGCTGGAACAGCTCATCTTGAGTGTGCTCACACAGCATGTGCAGGACACCCAGGGGATCAAGCCCAGCCATCATGGGTTCATGAAAGGAAGGTCATGCTTGACCAACCTGATCTCGTTCTAAGGCCAGGTGACCCACCTAGTGGATGAGGGAAAGGCCGTGAATGTCATCTACTTGGACTTTAGCAAAGCCTTCTAGACTATGTCCCACAGCATTCTCCTAGAAAAGCTAGTGGCTCATGGCTTAGACAGGAACATCCTTTGCCAGATAAAAAACTGGCTGGATGGCCGAGCCCAGAGAGTTGTGGTGAACGGAGTTAAGTCCAGGTGGCAGCCGGTCACCAGTGGTGTTTCCCAGGAATTGGTTTTGGGGCCTGTCCTGTTTAATGTCTTTATCAATGACCTGGATGAGGGTATTGAGTGCTCCATCACTAAGTTTGCTGATGATACCAAACTGAGCAGGTGTGTTGACCTCCTTGAGGATAGGAAGGCTTTGCGGAGGGATCTGGACAGGCTGGACCGATGGGCTGAGGCCAATTGTATGAGGTTCAATAAAGCCAAGTGCTGGGTCCTGCACTTTGGTCACAACAACCCCCTGGAACGCTACAGGCTCGGGGGAGAGTTTTTGGAAAGCTGCCCCGCAGAGAGGGACCTGGGGGTGCTGGTCGACAGCTGGCTGAACTTGAGCCAGCAGTGTGCCCAGGTGGCCAAGAAGGCCAATGGCATCCTGGCCTGCATCAGAAATAGTGTGGCCAGCAGGACTAAGGAAATGATAGTGCTCCTGTACTCAGCACTGGTGAGGCTGCACCTTGAATCCTGTGTTCAGTTTTGGGCCCCTCACCACAAGAAGGACATTGAGGTGCTGGAGCAGGTCCAGAGAAGGGCAGCGAAGCTGGTGAAGGGTCTGGAGCACAGGTCTTATGAGGAGTGGTTGAGGGAGCTGGGGTTGTTTAGTCTAGAGAAGAGGAGGCTGAGAGGAGACCTTATCACTCTCTACAACTACCTGAAAGGAGGTTGTAGTGAGGTGGGTGCTGACCTCTTCTCTGAAGTAACAAGTGATAGGACAAGAGGAAACAGCCTGAAGTTGCGCCAGGGAAGGTTCAGGCTAGATATTAGAAAAAAATTCTTCACTGAAAGAGTGATCAGGCATTGGAACAGGCTGCCCAGGGAAGTGGTGGAGTCACCATCCCTGGAGGTGTTTGAGAAATGTGTAGATGTGGTGCTTAGGGACATGGTTTAGTGAGTTAGCTGGTGTTGGGTTGGACTTGATGATCCTTGAGGTCTTTTCCAACCTTGATGATTCTATGTTTATTATCAAGAAGAGGAAACAATGTTAAGCCATCAGCGTCTCAGGTTGTGGCTGAAAGGACACTGATGTTGACAGTTTCGTCTTGGGCTTTTTTAGGGTTATTTTCATATCTCTCCAAACACAAATGCTCACTCTCCTCGCATACTTTCTTTATTGATCTGCGACTTCATATTGCATCTGAATGTATTCTGTGTGTTGTGTTTCTCCTTTTCTCCCTTGTAATGCTGATAAACTGGGCTGCCTTTAATGGCCCAGGACTGTGGCTAGGTTGTTTACAGCCCTGGCACATCCAGTATCACCCTGTGCCAGTGATTTCAAAGTCTCTGCTCTCATTCTGCAACTGACTTTGCTGTGCTGTGACTTTATCCTAGGGTCATAGATAGTTTGCTCTACACAGAATAATTTCATATTAAGACTTTGTTAGAGAAATGTCCCAACAGTATTGTAGTAATAGGTATTGCACCACACAATTGCGCAAAGCTGAGCTAAAGCAGATCAGGGGAACAGTTACCTGGTTGTCACCTGCTGAGACAACTATACAAGATAAATCAAATCTCCAGTCTAGCGAAGACAAAGCCAGACAAAACTGGAGGTCTTGCAGAATTCATGCAAATCCTGTGTCCCATCACCAGTTTTGGCAATATCACATTTATTAGGCTATACTTCTCCCTGTGGTTCTGTAATTCTACCTCTTTGAATTTATTCTTCAAGCTACCAGTTATCTTTAAAGTTCTGTATTCACTGAATTCCTCCTAAGCTTGTGGATTTGTTGAAAATTTGTGCCGATGAGTTACACACGTTAGGACTTCCGTCAGCGCTGTGAATGTTTTCACTCAGTTTAATGGGAGAGTGCTTTCTCTGTAGTGGGCCATTGACTAAGGCAACTTTGTGTCATATTAATGAGTATATTAAACAGCATAGGTCTGATGTGAATCAGACAGGGGACTCAATTGTCATAGTGGCTTCTGAGTCCTGTTGCGTCTCCGGGGTTCTGCTTGGCTGGCAGTGGTGAACAGGATTTAAACCCACTTTTCTTTTGTAAACTTTAGGAGTGGGTGCTGGCTTGGATCTTTCATCTTTTTTTTTTTCTTTCGTATTTTCAACATTCTCATAAGTCTTGGTCAAAATTCTTGAATTTCACAGTTTTTCTTGTCCAAGTATTTTATGTCTCCTGATATGTTCTTCATGCTGTTGACAGCTTATCTTTACCGTTTCAGTTGAAACCGCGCTTACAGTGCTGTGTGGCAATTAATACATGCCTTTCTTTGATGGAATCATAGAATCATAGGATGGTTTGGGTTGGAAAGGACCTTTAATATCATTGAGTTCCACTCCCCTGCCATCGGCATGGACACTTCCCACCAGACCAGGTTCCTCAAAGCCTTATCCAGCCTAGCCTTGAACACCTCCAGGGATGGGGCATCTACAGCTTCTCTGGGCAACCTGTGTCAGTGCCTTACCACCCTCACAGGAAAACAATTCTTCCTAATATTTTATCTGAATCTAAGCGCCTTCAGCTTAAAACCAGTACCCCTCATCCTATCGCTACACTCCCTGATCCAGAGCACCTCCCCATCTCTTCTGTAGCCCCATTTCAATACTGAAAGCTGCTCAAAGGTCTACATGGAGCCTTCTCTTCTCCAGGCTGAACAACGCCAACTCTCTCAGCCTGCCCTCTCATGGGAAGTGCTTCAGCCCTCTGACCGTCTTTGTGGCCTCCTCTGGACCCACTCCAACAGGTCCGTGTCCTTCCTATGCTAAGGACACCAAAGCTGGATGCAGTGGTGCAGGGTGGGTCTCATAAGAGCAGAGTAGAGGGGGAGAATCCTCTCCCTTGGCCTGCTGGTCATGCTGCTGGTGATGCAGCCCAGGATACGGTTAGCTTTCTGGGTGCAAGAGCACAGTGCTGGGTCACGTTCATCTTCTCATCTACCAGCACCCGCAAGTCCTTCTCTTCAGGGCTACTCTTAATCCACTCTCCTCCCAGTCTGTATTTGTGCTTGGGATTGCCTCAACCCATGTGCAGGACATTGCACTTGGCCTTGTCGAACTTCATGAGGTTTGCACAGGCCCACCTCTCAAGCCTGTCCAGGACCCCCTTGGTGAAACCATGTTGTCTGTCAGCAGTGGCCTCCTTATTTTCCATGTGCTTCAGCAGACTGTCCAGGAGGATCTGCTTCATGATTTTGCTGGGCACAGAGGTGAGACTGGCTGGTCTGTAGTTCTTTTTAACTGTTCTTCTGATGTTTCTTCTGATGCTTTCCCTGTCTGCCTCACTCTTCCCTCTACTTAATTACATTCATGCTTTCCTCGTACAAATCCTAATAGTTCTGTTGCAGCACACTGACTTTTCTGAAAACATTGTCTGCTTACAGGGCTCTATTTGCCCTTGATCTGTGCAGGGATTATGTTCATGTCAGAAGAAGCAAACTGGCCCAACTCTTAAAAATTACTTTAAGTCCATTAATCTGTATGTTAACCTAGAGCTCACCCACAGTTTAGCTACAAGACTCACTTCTCTCTGCAGTAAAAATGTGCAGTTGGTTCCTGTGCTGCCCTGAATGCCCTTAACTTGATTAAATTCAGTTGATCGTGAAGAGGGCTGATTGTCTGTTAGCAGTCACATGAATGTTTGAAAAATGCTTTTGAACTGAATTTGTTTTCACAATTATTTTTGTGGATTACCTGGACTGACAACAATCTGCCATATTATTCAAGGGAAAGCAAAATACTCAGAGAAACCCAAACTTCTGTTGATTAGAATTTATTCCAATCACCCTTGTACATACTTATCCTTGAAGCAAATTCAACTGTGCTGGCAGAAACACAGCTATGGCAATATAGATGGCTTTATTTTTATACTCTGTGAGACCTTTCTGGGAGGTTCATATCAGTAAGAATTCACTTTCATTGCTGTGGCCATATAGATGGTACCACAAATGACAATTTCGCCATGGCCAAAGAGTGAAGTTGTGCATACCTTTGGTGTCTGGCTGGTTCAGACTGCGAACTGCAGCAGCTGATGTTTTGTTCAAAGGAACATGACCTGCTGATATCACCTGTGTTGCTTTTTAACAATGTTTTCACGTGAGAATACTGAGCTAAAATTGTCTAAGTTCTGTGAGGAGCCCTTCTAAAACAGTGGTGTATAAGCAAACATTTTATTCTTGCCTCTTGCTTTCTAGACTGTACCGAGTAGGACTTGCTCCAAGAAGAGTTCTAGACAGAGAGATACATAAATCAAGTTTCATTTTCCTGTCTTGTATAAAAACTTGCCCGATGACAGAGAATATGCTAGCTTAACAGTGGAATGAATTTTATTCCTCTGACAGCAATGTCCTGATAAAAAGCATGTGGGAAGTTTCCCCCAGCTGAAGTCACTGTTAGCTACTGACAGCGGCCAGACTGTCCCAGTATTGATGCGAAAGTCGTGGAACTCCTTCTTACCACATCTTAAGGTTTTCTGTAAGTCCTGCTGTGTCCACAAATCAGCAATGAGAGAGAGAGATAATTTAAAAAAGCAGTGTCAGGTATTAAGTTGGGACAGTGAACCTGCAGATGGTTTATAGTGGCCTGTGGGGCTTATTTTGCAGCATATTTTATGTGGATACCAGAAAGGGTTGGCAGCCCTTTCAGCTTTCTAAGAGAGATGAGAACGTGCTTGCTTTTCAGTTGTTTATTTGTTTGTATATCCACTCGGAGTTGAAGAGTTGTCACACTACATGTCTGATTGCTCGAGTTAAAAGATGGGAAAAGGCTCACAGATACTAGCAGCCATTGCTCTGCTGCTGTGTGTCTGGTGTGATTGGCTAGATGTAGCAGCTGAAAGTGCATTGAGATCTTTCCAAAGTTTTCCAGGGTAGAAATACGTGGTGTATTAAATCTGATACTTGACACAACTTTTCTTTCTTAGATTCCATCCTGCTACTTGTCATTGTCAACAGCACACTAAATACTGCCGTTCATTTGGTAGAGGAGACACGTTGTTGTTTTGCATCTTGGACCTCAAATATCTATTTGCATACAGTTCCTGAAGTGAAAAGAACCTTTTGCAAGTAAGTCTTAAGAGAACAAGGCAGTAAAATAATTTAAATTTCCAAAATACTTGAAAAGCACTATTGTGTGTTCCTCATTGTTGGGGAAGCTGGCTGTGTTTAGCTGTCGCAGTCATTCTCTTGTGAGCAAATACATCCTGTTGTGGTAATTGTTGTATTGCTTATCTTGGGACTTTTTTATGCCAATCATTATTATCGTGAGCTTTACTCCGCGGGACCAAACTCGGTAGAGTGGACCTCCTCCTCCCCACTGTCATCCATGTCTCTGTCAATTTCCTGCTGGTTTGTTTCCTGTGTGCCAGGATGTGTGTGTGGGGGGGGGGGACACACGGGACATTCCATTTTTGTCAGCAGGAGCACGTAAAAATGTTCATATACTGCATACAAGGAGAGGTCCTCTGGGTCTGATGCATATTTGTCAGCACTGAGGGAGTGGTTGCACACCCATTAATACCAGATCAGTGCACTGGGTATTGCCAACCAGTGGTAAATTCATCTGAGTAAAGTGGTGGGTCTGTGACTCTGATTCTGCTGAATTCAGTGAATGCACAATCTATCTGGCTTTTCTATAGTTTTTTGGCAGCTGTAAGAGGACAGGCAATACTTGATTCAGAACATAGCCTGCAAGTGCAGTTAACCAGTGATATTCCTTTTAATAATTCTTGTTTACCGCTATGCTTAGTACTTGAACAATGCGTGGACACACACAGCTCTGTTGCCCTTGATCCAAGTACTGGGAGACTGAAAGTTGAGTTTTTAGTTAAACTGAGACACAGTCTTAGCTGTTGCTGAACTCTGTTATTTATCGACATTTTATCCCTACCTTCAGTGACTCTACAGTTACCAGTTGTACTCTGTGCAGAGATCATTAATGCACGCAACTGCAAGAAGAGCAGAAGCATCTTCCTGGGATACACCTGTCAATGGCAGTGGAGGGCAATGATTTGGTCTGTGTTTGGATGCTTTTAAATGATGAGCAGCTGAGACAAGCTGCAGAAAAAAATGTCTCACAGACCCCCTGTGTGCCTAATCCATAGAGCTTGGATGTCTTCTGCAACACTTCCTGTGGAGAAGTGGGCGCAGTCTAAAGCAGCTTTTTGTTTTGGAGGCATCAGGGTCAGTCCCTGGTCTGTTGGCCAGGATGCCAGCCGTCACACCGATGTTGGTTGTTCTTTCTCCACGTACAAGGCTAAGTAAATGCATATGGTGGCTTTTAAGCTAAGCTGTGGCCCTGTTGTATGGTTGATGCCTAGCTCTGTAGATGGGATGGTACAACAACACGTGGCTCCACTGGAAGCTTCAATAAGAAATTCGCAGCTCTTATGATCCCATCATCTATTGAATAACCATAATCATGATGGAGTTATGAATGGATGATTGACACATGACACTAACAGCTAAAAGAGTAAGCCTACATTAATGAAATACTGACTTAAACTTGCTAAGAAATAGTAAAGGGGACCTACTACAGCTCCTAAGGTGCCCCATTGTATCCACTGCCAGTGACAAGCCACAGACTGAGGTAATTTCATTAGTTTTAAGATTTCAGTTGAGCCAGCAACAAATTCCTGGCTCTTGATGTATGCGTATTTCTTTGACCCACATAGATGGCACAGGTTCATCAAGTTGGTGGAGAAAGAAGGCAAGCCATTCTGGGGGCTTTCATGGCATGCTGGGACATCACTGAGGACCAGGTAGTGTGTGTACCTGTGGACCTGACAAGTGTGTCACTTAAAATGTAGTTACTGATTTTTTGACAACTTGAATGGTGAAGGATCACCAGGACAAACACAGAGGAGGGAAAAGATGGTCTTTGCCTTCTTGTCTTACTCTGGCTGGAACTCAACCTAGGCAAACTTGAGTTTACTTAGGTTGTCAGGCTATGCAGTGTGAGCTGACAGAGTGATAAAAATAGGTGAGAGACTGTCTGGGCAAGGTAGAGCCAGATAGAAGCCCAGCCTTAGCTGATACTGGTTTAGAATGTTCTAGTTATAGTTCTAGGTGGATGGAGATCTTTGTCCCTGCATCTGTTCCTCAGTATAGTTGGGTCCTAAATTTTATTTTTATTTTTACTTTGAGCAGGCTTTTCTGTTAAGTTGGATAAAGGACAGAAAAGACAGGAATGCCTATAAGAGAATGGCAAGAAAATGTATTTTTACTGTTACAGCTATTCAAGAGTGGAAGTGGAAGCTTCTTCATGCAGCTCCCTAAGCTTCCTGCATTTTCATAGGAAAAACTGACCCACCTATGGATGTGGGCTATTCAGTGGTGTTTTGACTCTTGGAATCCAGATTCTTGCAGGACTGTCCTGGATGCTGACTGAGAGTTTGCAAAACTGGAAGAAAAAGCACAACCAAAACTGTCCTGTGAAGAAATGAGATGTGCAGGGGAATGATGATGAAGAGATAGGGTGAGGAACTTCTGAACTGAAAGACAAAAAACAAGAGAGAGAAAATGAGATTAAACTTGTATTTTGGGAGAGAGTAAAATTTAGGAATAGTTTTGCAATGAAATAGTAAGTAAAAAGTGGAGTACCAAAAAGTCTGCAAGCAACTAGTCTGAGGAAGCAAATACTGGAAGAGAGTGAGGTGTTAAAGGCTGCCCTTCAGGAGAAAGGGCAGTTTGAACTGAAAATCTGGGACTGGGCACCCACCCCACCACCTGCCACAGACAGATAGACACACATACACACACTCTGTACAGTAGCTATAAAAGAGGTTCCGGCAGCAGCCTAAATAATCATGCAGGAGATGCAAAACCTGAAGAGTGCAGACTTCTGAGATTGTAAAGCTGAGGTGAAAAAGTTGGGTGCAGCACTGGGGCAATGTAATGCCTAACCATTGCTGTTTAAAGCACCTTCCAAAAGGGGTGATGGAGTGGACAGAGAACTGTGGTTTGACCTAATTCAACACCATCCTTCACTCGGAGGAGCTGAGGGTCACAAGTGTCAGTGTTCCTGTTAACGAGATACTGGGAACCTTCAAAGTGAATTTTGGAGCACCCTTTGGGGCTGTGAAATTAGGAGACTGAGCAAAAAGGGAAGAAAGGGAAATGTGGAATCGGAGATGTATCAAGTTGTTACAAAACTACTGAGCTGACCGCAGAACTTTCAACAGGCTTGGCTGCAAAATTAGGCCCTTTAAATAAAAATATGTGCACTGAATGGCTTATTAAAATAAGAAAGAAGTATTTGCCTTACCATGGCTGAATGGGAAAATGCTGTGCAAGATTCCACTGCAGCTTCTCAGTGGGTAGCTGTAAAAGCTGGGTTAGATATATCCCCTGCAGCCACAAATCATCCTTCTGAGGGGGTGCATTGACTTCTGCAAGCTTTAAAATGAATATAAGAACGTGAAAAGCTACATTGGAGGAAAGAGTACATGTCAAATAAAAGCATATTTGGGTCAGAAGAGATTGTCAGGCTCTCTCTGTGGTTTTCTAAACCAGTGGTCTCCAAAGTGGGGTACATACACCACAGGGGGTGCATAAGACAGTCCATTGGGGCGTGGAAGAAAATAGGGTTGTACCATTAATGCATTTTTAGAACAAATGTTTTAGTTCAGCCTTTTAAATTTCTATTATTCTGTATGTTTTAGAATTTACATAAAGTGTTAGTACAGTAGTACATGTATATGATTTATAAATTACATATATTGGGGGTTTGTGTTCAAAATTTTTTCACTAGTGTGGGTTCGCAATCACAAAAATTTGGAGAGCACTGTTTTAAACAATAGCTGTGGACAAGATCTGCGTATCAACCAGGCAGCATATAGAAGAGCTGTGGTGGATGGTCTTAGAGGGCATCTAATTTTAGAACCTATAAATATGTGAACTACATGTCCTGAGGCAGAACCCTGGTAAGAGAAATACGGGTGTTTGGGAGGAAAAGAAATGATTGTAAGCTAAAGAAAAATCCTAGGGCTAGGAAGGACAAAGAGGCAGTACAAACTGCTACATTTGCAAACTGACTTCCCACGACTCTCAGAGAAAGTGGTGTTAAAAGTGTGTAGGAGAGAAGAAGGTTGTAGTAGGTACCTTTGCTTAGCGAGGAGGCCGTGGGGGGAATTGAAGCAGTGGGGCAATGCTTCAGTGTCATACCAGGCCTTTTGGTGGAGACCAGTACAAGAAAAGAAATAAAACCCGGTGCCCCCAAACTCTCAGCCTACAGCCATCTGTTGTGTTTCTGGGGCTTGCACAAAGTTAAAATGTGGAGAATGGGGGAAGCCTATGGTTCTGTTGAATTGAGAGTTATCAGGAATTAAAGTGCCTAGGAGCTGCTGCATATTGTTATGTCTGTTGATACAACAGAAAATACTGGACATCAGGTGCAGACCGTGATACCTGGAGTTAGGACAGCTTTTCTAAGGAAGCAGATAGTGAAAGAGAATGAGGAACTGAAGATTTGGTTATAGTGGGAGTGAAGAAAGAGAGAAGAGATGCACGTGCAGGTAGGAGAAGCCAGGGTGCTGTGATTGCTGAGGTGCAGCTGCAGGATCACACGGACTATGAGAAGCAGCCTGGAGGTACGGTTACAAAGCAGCTGGTGGGCAATACACTGAAACCAGTTTAATCTGAAAGTCTGAAACATGCACTAACCAAGGGCTTGCAGGAGCGTGGGCTGCCGCCGGGAGGGTGACGTGCAGTGAAAGCAGGAATCTCCGTCGTGGTGCGAGCCTTGTGTGTAGAGAAGCAAGAAGTGTGGCTGTGTAGCTCCTCTAAAGTGTCTTCCAGAGCGTTTTGGGAGAAAAGGCAGAAACATTTACAAAGAATATCTGGGTGCTTACAGAAGTAAAGCAACTAGACTACAATAAGGGAATCAAGCAGAGGAAATGCAAATTATCTCAATTAGAAAATTAAGAGTTTATGCTCTCTGTAGTTGTCTTTCATAGCACATGGGAATACGTAATCCATTCCAACACTATGCATATTATTAACTTGGCGTGTCTTAGCTCTGCTTTCACTGGTTTGGTTTTCTTTGGATTGTCATATGTACATATATATGTGAACAGAATGATGCCATACTTGTCTTAAAGGTCAGTTGTCATGGCTAAGGGAAGTAGAAAAATGGATTGAAAGTAAAAACGTGTTAATGTCCAAATCAGGAAAAGGCTGTCTTTGTGAGAATTAGATATGATTGTTATTATTAATAGTGATTATGCCTAATAGATTAGTAAGATATGAACGTGGTGTTTAATTATGTAATTTTAAAAAAGGTGCGTAAATGTGTGTGTGTGCATGTGTATACTTATCTAGAGAAATGCATTTTTTTGCATTTCTAAAATGTGATGTTTTGAGCACTACCGGCAGCAACTGGAGTTCACCTGTGCCTAGAACTATTTCCTGTGATAAGTGGAGTTTTAACAGATTGCATAAGTATAGCTTTACAGCATTGTGAACGGGGTGACTGCACCTCTGTCCAATATTGTAGTTGGGCTATTTTTAAAAAGCAGTGTATAAATCAGTGGCCCTCGGATGGGCAAAAAATAACAGATGGTAGAAACTTGTTTCCTCTGTTATGCAAAACGGTGCATATGTCTACAATATGCAGTCCAACACCAATTTGCTGGGCAGTTGTTTTTTCATTTTTAAAGAGCTGTTCAACTAATTTTGGAAAATCATAATAGTATTTTAGAGGTGAGAACTGCATCAGCAGTGAAGAGCTGTTAAACAAGACATGATGTTCCCAACTGTCTCCTTAGAAGGATGGCAGAAAACAGCACAGGGCAAAATGAGCATGTTTATGTGCCTGTGTCAGCTTTTAGTGTTCAAATGACTGTTTAATCATATTTCAGCCAAGTTTGATTATGAAATTGTGCCATTTATTTCCAGTCAACATCTGTCATGCAGTTTGTAGGCTCAAGTTGTATTTGTATGCACGTATACACTCATGTGCACATCTAAGTGTCCACAAAATACTGTAAGCTACCTTACTGTATATAATTTATCTGATAATAGGTGTGTATCTTGTGAAAACTCTGTTAACTCTGTTAAAAGAATGTGATTTTAATCACATCACACTCTTAGAAGTAACATTATGGTCTCAGCTACAGGAATTTCAGAATTTGGCTTTCTATGCTATAGTTGTAATTTTAATCGTAACAGTTTTGTTGTTGTGCAGACTTTATTGTCTCTAAAAATCAAATGCTCAACAGGTCAAACAATGGCTATGTGAGCTCCTCTGAGACCTGTATAGGTGTTGTGAGACAAAATCACACAGGGAAGATCACAAACCTCCAAGAAGACCAGTACTTGACGCTAATCAGGAGCTTACCTCCATAGAAGGGTTTGCAACAGCCTTCCTGGATTCATAGGTGACAGCCTGTGTTTTACAGTCTGTCAAAAGCTGGGGGATGAGGTGGTGGCCTTGTAGAAATGCTGTATTGTCTTTTCTAGTAACAGAACACAAATTCTGAACTAATTCTACAAGGACAAGTTTTTGTCAGATCTGCATTGTCAGGGCTTGTCTTAGGCTGCCTGGAGCTTTGTTCTGATCTTCTTAGCTGTAACAGCAACTGCCTAACGAAGTGGTAGCTGTCATCTAATCAGTTTTAGCTTCTGCTTGCTTTTGTATGATTATATAATGTAGTGCCTATTTTTGTAACAATTTTCATATATTTCTCTACCTAGTAGGTAGAACTAACAAGCCAGTATTCTGTGTAAAATGAACTGTCTGAACCTAGGATGAAAATGCAGGATTGAGGAGAACAGACATGGGATTATAGCAGAGGCCTTAAAACTGTGGGCACAAGTTGCTGCCAGAGCCAATGCAGCTACAACCAACCAAAGCGCCAATGGTCAGTTACTGATTTCTTACAGCAGCCGTGGCATGGGTCAAGCTGGTTTTAGGCGTTACAAAGAGAACAAAGAAAGAATATGTAAAGTATACCACATACAGCAATCCTGAATGTGACATGGAATTGCAGAAGAGTGTAGAATAAGCAAGGTGTAACGTATGATAGAAAATGTGTAAAAGGAAGTCCAATTAAATCCCAGATTAAAGAGGAATAAGCTCCTACCATCAGCATTGATGCCTTCCTCTCACAGAAAAGCTCAAGGTGTTGACAGCTTGCCTTAACCCTCTCTCTCATCCTAGAGTAAAGCCTTCAGCCATAAGACTCAGGGAGGGGTCTGTGGTGAACATAACACCACAGAGAAGGGAGGAGTATTACAAAGTCTGTAAAAGATTTTTGACTGTTTTGAAATGTTTTTGTTACAGCTTGATGAATTTTCTTTGCTTTTTTTATGGTAATAAAAAGATCTGTATTAATACCAGTTGTTTTATTAGACTGTTAAGATGTCAGGTAGTCTAACAATAAATTCTTAAATTCTTGACTTTCCATCAGGTTGTGGTTCTGAGGCCCACAGAGACTACGTAAATTGTAGTACAATACTGTCCTTAGAAGCAGACAAATTAGTGTTCAGCCTGTAGGGGTTATAGTTGCTTTCCTTGGCCACATAATGGACAAAGAGATAAAAAAATGAAAACAAAAATTTAGGGCTGTTTATCTTCTCTGCCTTTTTTTTTTTTTTTGATACTTAGGACAGCATCTACCATAGTGTTCTGCATGACAGAAGAGAGCACATATGCCAGAAATTCTCTCTACTCTGTCCTTGCAAGGGATGAAGGTGAAGGTGATGTTTATAAATTGGGTGAACAGATAAAAAATCCACATCAGATTGAGGTTGCTGGCAGGTTTGCAGGAGTGGGAGTCCATGCAGTCCTTGTATACATCTGGCAGCTCCACTGTCAGGATGAATATCAGAGGAGCAAGAGGTTGTGCCTCTGGATCTCATCGCCAAAGGCCACAGTGTGGTGAGACAGTTGCGTGTTTACATTCATAACATTACAGCTTGCAGTCAATACGCGCATAATTTTGCTTGCTTGGCCCTGAGGGGACAAAGTGAATGCATTTCTTCCTGTGTAGAGTCCACTGGCTTGTGCCTGTTACATTCCTACTGTTTACTATTAGCTCACCATGATTTTGAGTTGAAATTTTCAATGCAGCATTCATTCCCTGAAAAAAACTTGGAAATAAATAGAAACATATTACTCACCCAGTTTTCCTCCCATCACCCTAACATAGCTGTACTGTTCATTCCCATGCTCATCTCAGTATTCTTGCTGTTTTATCTTTATGCTCTGACCTTTATGAACACTCCAAAACTGTTGGCTTCTTAAGTTGTCATAGCAGGAAAGCAGGAGAAGGGTCTGGCAATTTCCTTGGAGTTCTCCATCTGAAACCGGGGAGTGCCTGGCTTTGCAGTACACTTTGCAGTACACTTTGCACAAGCCTCTTCCATCAAATAAAGAAGAAGGGTGTGCCATTGCTTGCTCATCAGCGAGAGGTGTGAAAGGGTCATAGGGCCATTAGTTTTTTCTTGGTTCAGTTATCAGTCTGAGCACCCTGTAGACTTTTCTTTCATCTCTGTCAGCTGTACTGGTTGCAGCCAGCCATGGGGGCTGGCAGGGAGCAGATGTGTGGCAGTGCCAGGTAGCAGGGAGAGCAGCAGATCAGTGCAGGAACTGGCTGCGCTAGATCTGTTCCAGTGCAAGTCGCTCATGGCATCAAGGAATCCCTGCTTGTCAGTGCAGGTGAGATTGTAAATGCTCGGTTCCTCCTGCAAGTAAAAAGGGCATAACTCCATGATTACTCAGTGACAACTCAAATCAGCAGCTTGCTTAGACTTAGGCTCAGCAGGGATGGCACACAAAAAGACTGTGCAGCATATGTTTTTGAAATATGTTTTTAATATTGGGATTCACAGATTTCTTTCTGTGCATAGCTGTGAAATGCTATTACAACTAAAGAACCATTACTTTTCGTTCTTGCTGACACATAATCAACCAATTGTTTTTTCAGTAGCTCAATAGATTTCAGTAGGACTTTTGACTAACGATGTTTTAAAAAGAAAAAAACAAAGCAATACTAGCAGTTTTCTGGAGTAAAGTGTGAGTTTTCATCTGAATGAGGGACATTTCTTTGGGCAATTTTTTTCTTATACTAAAACTAACTATTTTTTTAAAAAATTAAAATAAAATTACTTTAATTAATATTAAGATCTCTTCACCATTTCCCCGAGAAATTTGGGAGGAGAAGGGAGAATTATTTCCATGACAATTTTAATTAAGTCAATCATTTGCAGTTCTGGCTATTGAATATGTTACTTTGGAACTATAGACTGCTACATTTTCATTAAACTAATCACGTTCGCTACTAATCTCTGGAATGCAGAGTCCATTATGTCTATGAACTTTTACTTTATTGCTGACCACACCTGCAAGTTTATTGCTATAAATGTCCTTAAAGGTACATGGAATTTTGACCAGTTAGAAGTAAAATAATTGAATAGTTGCCTTTTGTATTTGTTCAGAGCAGCTCATAAGGCAAATTAATTAGTCCAAATCAAGATGACGTGCCTCCAGATGGATGAGTAAAGGCCAGAAATAGTCTTTTTCTTTTACCCATACAATAATGCACAACTGTTTCATTTAGATTTACTTTAAGGTTTGAAAGGTTGAAGTGAGAGCTAGAACGTTCGTTTTTTTGAATTAAATGAAAGTTAGGAGCAGGATTAGTCTTGTTAAATGCATGGAAGAATTCAATGGTTTGTTTTGGTTTGTTTTTTTTCTTTTGCAGGGACTGCTTGTTATTTTTTTTTTAAGAATTTCCTAATGAATCTTGTCATTCTTCATTTATCAGGCACTGCTGATCCTTTTGCAAGAAAGAGAGAAGCGTTATCAGCTGTAGCAGGTTAAAGTTTTTTATTTGTGTGGTTTTGCTGATGTGAGACCACATTTTAGGGGATATCATTCAAAACAACACAGAATAAGTGATATACTGAACATTTTTGGAAGGAATTCAGTGCCTTGCTAAATGAAACAGATTGACCATGGTGATGCTTTCAGACCTGCAGGACGAGGAAAGGTTTGCAGGTGCGAGACAGTTAGGCTTGTGGACATTTTGTTTAGCTTCCTGGATGTTAGCATGCGTATACCTGCTATTTACACAGTTACGTTTTGGGTTCTCCTTAGAGAACATCTGTGAAATTCTGGCCAAGTGGCATCAATGTAAATTTTGTCGCTAGCAGGTGTGGCATTGGGGTTTCGCTTGCCTTCCTGAGGTGAGAAGTTGTGAGGCCTCTGCCGTGCTGACATGACACTTGAACTCTCTTGAAGATACAAGTGGTGCTGATCCCATATCAGTCTGCCTGTCTATAGATTTTGTACTGCTGCTTATCACTCAGATATGAGATAATTTTCCCCATGAAGGTAGGAATGAGGGAAAACATTCATAACAGAATCCTCAAAAATCTCTGGCATCACTTTCTTACGTGGATAAAACTCTGCTTTGCCACCAGGGATTCAGCAACACATTTCTGAGAGATTGGTAGTTTAGGAATCCGGGTAGCTATTCACATAGCTTTCTTCATAACAAGGTGAGGCTTGTACCGAGGATCATCATTTCAGATATGCTATGAACTAAATTACTTATGTATCATTTGCCATAAAATGGTTTGCCAGTATGAGTGCAGAAATGTTAAAATGTGACTTCTGCAAGCAGAAGGGGGTCAGAACTCTCATCAGGGAAAGAGTTTTTCTGGCTTAATATTCAAATGCTGCAAAACTGTTTATTGTGGTAGTGAACATGTGCGGGTTTATTTTGTGTATTTGTGACACTTTTTTTCTTTTACTTTCTGTCATTAGTGATATGTAATTAGTTTCTTTTCATTGAGTCTGTGGAGACACATGTGAGAAGTACTTTCACTGACAGGACAATTTATTTGAATAGCCATAGCTTAAATAGAAACCAGGCATTTATGCTGTTAAGAAAGTTTATAATAAATTTTACTCTGTGGTCAAATCTAGATCCAGTAAACTGAGCTCCTGCTTCATCTGTTCAGCTCCTCTTTTCAGTGTTTTTGTGAAGTAGGAAGTTGTGCTGCTGATGTGGGAATGCTCTGGGACACAGTCACCGAGCAAGTCTTAAAACTTAGAACACAAATTTGCTTCTGATCAGCTACTAGGCAATTTCTCAGTTAACTACTAAAAATCAAGTGTGACTCAAACTTGTTAGTCAGGGTTTGGATGTGCAATGTCATCAGTCTGACATCATGTTACTGGTCTGGTGGCCATGGTGTTGATGGCTCTGTGCCTCTCAGTTCATGGTGGAGGGGCTGAAGAGTTCTTTGATGATGAGAAGCTAGAGTTAAGTGAGTGTCCTCCCTCTTATCCAAGTTACGTTGTGTGTAGGAGCTTTTCTGTAGATCAAGCGCAACCTGATCCAAAAGATAACTTTCTCACTTGTTGGTCAAAACCAGTGTGTTCTGGCTCACTGAGAGAACAAACTGAGTGCCAGTTTTGTCATATCTTCCAATGGTAGGTGCTATTTTCTTAGTTTTACTATTTCTATGCAATAACAGCAAGCAAAAAGTCTGCATTATGTTTGGATGCAGGGTAGACAAACCAAATCACAAACAGGTCTTTATGCTACAATGTCATTTGACTTCTTCTCACACAATTTGGCTTTTGGAACGATTCATGCAGTGTTTCTGATTCCACTGAAAACACTAAAAATGCCTGTACTTCAGCGTTAAATAGCCATGATTACCTTTTGCAGGAAAATCATACCTTTGATTCCTTTGTCCCTTTTGTATGCATTGGTTAGGTTTATGTAGAAAAGAGCTTTGGGAAAGACATTTTAACCCTCTATTATCCTGTTACTACCTGTTCAAAACGGCATGTGTGTTCCTGCCAGGGTTGCATTGGGTTAATGTGGTGTCTTTGGACATGATAGGTGTGAAGTTGCATAGAGAGGATGTGAGGCTGTCAGCTCTTGGTGTGTGTTTGATGGGTGCTTGTGCCACGTTGTGATGTGCATTCTGTTGTGGTTTCAGTAGCAAGCCAAGGGAAACCTCTTTTACTCACATGCACAATCAGAACTGCATGGTTCTTGTGCAGGATTTAACAAGTACATTTCAAATGCAGAGGTTGTATAATCCAGTGGATAGATCACTTGACAGAAGTCTGAGAATAGTATGTCTTTCTTCAGCTTAGGCTTTGAGCCATTGTGTGTTGTATGGCACATTGCTTCAACTCTTTCTGGCTCTGTTTTCCCCACAGGAATAGAGGACTGTGAATGAGATCTGTAAGAGCTAGTGTAATAAATAATGGTCTTAAGGATAACAGTTCCCTGAAAAAGCTTGGATCACTATCTTCAGCAGTGGCATTAGTTTGAATTTGTTTTCTTAACTGAGTAGAAGTTTGGCATATGCAATGTCATGTTTCAGTTGGGGAAATTGATCCTTGATGGACTGGTGCAGAAGTTTTTCTGATTTTTTTAAACTCATAAACAGAATTCTTGTTGTAATGAAAGTGAAGACCTTCATCATTTGAAGCCAATTGCCAACAGAGCATTGCAAATTGTTAATGCGAGATTAAACTAATTTACAAAAGGGGAAATGCATTTTAAGTGTCTTTAACATTGTTACAGAAATACCACAGTTGTGTTACTCCTGATATAATATTTACATTTTATCTTGAAACAGAATGTTAGCTGCTGCTGAAAACATCATGAAACTGTCTAGATGAAGAGGGACAGGAAATCCAATCCATTTTTTTTTTCTTCTTGCATGCTTGCATCACATCCTGGTACCAAATGATCAACAGTTGCCCTCCTCACCTCTAGTCTGAGCAGATTTGGGATTCTGAAGTGATGTTCCAGGTGTGCCAATGGCTACACTGCTGTCTCAGTCTGCACAACAGTTACTGCATTTCAGGCTGGCAGTCTCTGAGCTACTGGAGAAAGAAACATACATTGGTATTGATTAAACAAAACATAGGTTGAAAACTATTATAAATGGTGCCTGTTAGCTTTTCTGGATTGTTGATTTTAGTATTTTCCACAGGTGCCCAGATATCATAGAATCACAGAATCACACAATGTTAGAGATTGGAAGGGACCTCGAAAGATCATCTAGTCCAATCCCCCTGCCGGAGCAGGAACACCTAGATCAGGTCACACAGGACCACATCCAGGCGGGCTTTGAATGTCTCCAGAGAAGTAGACTCCACAACCTCTCTGGGCAGCCTGTTCCAGTGCTCTGTCACCCTCACTGTAAAGAAGTTTTTTTTCATATTCAAGTGGAACCTCCTATGTTCCAGCTTGAGCCCATTGCCCCTTGTCCTATCACTGGATGTCCCAGAGAAGAGCCTGGCTCCATCCTCCTGACACTCACCCTTCACATATTTATAAACAT
>WKFP01014598.1:293889-306656 GCA_011057875.1 Pterocles orientalis | reverse complement strand
CATATTTATAAACATTGATTAGGTCACCCCTCAGTCTCCTCTTTTCCAAGCTAAAGAGACCCAGCTCTCTCAGCCTTTCCTCGTAAGGGAGATGCTCCATTCCCTTAATCATCTTCGTGGCTCTGCACTGGACTCTCTCCAGCAGTTCCCTGTCCCTCTTGAACTGAGGGGCCCAGAACTGGACACAATATTCCAGATGCGGTCTCACCAGGGCAGAGCAGAGATATCCGCTGTAGCAATATGTAAAGCCGGAATGTTCATCTTCTCACCAATGTAGGACATAGTTTAAAAAAACATAAGGGTGACCACTATCTCCTGAGGAATGGACAAGCAATTAATTGGTTTGAGCACTGATAACACAGAACAATCATCATCTGTGCTTTCTGCTGCAGGTGTTATACTATAAAGGCTCGGCAAATGTTAGTTTGTCCTAGACATGTCCTTTTTGCTGTCTGCCATGTGCTCACATAAAAAGCTTTAGAGCATACCTGAATGGGGCTTTTAGAAATTAATCTGCTGATTAGCAACCTGTAAGAAAATGCCTTTTTTTTAGGACATTCTTCTTTCCTCCAATCTTTGACTCTCGTTCTTCTTTTTTCCCCTGGATGGATCCCTGCGGCAAGAAAATCTCTTCGGTTTGAATTCCTTTTAGTTTGCTGTCCTTTTCAGTTATTTTTCAATTCACTAATGTATATTCCATATCTCTGCTTGTTCTCCCGGGAGATGGCAGACAATAACCTCCTACGTTGTTGTTCAGGGGCTTTCTGAAAAATGCATGTGGGGTAAATTGAGCAAGATGGGAACTAACTAATGCTAATTAATTCACAGATGTTGTATTATACAATTGTATATGTTGTTCAAGGAGTATGACAACCTCATAATACCAGAGCTCCAGTTTATTAGTATTCCCTTTACAGTGATGTCTAGTTAGAATAGGTTTGACCAATTCTACTCTAATGCAATGCACCAGGCCTTAAAATGTCCCAGCTCGTGGGATCTGAAAAGCCTCTTCCAGTTTTGCTAACATGACTTCCTTAACAATTGAGTCAAATCGATAAAAATAAAAATAATAAAAAATGGAGAAGGCAATACCAGATACTGATATTGTAGCAGTGATTTCCTGTTGCTTTTGTCAGAGGCTTTGCACTGTAAAAATTTGTTCAGTACGAAGAGATCTTAATGGATTATAAAACAGGACTGTTACTAAGCTCTTGTTTTACATCTTATTATGATTCCCTGGTTCTTTCGGCAGAAGTGGGTTATCTCTGACTGCTCTGCAGGCTGAAGCATCTAGGGATTGCTGTAATCTGTGTTTTGCTGTCTCTGTCCCTGGAGAACTCACTGCCAGCTGAGACAAAAGATGGTACTCACACCAAGATCACACTGTTCCTGCCCTTTCCTCTTCTGTCATGTGAGCTGATGAAAAGACCTGCTATGACAAGCACAGGCTAACTGAGAGTTTTCCCACAATCTGGGAATTAGCTGGCCTGATCAGGCAGCTATTTGGTCTCTAACTACTTATGTCTGACACAAATATGTCATCACATAGGAGAGAAGCTGACATGTAAAATGCTTTCCCACAGGCAATGCAGTTTTTTAAACCAGTGGTGCACAATCAGCTTGAAAGAACAGACATAGTGATACATATTTATAACATCAGGAGTCCCCTAGCATTAAATTAGGCAATTTTATATGACAGCTAAGAACCCTCAGCTTCTTTACTAGTCTGTGCAGTTGCTTTCAGTCATCTGTTGAGAACATTTCTTAAATTCTTGGGTTGCCTTTCAGTCCTCTGCTTTGTTTAGGAACACACAGCAGTCATAGCAGTTGGAACTGAAGGACAGTGTTATGGAAAGTCTTGTTTATTTCTAAGCTTGATCTGGGAAAGCATTCATGCAGGTGCTGTGGTGTTAACATCTTTACACTAAGCCATTTGAAAACCAGGATTTGCAAAAAAAGGTGTTTATAGTGTATCTCCAGGATACAGAAGAAGTTTAGTGGAATAATGCTCTGTAAGCTGCTGTAACTCTTTAACCTACTATTCTACCAGGCACCATGTGTTTGCCAAGTTAAAAGGGGAGCCACATGGCACAAGAGCTGTCCGTATGAAAAATGTTCTTAAAAAATGAAGGCTTGGAAATTTTTTCCACAGCCCAAATGGGGTTGGAGTAGTTGTCTTTTTTTTTTTAAAAAAAATGACACTAACCTTGAAGATAAAATCCATTTTATCACCTACATAAAGTTGATTTTATCTCCTAAGTAAAGTTGAAGTATGTTTGGAGAAACAGGCATTTTGAAAATTCAGAATATTTGTATTTCAGAACAGATGGGAGTGTCTGAGATGTGTCACAGGTAACATTTCCTGAGTATTTTGTTTGACCTGGAACTGCATTTTTTTAATGGTTAGTAGTTCAGAAGCCATTCTGACACAACATGTAGCTTCACTGGAGTCACTAAAGCTCTTCTGTGCCTAGAATCATATTACCAAAACTGTCATATACATTATGTATTTTACACCTTAGGGTCAAATTGTGAAGAGCTGAGACAAGAAATACATGAGGTGGCAAAACAAGAGCCTGCATTGTGGTGCAGGTGGCAAGCACTGGCAGCTCCTCAGTCAGGCTTCATAACCCCTGCTGAACTCAGTGCTCTGATAATAGTATTTCTTCCAGTAACCCTACTGAGAGCTGGTGAGAAAGCACTGACCCTTTAATGAACTTCACAGGCTCCATATGCCAAGGCTTCAATTGCCACCCAGATGCCAGGGAGGTCAAAGAGCTGGGGGAAGATGTTGTGCAAAGCATCCCCCGGAAAACACAGCAGCTTCCACTTCCTTCGTCCTCCCTGGCGTGTGGAGATGCTTACGATCAGAGCAGGGTTTCTGTGTGACTGCTGGAAGTGAGGTCAGGACCACCTAAATCTGTACTCCTGCTTGACGTGCTCACATTAAAATTAATAGCAAAGGACTTCCATTCTCTTCTGTGTCTCGTGCCCTCTGCAAGCATGCACCTGGCAGATCTGAGTTCCGTGCTGCTTTTCCAGCTCCCTCTTCCCTGCTAGCCTATTCCTCTCTCTGAAATCATTTAAGCCAGATATCACTCCTTGATGTGTTACCTCATGCATGCAGGAAAACACATGTAGTCTCAGTAAAAATTCTCCATGTTAAGTCTTCTGTTCTCTCCTTTCCTACTTCTTCTGCAGTAAAGAGATTAAGTGGCTTAGCACAGAGTGTTAATAAGGTTATGTTAATTAGAATAGCCAATAGCCTGAAGTAATGCTAAGTAGGTAGGATTTTGTGGGTTAATGTATGAATTTATAGGAGGCTAGAAAGGCTCTGCAGAAAGAGTCCAGTCCTTCACTGCATTTTTTTTATTTGTTTGTTAGGATTTTTTGTGTGTCAGACATGCTATCATCTTGAGCAGGTCATGCTTCATGCAGATAAACATTTTGATTATCTGTACAATTAATGTACTGTACGTGTGTCTTTTAGAAAGTACAAGTTCAAAAGTCAGTTACCAAAACCTCTTGATTTAAAACATACTGTAAGCAGGACAGTGGGCTCAAAATGGGATTTTACGATCCTGGGGAAAAGGGCTTTGCTTGGGAGTGGATTGTAATTAAGGACAACACTTGTATTCCTTATCACTCTTTGCTCTGTAAATTATGTATCTTGTAACCTGTGTCTGTCTCTTGCTTTTGTGCTGCAAAGGGAGTGCCTTCCTAGGTTGTTTTGTATGACCACAAGTTAGACCTTGGTGTTCTTTTTAGTCTGCATGCCTGGTCCAATACATCAGTGCTCCATGTTACAAACCTCGTTGTGCTAAATGTGGAGTTTGCAAAAAAGGGAAATGTACTGAAATACTGTTGTCTTTTGTTTTTCAGGATAATAAAGTTTTGAACAGTGCCTCCCCAAGAAGTGTGATGAGAAATGGCTTTAGGAAACAATACCCAGAGAAGTTATTCCATCATCCCCTGCTTCATCTTTGTTGAGGTGAGTGCAGCATTCAGCTACGAAGCCTGAATAAAAGGCAGCTCTGCCATGCAGGAATTAAGTCATTTGTTGGCCATTTTGTTTGTAAGGAAGGATACTTTCTTACTTGATAACATGAATATCCGTTCATACTCAGTGCCATCAAGTCCCCCTGAAAACAGTCCTGCATGAGTTAGCCAGATCTTAGGCACAAGCACACATGAACAAGTAGATGCTATGTTTTCAGGACTTGCCTATGCCCAATTTGCCATCTAGTCCTGTGGTGTTTGGTAGATGGTAGGACAGTAGCTGCAGGTGTAGATCAGCAACAGGTGATTGCTCATCTTCCCATTTTTCCTCAGACCTGTATCCATCTTGCTGTTACGTAAGGACTAGACCTTGTTTAAGGAAATGTCTGATCTCACGGTCTAATGGTTCATAGGCTTAGGAAGCAACACAATTTCAGTTCAGATGGAATATAAAATTTAAGTGAGGCATGCCTACCCTTTAAGTGTGATGAAGGAGCCTGGCTAGCACAAGGACTCTGCATTTTCTAGCAGTGAAGTTACGGGAGTGGTTGTTCCTACAATGAAGTATGGCTCCGTATCTTTGCTAAGGGAAGGTTTGGTGGTTTGTTTGTTTTTTGTTTTTTTTTTTAAACTGGATTATTATTTTACTCTGTACAAGTTGCTTTTTTGTGGTACTTCTTCTATTTCCCCTAACACTGCCAGACTGACCAAAATAGTTATGCAAATTGGTGAATGTTCAACTGGTGCTTATAAGGCTGGGATGGTTTTCTTGACAAGAGGGGCAACTCCAGGTTTCCAAAGAGGATGAAAGCTTCCCTCAAATTTAGATGGTAAAAAGGAGACAACTGCCTGTGACTGACTGTCTTCAGAGCCACCTGCCTAATGTAGCATGGATGCAATTCTCACTCTTTGGCCGGAATTGTGAGGCAACTTGTGCTGTTGCACAAGAGAAGCACTAAGAACAGTCAAAAGACTAATTGTAATGCTGGGTGTTGTGTAAGACTTATCCCATTTCCACTGAAATTTTGGGAAGGTGTAGCGGTAGGTGTAATGGGCATTATGAATGGTTGCTTTCCAGAGCTTCTGACCGCTGACCTTTCCTCAGCGACGTGCAGTGGCACTCAGAACCTCTCTAACCTTTCCTCGCCTCAAGACCCCTCCTCATAGTGTCTTCTCCAGCCAGGAGATACAGTTCCATCACATGCACTCTCTGTACTAGCAGCTTAGCCCCAGCACACAGATGATCCCTGGGTGTAAGTAGTAGTTTCCCTTTTGACCTGAATGGGTCTTCCTTCCGGAGGGAATTTGACTGGTTGGAAGAAGAAGGCAGAGGAAAAGCGTAATAAAACCACTAGCAAAGCTTGGCACAGGGCTTCCTAGCTGCAACTCTGGCAGACACCAGTGTGTGAAGATTGCTGAGCCTTGCAGTGTTTCACAGGGATTTGTCACTGATATAATGTTCAGGTTCCTGGGGAATCTCTGTCTCTGCTCCGTGGGGAAACCGAGGGGCTGCTCTGGCTGAGAAAATGGGTCACTGCTTTATCACCTCAGCTAGAGAAAGAAAGGTTAAAAATGGGGAAAAAACAGAAGTAAGGTCAAAAGAAACCCAGTGAACACCATCAGGAATGAGATGTCTCAAATTTATTGCTTAAACAAGCAGCTCTGAAGATTTTTACTTCTCTAAATGTATGAATGATGAGCCTGGTTGGCAGCCTATGACAGAGATATAAATTGTCCTTCCTGTAGAGAAGACTGACATGAATACAAGAATAAATCTTTTTACAGAAGAAAGAGAAAAAATATTCCCTTTTAAGTGTACTTCCCTTGTCCTTTCATATACTTGCCTTGCTGTTTAAAAACAATTTTAAATTAAAAATCAGTCAAAAGCAGAGAGGTAGTGTCTAAAATGATGTTCTCTCTGCTACAGTTAGTGAAAACATGTATTTCTTTCTCTCTTCCCTCTACAGTATAGATTTTTAATTGAACCCGACTGGAACCCAAATTTATAGACTTATGTCAAGTACTGTAGCATTAAACAACAGAAAATCTGATTTCCTTCTGGGAGTGCAGAGGTGATTGATAGTAGCCATTTGATCTGAAAAGTCCCTGTAAATCTTAAGGCACACTGAAGGTGATTTTCTTTTCCTACTGCAGTGCCTCTGAGGCTAAAGGAAGTGTTTTTCAGATGAGCTAGCCAGCAGACACCAAGCCCTGTGCTGGATTGCCTGGGTTAGGAAGAGCCCTATTTTTGTCACTTTGAAGCAGGCAGGAGAACTGATCACCTGTGTGACACCTTGCTGTGGTTGCTAAGGTGCATGCAGGACAGATAAAAGTAATGTTGCCTGCTTACCTGATAACACTTTTCCCATGTGAAAACAAACTAGCAGCAGACATGTTAGGTGATCATGAATAGGAAAAGAGATAAATACTACAATAGGCCTGTTCCCCAGAACGCGCTGCCTCCCCCACCACCTTCCATGGAATGTGGTCTTGTGTTTAAGAGTTTTGAGATATTTTCTCCTAAGGAAAAAATGCCAAGCCTTGATTGTCATGTCAGATGCCCTGCCAATAGATATTTGCTACCTGCCCAGTATGTAGTGTGCGTTTGAAGAAGTGATGGCAGTGGTGGAAATGAGGTGTTACAAACAGTTTGGACATTTTAAATACCATTATGCTTCAGTCTGCACAAATGTGACACTTTTCAGTGGTTATTCAGATTTCCATTTTTTTCTGTTCGTTTTCCTCACGCTGAACTAACTTGTAGCAGTCAGTTGTTATGAAACCTGACCTGAAGATGAATGGCTCATTATGAAAACTTAAACCGTGTGCCTGACTCTACAAATTCCTTCCTATATACAAAATATGAACTTTTAAATAATTTAGAAATAGCATGTGTTGTCTAATCTGTAGTGACAGAAGTGTTACATCAACATTTTCAGTTCCTAATTAGAAACACAATGTCACCTTGTGAGTAGATTTAAAAGCTAAATAGGGAAACATTAAACTAATTTTTAGCCACTTTAACAAATCTGAGTCGTTCTCCCAAATAGTGCAGGCAGCCTTCTACATGGTTCTTTATTGTATTACAATCTGGCATTTGTCACCAAACATCTGTGAAGATTTAGTATATTACATTTTGTTAAACACATAAACAATTAATTAGGACATACAGGAGACTCATATTCTGCTTTTCTTTGTCCCCATTTGCATCATTGCTGCATCCCGCATCAGTGAAAAGAGCCTTCAGAAGGCTCTCATGAAGCCCTGGTTTACATGTAAGAGGTTGCAACAAGATGCAATCAATTCTGTTCCTCATTCAGCTGACACATGCGGCTGCTCTGAGCAGTCTGTGGCCACTGAGTACCTGGTCCATAAGGACTGATGCTGTTAGCTTCTGACTGTTCTTAAACAGATGTGCAAAAAGCGGGATGCTCTTGTCCAGTATCTTCCAGAGCCCTTTGGAGTCAGCAATGGACCCAGAGCATGCAGCAAAGGCTATAGAGCACCTAGCTGCTGGTATGCCCTGGATCTATCCCAGCAAATGCAAATAGTGCACAGCAGCCTGTTTGAATATTTGTTGATGGCCAGGATTGATCGCTAAGGTGGTCTTCTAGATTGTAGGCAAGCATGAGAGAAAGTAGGAGAAGCAACATCTGGGATGACAGGAAAAAATTTCTCACATGTTCTTCCTTTTTCACGTACTTGTGACTTGTGGCATTTGTTGCCAGAACTCTTTGTGGAGCATTTCCTCACTCCTTCATCTGCTGGGATATGCATTACAGAGTGCTATCAGAAGCATCTTTAATAATGCTTCTTAAGCACAGCTGTCTCATTATTTTACAACTTCGCTTTGCAAGTTTTGGTCTGAGGAGCACTATGTTACATCCTTCCACATAATATCCATCTATGTACTGGTTGAAGATTGTAAAAGGTAAAATCACAACTGGCAGAGATGTATTTTGTACACAGTGGCCCAATTTTCTGCAGGCAGGGAATAAATTGGCAGAACAACTGAGATCACTCAGATCTAGGCAATGATGTCAAATGTAGAAGTGGGATAAGTGCAATGCCTGGCAAATCCCTGTTCTCGTCCTAGGAGACTGGTGAGCTACCCTGAGGTCTTGATCTATCAGTGCTTTCCATGTGCTACGGTCTTTCTCTGTCTTTCTTCATCCCATTTTGGGTGTTAGCTTTCTAGGACAAAACTCATGCTGGGAAAATGTAGGAAAGCTGAGTTCTACTCTGAGTTGTTGTCTGCCTTTGAATTTAGTGGGTCAAAGTGATTTTACTTGCTTTTGCAGCACATTTAATGCTTATCATTAGTGACAGGAACTGCAATGCAGTGTAATATAATAGAGGTTGGAAGGATAGTTACATACTATGACTAAACAGCATGCCCACAACTATATGTGACTGTGGGGAAAGCTTGCAAACAACTTTTGAGCCATTGTGTCTGTTTGAATGGTGGCTTTTAAAGAAGCAATAAGCAAACAACACTTCTTCTTTTTCTTCTAAAGAAAACCTTACCTCTTCTGAGTCAACAGCAGTTATGACTATAATGGCTCTCTAGATAGTAAAAGAGAAATTTATTCTGGAGTTTCCGCTGATATGGAGCTGTCTACTTCCCTTTTCCTCATTTTTCACACTGCAAGTCCTGGTTTGAGGGCTTGAGTTGTTTCAGGGTGTGAGTTATCTGAGGGTTTATTTTCAAGTACAGTTACTTCTAAAGGAGTCAGGCACATGTGAGGTGTGTCTTCACACATGAAAACACTGCGATTTACTGGCACCAGATTTAATTAAGTTGTCTTAAACTGATCAAAGAGTTACTGAATATCAAGTGACTTTAATATGACTGACGTATGTGCCACATTGTGCTTTATGTAGCTAGATTATTGTAATCCTGACATTGACAAGGTAGTGGGGCAGACTCAAATAAGCAACATCATTAAAACTTAAAACATTGGACGTCATTCAAATTCTGTAATCTGAAGATCCTACTTTTTCACACTAAATACATTATTCTGCCCTCAGGAAAGCTTTTGCGGGCAGAGTGGAAACTGTTTCTTCTTGACAACTCAATATATAACACATTGCAAAGAATGGAAGACTTTGTAAGAAAAATCTCTTTTCCCCTTCCCCTACATAAGTAAAACAAAAAATGCTACAAAATACAAAGCTTTAGTCTTACATGTATTCTGATGCAAACTTTTATTTGAAGTGTAGGTATGTTACAGCCTCATAGGATCTCTGTTTCAACAATCAGTGGGGTAAATTTTCCTTTGCTTTTTGCTAATTTACTTTTGAACAGATTGAATCATCATCAAATATCAGTTCAAATGTAATTAAAAAATTGTTTCAGCTTACAGTCACGCAGAAGGAAAGCATTCTTCTTTCTCTGCCTGCCTACATTTTCCTGACAGTATTTCATATTGTCAAGGCAACAGCTGAACTACCCTTAACAGGTGAATTTCTCCAATACTGAAATCATTTGTGTAAGTGATACGAGTGCCTCTTGAACTCCTGTTTGTCATCAGCATCACAGCAGGGTTTAGGGAGCTATGAAAGATAGGTGAATTTAGAACAGTCATGACCTATGTGGGACTTTTTTAATTCTGTTTTTTTGTTTAGGTCTTCTGAGAACTCAAAAGCTTTTGCACATTTGGGTGTACTGTCTGATTTTGAGCAGTGTTCGGGGAGAGCGAAATATCTTTTTCTATATGCTGTGATCCCGCAAGCAACGTTTGTAAGAGGTATTGAATGTATTGTGAGTGACTTTCTGTTTGTGTTTCTTTAAAAAAAAATGTAATTTATCTCATAAGAGGAACTTGCTGATTGCATTAGAGCTTTAATGATATTGTCCTGGTTTTGGCTGAGACAGGGTTAACTTTCTTCATAGTACCTAGTGAGAGGCTGTGTTTGGATTCGTGCTGAGGAGGAGGCTGATCACATACTGATGTTTATAGTTGCTACCGGGACAGTCAAGGACTTTTCAGCTTCTCTGCTGGGCCAGTGCCTGCAGGGGCAGGAGGAGCTGGGAGGGAGCCCAGGATTCGATCTTAGGTTTAGGCTTGAGACACAAATTGACCAATGGTCTGTTCCATATCGTGCACGTCATGTCCAGTGTATAGGTGAGGTTCTGTCCGGGAGTACGCTCTTTTGCTCGGGCCTGTCTCCCTTTGGGTTGCTTCTCTCTCAGGGTCATCTTGGTCTCTCAGACACTCGGGCTCTTACCTCCATTCCGGGATTGTGGTTTTGGGACTCTCCGGGATCATTAGCTGGGAACAGGCTGAGCTTTGGTCATCAGGTGGTGAGCAGTATCATTATGTATCACTCCTTTGAATATTCCTCTATATTACTTGTATTGTTATCATCATCATTATTATTTCCAATATTATTGTAGTTTAGGTATCAAATTGTTCTTCTCTCAACCCACAAGTCTCTTCTCCCTTTACCCCTTTAATTCTCTCCCCCATCAGGGGGGAGTGGGAGGAGGGAAGGTGAGTGAGTGGTTGTTTGGCTGCCCAGGGTTCAGAAGCATGACAGTCCTTTTTTGTTGCCTAGCGTGGAGCTTGAGCAGTTGAGATAGTGACGGACTTGGCCAGAGTGTATTAAAACCAACTTCTGATAAGCTTTCATTATGTTTCCTGTGATTTCACTGTGAAGAACATTGTTTTCATTTTTTTATGTGTTCTAGGACTTGGCTTTAGAGCTCTATGATATAGCATTTTATTTACTGTATGTGCTTCCTTTTGCAAAGCCTCCTGAATGTATAGATTTTATCCACGGTTGAATCCCCAGTTATTAGGGTTAAGCAACTATTTGGAAAAATCATCCAATGCATAGCCAGTGTTACCCACTGCATCCGTGACAGATACAACAGCTACTAAAGACTGCAATTCCTGCTACTGGTTCTTGGTGCAAGCACACCGCAGCTACTCAAAGTCTGGCGTGCATTACAGCTGCCTCAACAACAACGGAACACACTGCAACTACTCAAAACTCCAACACCCGTTATGACAACATGCACCGTAGGTATTCAAACTTTCATGAAAGTCACAGCCATAGCTAACCAAACTTTCATAAAAAACACAGGAGTGGCTACACAAAACCCAAATCCTGTGACAAAGATTCTAACCCTGGTGCCTGCTGCAACTTTAAGCCCTGCAGCCACCAGGGTGACTCACACTCCAGTGCCCTTGGCTGGAAATTCCACCCCAGCACCTGCTCTGCCAACTCCAGCCCATGGTGGTGACTCCAGCCTTGTTGGCTCCACTCCTGGCACCCACCATGGCAGTTCCAATGCCAATGACTCCAGAGCTGGCACCCACCACTGTGACTTCAGCCATGGTGCCCTTCAGTGGTGATTCCAAACCTGGTGCCCGCTGAGGTGACTCCAATGCTGGTGACTCCAACTCTGGTACTACCAACCTCGGCAATTCCAGTGATAGCGTCCACAACGACAACTCCAACCCTGGCACCAAGCACAGCAGCTACAACCATCACTTGTCAAACTTCACTGAACAGCATCTCAGGGTCCATGCTGTTATACAACCCTGATGGCAAGAATGCGGGCTACTCCAAGCAGGGCCATTATGAGTATGGGAGGAAGAAATCATAGATGAGACAGTAACCACCCAATATCTATCCTTGGGTGAGCTGCAAGATATTCGAAAAGGTTACAGCCGTCATCAAGGTGAGCACGTTGTCACCTGGCTGCTCAGATGCTGGGGTAGCAGGGCCAGTAGCCTGCATCTAGAGGGTAGAGAAGCCAGACAGTTGTGATCCCTTGATAAGGAAGGAGGCATAGATGAAGCTTCCATAATTGGAAGAGGGCCAGAAGCTTGCAGGAGTTGTCTCCTAGCAGATGTAAGGGAGAGGTATCCCTACAAGGAAGAGATTGCGTATAATCCAGGCAAGTGGGTCAACATGGAGAAAGGTATCCAGATTAAAGTGTCTCAGGTGGACCTAGACTGGCAACATAAGGGTGATAAGTTCTTATCTGGCTGGGCCCATGATGCTTCAGGTCATCAATGAAGAGATGCAGCATACAGATGGGCTCATGATCAAGGGGTGGACCTTAACCATGGACACGTATGATTAAAATTGCAGTTTTGGATATTCAAAATACGGGTTTTAATTTTGGTGAGGTAATGTCTGATTCTAGAAAATGCCAAAAAAAATCTAGGCAGCTTTGAATATAAATGTTAACTTAAAAGGCCTCCCAAGTTGAGCTAACTTCCAAATAGTTGCAATGATGAGTCACTCTGTTCTGTATCCAGTATCCACCATGTGGGGCTTTTTGATTTTGTTTCCTACTGAGGCAGAAAAGATGGATTTCCCAGCAGTTTGTGTGTGTCAGCTCAATTGTTTCCCTTGCTATAGGTGTCTTGCATATAGCTATTTAAAGCCCCATGCCTTGTTTCTTTATCTGTGCCATGCAAGCAGTAGTGCTACGCTGTTCCACTGGGATGCTGTCCTGGGTCCAGCTGGGATAGAGTCAATTCCTCACAGAAGCTGGGAGGTGGGTAGCCAAAGGGATATTCGATACCATGCTGACGTCATGCCCGGGTCTTGGGGGGACGGGGCCGGTTGGTTTTGTGAAAGCTCCTGGTGGTGAGATATTTATTGTATCAGTGTTTCCATTGTATTTTATACCTTGTCTTATTGTTATATTCTCTTACCTTTTGTTTTCCTTGTGTGGTGTTATTAAAAATCTGTCGTTATCTCAACTCACGAGGTTCCATTTTTTTTTTTTTCTACCCTTTCTG
>WKFP01014598.1:273462-289147 GCA_011057875.1 Pterocles orientalis | reverse complement strand
TTATTGTTATATTCTCTTACCTTTTGTTTTCCTTGTGTGGTGTTATTAAAAATCTGTCGTTATCTCAACTCACGAGGTTCCATTTTTTTTTCTTTTCTCCTACCCTTTCCCATCTTACCGGGAGGGGAGGGGGAAAGGAGGGGGGGGGGTTGCGACCACGTGGTGGTGGTCCTGACCCGAGACAGATGCTATGAGGACAAAATGCCCTGGGGAACATGTCATGTGCTGGTGTTGCATAAACTGCCTGTCATTAGATCCTCTAGTTAGACCAACTGTGAATTGATGGTGACAGATGCTGTGCAATTTCGGAGGAACTCCTCTTTTAGATGAGTGATGTTTCTGCATAATCCCCACGCTTCAGTCACTTCTGCTTTGTGGGATTTATAGCTTCTTATTTTATTCACTCAGCATATGTATCTGTTTGTTACTTTTTCTGAATGTCTCTTTATGTTCCCTATTTGCCAGTCATTCCTTATTTGCTTTCTTTGTCTCTCCATCACATACCTCCTTTGTTCCAGATGACTGGATATCTCCATATTGAAAGTTGTCTTAGTCTCAGTGAATAGGTGTCTCCTGAACGTTGGATTAGTTTTGTTGAATTGCTAGGCAGCTTTCATATTACCTGACTATGAATGAAAGTTTATTTTTTTTAAATTATAATCCTTCCAGGTGCTTCACAATTAGGCAAAAAGCTCAGAAAACTTGTGGCCAAAATGGGCACTCTGGAAAAAAATAGATTACTGTTTGATTCTCCTTAGCTTCTTGAGGGTATTTTAAAATTAACATTAAGGGACTGCCCAAGAGGGATTATCTGCTTCACTGCGTCTTTCTTTAAAACATAAATGAAAGAAGGATTATGTTGTTGCTTGCAGCAAGTGAAGCTCATTTTATGTCCTTCCTCTTTATTCTGAAGATTTCCCATCACAAATAATCCCTTGGGCAGCCTGAATAACATCTTAGGGTTTGCACCTATGCATTTGGTGCAGTTATCAAGGAAGAGATAAAAGGTACCAAAAATTATTTGTCTTTATGAGTAATAAAAAAATGCATTTGGTAGTAGAGAAAAATGTGGACATACTGTTCTATCTGTTTTACTGTGCCCTGAAACTAGCCCACACTTGTCAGAACTACTTCAGTTCATAATAAGTTGGACTATATAACCAGGTTTGTAAGAGAAGGAATTGTGTTTTTTTAATTACACAGCAGTTAGGGAGATTGAGCTTACTTTGCTTTTTAAGTAGAAATCCAATTTGTCAATTTGTAAGTTTTAAAAAACCCATAGCTTTTCTAGATTCCTGCTAGAGAAACTAGTAGTCAGATTTGATTGTATAGAGATTTTAAGAAAATTGGTTATAAAACCAGGTGCCTTTAATGCAAGTTTTATATATTAGATGTACAGAACTCTACAAGCCATGTTTGAAGACTTCTAAGATTGAAGGTATTTCCAGAAATGACTGGGCAACTTTAAATAGGCTTCAAATAGATAACCATGTGAAAATACATATGACACAATATGTAACATGGGCAGTCATCTCCTATGGAAAGAGTGATATTATCAGTGAAAATTATTGCTGAATTTTTCCCTCCTTTCTTTTCAGAAGTATACTTAGATTTTTATGCTTCTTGCAGATTATGGTAGAGCAGTTTTTCTGTTACTTTTTGTTTGTTTGCACACTTCAAAGACCTGAGAGTTTTTTTGTATTTCCTCTTCCAAGCATACAATGTTGAGCTATTTATTTGCTCAGATATATGAAAATTTGGAGAACATTGCAGGTGCAGTGCTTTATCATATTATTGACTCCTCTGTGACAAAACTTCACCAATTCCTGTGGTCTGCAACTGTGAACATACCATTTTTCTTTGGTCTGCAGGAATATCCTCAGGTTTATTTAACATGATACTTATTTTATGTAAGTTGCATGAAGTTTGTAAAGGGTGGAAAGGAATGAATAGGGACTCCTGAATCAGTACTACATAACCCTAAATACAAGAATCAAGCCTTCCCAGAACTGTTCAGTAGGAAAGATTTGAGAAACGTCAGAGCAAAGCAAGATGCTGTAAGCATATTTTTCAGTATCAAACCCATTCAAACATTTTGACAATGGTTTTGGAAGCAGGAGAATTTTCAAAAGTAAAATAGGTCTCTTTAAAGCATCATGTCCAATTTCATCGGGCTTGCAAAGGACTTGATTTCAGTCTCCTGACCAGCCACTCCAGACATTGAAAAGGAGGGTTTTGTTTTAGCAGTGTTACAAGGGTGAAGTCATCAAGATCAGTGTTAGAGCAAATAGATTCATACAAGCGATTTAGCTTTTAAGGAATATAATAATTTTCTGCTCTCTAGAAATTCCAACAGAGTTTAAAGACCAGCTTTAGGAATCAGTCTGCCAAGTCTAGTGCTGCCTTTACAAACATAAGGTATCTCACCAACCTGGAACTTCCACAAGCTACTGACAGAACATTTTGGTGTCCTTGTGTGGGAAGCAAATAGCTTTTAAAATGGCGTATCTTCTCCCTCCAAAGCACAAATGGATAATCCAGTTACCAGCCCCTGGGTAGCACAAAATAAATAAAGCTATTATGAATGCAGCAGAACATGGTAACAAATAAAATAAAATACAGCTTTCTGGAGAAATGGTGCTGTATTCTTCCATATTTCTAACTCACTTGACTGGTGCAGTTCAGGTTTTGTGATTTATTTTGTGACTTCTGGGACAGTCTGAAGGGAGACCTGCTGCTTGCCCTCAGACCATCCCCACATCCCGGCATTTTAGCAGTAAATATTTTTTGCTCTGATATATTTCCTTGTTGTCATACTTCAGTGGTGTATTTCACCAGGAATTGCTTTGAGGTGTTGGATATAGTGCCAGTAGTTCTCAGATCACGTTCCTGAAGTCCGATCATGTACTCTTTCACGCCTGTAATTTTGCATGTGTCATATATTTGTTCACAATTCTGAACTCAGTGGGGCTGTTGAACTGGTCATATGCAGATGTGTTTGCAGGAAATATGTAAGAGAGTGATATTGCTGGGAATCGATGTTTTGAATCTTGTGCACGTGATGCTAAATGGACGCTTGTGTCTTAACACAGATGAAATTGTTACTCGTGATGATGATTGCTTACAACAATGATTAGTGATTGACACTCATTTTTTAGAGTTTGAGTCTTCGCAGATTATCTTTCAGCTTGATGCCATGCCTGAAACAATACTTGTGTTTCCGAAGTTCAGTCTGTGTAAGATTTAGGATATCTGTGATTTACTTTGGTATAAATATACAATTATAAATTGTGTTAGATCTTCCTGGAACACTCCAGTTTTAAGTTAAAGAGTGAGGAATAAAGATGCATCTCGAGACAGAGTGATTTAATTTTCAAGACTTCTGTTTCAGATTCTGGTTCTTAGATGAATGATTAATCAATATTTTACTAAGCACACAGTCGATTTTTAAAGAGTTGTTACACAGATCAGGAAACCAAATGGTTGTTTGTAACAGCCTGTAACTCTCTTATTTTCGCGTGATGTGTTTATAGTCCTCACTGGGATTGAGATCTGCATCAAGCTAATCATACCAAGAGTCCTGTGGCTAGCTGTGGTCTCTAGAAGCCTTGCAGTGAATATTCTGCAAGTTTGCGGAAGGTCGGTGCAAAGAGCCAATCTGTTTTGCCCAAAAGTTTTGAACATACCCCAAAACTTATACACTTCTTTCTCATGTGATTTCCTTTACAACCAAACCACATGAGCAGGTGAAAGGGAGAACCTATTTAACAGGACACATGCGGGATAGTCTATTACTAGTTTAAAGTAAGTTTGGAGCATATATTAACTTTTCATAATTCTACAACATTATTAACTTTTTATTACTGTACAGTAATTATTTATGGGGTCTACCAAAAATATGCCACAATAAGATGAAAACAGCTTGAAAATAATGATGCAATTACTGGAGTTACTGTCAGTCAGTTTTGTCACAACTTCAGTAGGGTGAATTCTGTCATTTGAAGGATAGGTACATTTGGTCATGTAATGGCTGAACTATCTTTGTATTTCCTTCTCACAGCTATTACATGCTGCATGTCTATCGTAAAAATCAGTAATCTATTGTTTGCCATGACTTAATGGCTTTTTTCTGGAGGGTAGACTTTGCATACTTGGAAGGAGCAATAGTGACAATAATAAACCAATACTTGCTAAATACGTTATTAAAGGACAGAAATTTAGTGTGTGATTATTTTGTGCAGATGTACAACATTATTGAATTCTGCTTTTATTTAGATTAAACCGTGTATAACAGTCTACTTGATTTTTCAAGACTCATGGTGAGTCATGGAGAGGATAAGGTTGCCTTTAAATCTCTTCTCAAAATAAGTTTGATACTTAGTTTTTCGTAGTGAAACTATTGATCAGATTTCCATTTGATTTATTGTAATCTCTGATCAATACTACATTTTTTAAGAAATTATAGCAAAAAATGTGTAAATGTACCTTATAAACGTAATCTAGTTTCTTATTAGTGCCTGACCAGTGTAAGATTCCAGTTATAATGGAGTGAATTAACCTTTTAAATAGACTGGATAGCAGATTACACTTTTATTAGTTTTATAGTTGTGCTAATTTTTGACTTGGAGATGGTTAAATCTGTAGTCATCAGGGACCTTTGTGGTCTTATTTAAACCAGTCAAAGCAAAAATCTGCTGCTCTGTTGTAACAGTAGGAAACATACTGAAACCCTCAAACTGATAAAATTGGGGAAACAGAGTGCTCTGTACAGTGTTGGTTTCTTATTAATATATACCAGAATTGGTTTATCACTATGAGTTTCAGGCTTTTCATTCTTATTGCAAGAGTTTTTCTGTAGAGAGAAAGGAGAAAAACATTTTGGGACTCAGAGTAGATGTGATTTGAACAAGAAAAGTAACCAGGGTCAGCTGAGTCAGTAAGAAACCTAAGTCCATACTTCTTTGAGTTAAAAGAAAGGTCGTAGACTCACAGAATAATTTAGATGGGAAGGGATCTCTGGAGTTCTTGAGGCACAACAGGGCTCAGAACAGCAGCAGATGGATTAAGTTCCTCTGGACCTCATCTTACTGAGTTTTCCCATTACCTTACTAGGCAACCGGTTTAGTTTTTGAGTATCCTCATGGGAAAAACACTTGTCCTAATATTCTTTCTAGTAAAGTGATGTAACCTGACGTGAAGGAGAAATAATCTAGGCCCAGTGGCAGTGTAAAGAGAAGGGTAGGATGCAACAGAAAAGAGGATGGATAAAGGAAAGCAGTAAAGGAATGAATCATGTCAAAAATCCTCCTGAATTATAGGGGTATCTGCAGTTGGAACCTTAAGACCAGTTTTGTCTTCCCCGCCCCTTTTCTTGTGATAATTTCACCAAGGTATTTGCATGCCCAGTACAAAATTGCGTGTTGATCTCCAATAGTGAGTGTGTTGATTTCCTTGTCCACATTCCTTGTTGTAGACCCCAACACGTTAGATAAAGCTTCATATTCCAAGCCTTGCTACCTCAATCTGTTTTGTAAATCATTGAGCTGTATTGCTGTGGTGCTTTTTCCTAACATCTGCATTCTGAAGTAATTTCCATTGGTCTCCTCTCCATAGTATCCACTATTTAGCTTCTTACAAAAAGTACACATGCATCTTAACACTTCCTGCTACTGCGCCTTAGTTTAGTAAGACCTTGATGGAGATAAAACTGCCCTTTGTGTGTGTGGAGATTTGTTAAAAGAGAATCTTGAGTAACATCAGTAACATTAAATCCAGGTTCAAACAGACTATTCTGTTTCCACTTTTTTTTGACAGGGCGAACTTTGAAAAGGGAATGGTATCTTTAAGTGAAAGGAACAGAAGTGAGCACCAGAACCTAGGGTTTTTATGAAAGTTTTCAAAACCCAAGTTTTCCCTTCTTCCCTACCCTCCATTCACAGTTATGTAGCAAGACGATTACAGAGTCTGGAAAATGAAGTTGTCATTATTAATTTTTTTAAATGACTGCCTACCAGTGATAAAGAGTTGTATGAAAGGATTGGCTCAGACACAACATGACTTGCAAGCAGCAGATGAGATTCAAAGTGATAAGGTAATTTTTGTTTTAAAAGCTTCCTGTTCAGTCAGAGAAATGTTGAAGGCAAATAAAATGGATTTTATAATGCGTTATACATATTAATAAGACTGTGTCCATTTAAGTGAAGTAAAATTTATTTGATAGTTTCCTACTTAATTTAAGTGTTGCCTCTATTTGATTGCTAAGAGTCCTGCAGTCCTGATATCAGCAAATAGTTTCTTTTGGCAGTAACTGCTGCAGTCATCAAAGTCTCATGACTGTAAACCTGCACTACTCTGTCAAATAACATCTCTCTGGAAGCTCAGGAAAGTTTTATGAATGTTAGTGAATGCTATTCTACTAATGACAAAGATTCAGAGCTCCAACCGCCTCCAAGGTTGTCAACTGTTAACTCAATGTTGTTAGATTAAGACTAGATTTGATTTTCCATCTTCTACAGGTGGCGTTGGAATGGTGAATTCTGGACTGCCTTGATACTCAGGGACTTGGTGACTTCTACTGGACACAGCAGTCCAGCAGAAGAGTACTGGAACACAGCATACCTAAATGCAGAACACCTCAAGAAATTTCCATCAGAAAACATTGACTGGAACTGAGTTTTTTAATGTAATGTCTAATTTGTTGTATTTGCTGAAGCTGTGGTGGTAGATACCATGTTGTTCCACTAGCTTAGGGGGCAACTAGAGATTCTGGATTTTTCAGATTCACTGTTGTGGCACAGCTTGATACAAAACCCATAAGTTTACCCAAGTCTGTGCCTGCCAAGGCATTGTAGCCCTTAAGACTTGTCCAAGATGTTGAACAGTAACAGGAAGGTTAGGGAGCTGCAGTTTGGGTTTGTGCATCACAGGTCCTGCTTCTGGAAGAGGGCCTCTCTATGAGTCTGGAGGCTTGGTTTCTTGATGTTAACAGGGACCCAGGAGGATGACTTCTTTCACCAGTATATATAAGGCACTTGTGAGACAGTTGAAAAACCTGTCTTGGCAGCAGAGCTCTCAACATCTGTGGTAAGCAGGGGATAGCTAGAAAAGGGTATAAAGTAGGACTGTTGTATGGTCTCTATGTCTGACACGGTGTTGGTACTTCCTCGGTCAGAAGAAGTGTCACTGTATTTAACAGCTTGTGACTGATTGTTCTTCCAGGCTTTTTACAGTTGCTTTTGGAGCCCTCGTAACTGCTAGCACCAATAATTCCCATGTCAGGGAAATTTGCAGCTTACCTGTGCCATCTATGTTTTTGGTTATGTTACCTGATAGCTTCATTTAAAGTCTCCTACATCTGTTGCTTGAAAAGACTGCAATCTTTCCCTGTTTACGTATGCCTCTATACCAGACAACTGAGGCCTTGACCAGCACATGGTGCTGCAGAAGGATGAAGTTTTGCAGGTCTCGGGCTGCAGAGGCACCTGAGGCATCTTGCTGCATCTAGGACAATGAGAGACGTCCTTTTGGCCAGCAAGGAGGGTTGTTCTCATTTAGGATCTGTGTCACCAAGTACATGAGACATGGGAGCAGGTCAGCAGACTGCATAGCATCGGAGATGACAAAAAAGAGATCAACCAGGTCCTCTCTGAGACCCTGCAGGTTCAAAAGCCTGAGCCTCCAACTGCAGCAGGGGGACAAGCAGAGTCTCTGTGTATCAGGTTGGAAAGTGGTGACTTCTGGCCTTGGGGAGAAGGCTCCTGCTCTATATGCAGATCTGCAACTATGAACTAGATTCACTGCCATGTCAGCTTCCTGGCTGAGAGCTCTGTCCAGTGAAGAAATGCTTGAGCCAACTGAACCTGAACCACATGGAAAGAAGAAATGGTGAGTGATACCACTGCAGGTCTCCTTACTTGTGGACAATCATTGTAGAATCATAGAATGGTTTGGGTTGGAAGAGAACATAAAGATCACTGAGTCCCAACCCCATGGGCAGGAACAGCTTCCACTAGACCAGGTTGCTCAAAGCCTCATCCAGCCTGGCCTTGGAGATTGAATGAAGCCCCCCATCTGGTGACCTGACCTGCTGTCTGCAGAAGTTTGCTGCTTGCTAGGGGCTCAGGAGTGGGATGTTGTGGAAGGAGGGTTCCAATCCTCAGACTATTACTCCCTGCTGCTCATCCACCTGACACCAATGATACAGTTGGGAGTGACGCGGAAAATATCAAGTGTGACTACATGACACTGGATGCAATGGTCAAGGACATGGGAGGTCAGTCAGTGGTCTCCCTGATACTGCCAGTGAGGAAGAGGAGGACCTGAAGAGGACTGGATGGATCCTGTGGGTCAAACAGTTGGTTGCACAACTGAAGACAGCAGCAGGATTTGGCTTCTGTGACCGTGGGATCCTCTGTGATGATCAGGACTGCTTGGAAGGGCATGAGCCTGGCCAAATGGAGCAAAAGCACCTTTGCCAACAGGCTGGCCAACCTGTAGAGGAGAGCTTAAACTAATAGTGGTGGGGGAGGGAGATGATGACCAACAGTCATGTGAGGAAGAGTAGGAGCAGGCTTGAAAGAAAAGTGAAGGACCAGGACTGAGCAAAGGGCCCAGCATTGATGTGAACAGGAGGGGCATTAATCAACAAAAGAGTGGTGAAGGGGGATCCCACCAAGCCTAAGAACGTAGGCGAGGAAGTGACAGGGGAAGCTCTGAAGCAGTTTTCGGGAAATCAGCACAGCTGAATGCCCCTCTGTCATGTTTAGTAGCTCATAACTTGAATTCGTGGATTCCCCTGTGAGAGAACCAAATTTCTCTCTCTCTCTCTGGATTAATTGTAAACTTTAGTCAGCAAGTAAGAACTGACATACCAGCTACTAACTGATGCCTGAACCTCTGATCCCAATCACTGTCCTCTCATTTCTGCTGGAAGAATTACAATTTTTGAGCAACACAAGGCGCCCCTGCCTATTGGTGGTAATGGCAGCCCCTCTGGTCTGCTCATCACCAGTCTGTTCCCAGCACAAAGGATTAACAAAGCAAGCTCACATTTATGGCTGGTTTCTTGGCAGGCAGTGCAAGTCATACCATTAACAGGTTTTCTTTGTCTAGCTTATTGGCAGATACTCTTTGTCCAGCAAGTGGCAGCTTATTATTGGATTCAGTATTTCAGCTTGAGACCAGCTTTCATGTTTGCTGAGGTTGGCAACATTCAAAACCAGGGTTTGACAACATTCAAGGCCAGGAACAAATGCATGGTCAGGCTCTCTGAAGTGCCAGTACACTAGTGCACACAGAGTGGGAAGGAAATGAAAGGATTAGTCCTGTGCATTTGCAGGACTATTATTTCCTTGGTGTCACAGTGATGTGGTGGGATAGCTCACACAAATGGAGTGCTGTCGTGGATAGAAAGGCTTTTTCAGGAAGGACAGGCTGGGCCAGCAAGAAGGGAGAGTTGCCCTTTACATGTTGGGCAGCAGCTGGGACAAATGGAGCTCTGCCTTGGGATAGGTGGTGAACCAACAGAGAGCTTGTGAGTCAGAATAAACTGACAGACAAAAATATACATTGTTGTGGGTGTCTGCGGTAGACCATCTTATCAGGAAGCAATAGATAGGTGTTCAGACACTGGAAGAAGCCTCACTTTCACAAACTTGGTCCTCATACAGGACTTCAGCTACCTTGATATTTGCTGGAGGGACAACACAACAGAGCCCAAGCAATCCAGGAGGTTTCTGGAATGCAGCTTCCTAACACAGGTGATGTAATTGTGCTCTACTAGACTTCATACTTACACACGAGGTAGAATTTGTCTAGTATGTGAAGGTCAGGAAAGGAAAGGTCAAGGACATCCTTAGGAGCAGTGCCCATGAGATAGTAGAGTTTAGGATTGTGAAAAGAGGGAGCAAGCTGAAAAGCAGGATCACAGACCTAAGATTTCAGGAGAGCAGACTTCAGCCTGTTCAGGGAACTGCCAGGAAGAATCTTATGAGATACAGCCATACAGAGAAGAGACATCTATCAGAGCTGGTTAATTTTCAAGGATTACTGACTTTAAACTCAAGATTAGTACATTCTGATGAGCAGGAAGTCAAGCAAAGGCAACACTAGATCTGCATGAATGAACAAGGAACTCCTGACTAACCTCAGGCACAAAAAGGAAGTATAGAAGAGAAAGCAGCAGGGACAGGTGACCCAGGAGGAATACAGAGGCACTGTCTGAGCATGCAGGAGCGGGGTAGGGAAAGCCAAAGCCACAAGGAGTTGAGTCAGATGAGGAATGTGAGTGGCAACAATAAAGTTTCTACAGGTACATGAGCAGCAAAAGCAAGATTACGGAAAATTTGGGCCCACTCCTAAATGGGTTAGGGAACCTGGTGACAAAGGACACCAAAAAGTTTAAGAGGTACTCAGTGTCTTCCGTGCCTCAGTAAGACTGGCCTGCAGGAGTCCCAGGCTCTTTAGACTAGTGGGAGAATCTGAATCAAGGAAGCCACCCTCAGTGAAAGATGATCAGGTTAGGGAACTTTTAAACAAATTGGATGGGCATAAGTCCACGGACCCCAAAAAGATGCATGCATGGGAGTTGGCTGGCATCACTGCAAGCCGCTCTTGAGTATCTTTGAAAGGTGGTGGTGGTAGGGAGAGGTTCTTGAGGATCATAAGAAAGCACATGTCACTTCTATCTTCAAGAAAGAAAAGAAGGGTAATCCAAGGAACTACAGACTGGTCAGCCTCTCCTCAATCCTTGGTAAGGCGATGAAGAACTAATCCTGGAAACCTTTTCTAAACACATTAAGGACAAGAAAGTGATTCAGAGTATTCGCTGTGTCTACTGACCTCCTCATTTTGAAGGGCAAAAGACCCAGGGATGCTGGTGGACAAGTTGAACATGATAAAGCAATGTTCCATTGTGGCAAAGAAGGCCAACAGCCTCCTGGGTTGCATCGGGAGGACCATTGCCAGCAGGTCAACAGACATCATTTTCCCCCCTCTGCTCAGTACTGGTGAGATGCATCTGGAGAGTTGGGCTGGGCTCGCCAGTATGAGAGAGACTCTTTCCTGTGGTACCCGGTGAAAGGATGAGAGGCAGTGGGCACAAGCTGAAACAGGAAATGGCATTTAACAGAATAATAAGCTTTCTTCCTTTGAGAATGATTGAACACCAGGACAGGTGGTGCAGAGACGTTGTAGAGTCTCTGTCCTTGAAGATATTTAAAACCCAGCTGGACACGGACTTGGACAACCTGCTGTCGCTGACCCTGCTTTGAGCTAGGGGGTTGGACTAGGTGTTCTCCTGAGGTGCATGCCAACCCCAGCAACTCTGTGAACTACAGGTGACAGCCTGGCACCTTGTTCAGACATGTTCATAGCTGGTGGCTCCATATAACTTCTGTCTCATTTGCCAGGTCTCCTTGATGCTGAAATAACTACTGTAACACGTGGGTAGCGAAAGGAGCTGTATTTCAGTGTTACAGATGGGAAAACCAAGGCGCAAAGTGACTTGCCTACAGTTATTCCTTTGGCTTGGGTCAGGATCTCAGCATCTGCATGAGAAGTCTTTTATTCTGACTTGTGCTTCAGTCTATGATGTCACTGTCTCAGATTTGTTCAAGAAAACCTGGGTGCATTTCAGTAGCTGCTAGTTGAATACTTACCTCTTCTCTTCTTTGTAAATGTTTTCTTTCTTTAGTGGCCTTGAACTGTCAACAGATTTTTTCGCAGCTAAGAATATAGTTTTCTCTTAGAACTAAACATTTATCAGATTATAGCTCTAGCACAATATTTTAAAATATATTTTAGTAATAAATAAATGCAGTCAACTGTAAAGCTGTTGTTTCTGAAACACAATTACTCAGCCTTTTCTTTTTTTCCTCAGCAGGTATCAGAATAGGAATATTGAAGCATTAGTCGTTTAAAAATGTGATAAAGTGTTTTCATGCATAGGGGAAAATGAAGCGGATTAAACAGATGGCTAAAATGTGTCAGAGTGCCATGCCACTGTAGGAGAGGGACGGAGAATATTAGAGAGACTGCTGCAAGAAGTAGCTAATAATAATAAAAGAAGAATTTGGCAGCAGGGCAAAGAATTGAAATTTGTAATTTGTTGTAATTGATGAAACTATCAAAGTGTTGTTTATGAAGGAAAGGAATGGTCCATGCACACACAAATAAGCACACTCTGGCTACAAGGAGAGTAGAGATCTGAACACCTATCCAAATCTTCCTAACAGAACAGTAGTGCTCCTTTTTGGTGTGTGCCTGGGTGGCTTGTGGAGTTAACAGCAGTCTGGTGGAGGGAGAGCCCCTGCTGCAGAAAGACAGATGTGGTAAAAGGTCTGACTGCAGCCTCTTGTTTCTGCATATGCATTTACTGCTGGGAAAATATTTGCCCATTTCTAACCCCAAACACATAGCCAGAGCACTTCCATAATTAATGAAGCTTTCAGAGAAAGGGATGACTGTTGACACCTTTCAAAATTAATGGCAAGATGACCTTTTTCACAAAGGCAGCAGAAAGGAGCCCAAGAATGTACAGTGTCTAGGTGTTTGGCTTCTCTGAGGCTTTACATGTGACATCAGATTTCCTGGGTTGAGAAATGTTGTAGAACACTGGTTCTGTTCTGTCTAAGAACAAAATAGAAGTTATTGCTACCCTTCAGTACCTCAGAGGTCCCCATCTTGCCAGTCTACCTGCTATGTTCACTAAAAGATAAAGGTGGGTATGGGTACTGATTTGCCTTGGAGTTAGGCTTTCTTTCTACTTGCATTTGCATTGCCCAAAGCAACACCTTTTAAGAACCTGACAGGACTGGTTTCTGACTGAGATTCTCTCCTAGCAGGCAGATTGATGACCAGAACAAGAGATGAAAACATGGACAGAAATGTCTGAGGAGAGAGCAGATTTGGAAAGTATTGTCAGTGTGAGGAAGGTGAGAGGATGGGGGGCTCTCTGATGAGCTGCTCTTCCTAACCATGCACGCTTACTCTATGACTTTATTGTAAGGTTTCCCTCCCTGGAGAGGTGTTTCCCTGAGCCTGCAAGGCAGGGATGCTGGGGAGTGGAAAACATCTTCCCCTTCTTCTGGCCATATATGATCCCAGCTGCTTTTAGATCTTGTCAGCCTGATGAGGAGCTTTTTTATAGCTTTTTTGGTGTTCCCAGAAGAGTAATTGTGAATGAGGCAATGGCCTGTGGACCCCATGGTCACTGTCTGCAAGAAAGTAGTTGCTTTCTTCCAAGTAACAAGCCAGGAACGATCTTCAGGAAAAGAAAGATGCATGGGGTAAAAAATAAACAATAATATTAATTGGGAGGAGAGTATGTACTACTATGTAGAAGAGTATGCACTACTACAGCTTCTGCTATAGCGCCCTTGGCATTTGTCTAGAAGTCAGGGTGTGAAAAAGTCCCCTCTTGACTATGATGTCCCTTGAACTTTCCTCAAATGTGTTGCTAGACATGTCACCTGATCGATCATTAGCATATAAGTTTACAGACTGAAAACAAGCACAGGGAAAGTAAAGATTGTGTTTTTGCGTGGTTTGATTTTCACTTTCTTCAGATCTTTGTTCCTTTTATACTTTGCTTTATCCTAGTTCTCCTTTTCATCTGATTCTCCCACTGTCAGTCCCTTCAATCTTCAGAAAGATGCTTGATTTTCTACCTACAAGGACACATCAGAAATCAAAATATACCTCTGCACCTCTCAGTGAGCAGCTTTGCTTAAAATGAAGATACCACAGAGCAATCGTGAAAAGCATACTAAAAAGATACATTAGTCTGTTGTGCCAGAATCGTGTGTCTTGTCAAGATCTGTTACTTCTTGTCATTTGAGGAATAGATTTTCCTGCAGCTTCTTTGTAAGTGAAAATAGTCATTAGATTAAAATTAGAGTGCATGACTGATTTAACAGCTTTTATGAGCTGTTTTTACAGTGAAATACCATCAGTCAGTGAACCATTCTCGGGGTTGTACAGCAGCTCCGAAGTTGTTTTAGCCGAGGGCAGCATTTCAGCATTCCAGGGGAGTCCTTGTATTGCACACTTCTGGAGCACACAGCCTTGTGCAAGTAAAACATGTATGTGTGCCAATCAAATCTGTATTTTGCATGGAATGACTGGTACTTCAAAACTAAATAGGCTGCAATTTTGTGTTTTGGTTTAAAATTAGGCAGATAATGAATTATGACAAGATTCTGCAGTGTTTCTAATGCATTGGATGACTCAAGTCTGTATAGCCCAGGTTAAGAACTGCTGTCAGAAAGAACCAAACCAACCCTTTCACAGAAGAACACATCTGTTTTAAGTTAAAAGGACAATTTCAACACCAAATTCTCATTAAGCTTTTTGGAGTTGCTCTGAGTTTTACAAGAGCAATATTATTTTGCTGTATTGCAATATTTAAGTATTCCGACAAGTTTCATGAATTCAATATTTCAGAGGCCAGAACAGACCATTAGGTAGAACCAGAGTGATCTCCAGTGAGAATCAAGCTACAGAACTTTATCCTGACTACCTTTTCCTGAATACAATGTCTTGTTCATGACTGAAGCACATCTTTCATAAAAAACATCTCACATGGTGTGAAGATGTCATCAGAGGACAGCTGTCTGTCCTGTCCTCTCTGCTCACCAGTGTACACCTCATTTGGGTCCTTTGCAGTACCCGAGTCCCTGTGCTGCTGTAGCTAATTCCTGTAGTCACAGGAGTGTTGTTAGGCTTTATTGCACTGCAGAATGTTCTTTGCATTATGATCATTGTCAAATCTGCCCTAAACTCAGGGGAGACAAACTGAAATCCATCATGAGGGAGATAACTGTGGGAAGATGTGCTCTCCAGATACATATCCAGTGCCTGGACTCGCTCCCCAGGCAGCAGTTCAGTGTAGTGAGTGCTGAGATATGGGACCTTCTGAAGCCTCATAAGCGTGCCCTCCATTGGAAGGCTGGGATAGGACATAGATTGGGAGGGGAAAGCCTTGTTTGACTCAGTGCTAGAGGTGGATCTATTGTATTTTGGAACAGAATCTCATTTTTTAGAGGAGCAAACCCTGAATCCTTTGAAGCACAATTTGGAGAACAGTTCTTTTAGGACATCCTGGCAGACTGTTTTGTATTTTCTAACCCTCCTGTGGGCAGTTTCATGAGATGCAAAGAATTCAACATGCACTTAGAAGAATCAGCAAATGTTCCAAGTCTTTTAACCTAACAAGCTCTTCCAAAGCACCTGTATTTAACAGCCTTTGGTCATATGATGCTTGAAACATAGAAGTTTTTACTGATGTTTTAGATGCTGGGTTTCATGGAGTCAGTAAGGGTTCCCTTAACAAGGCCTACAGATGATCTCAGGATTTTGCACTGTTTGTTTTGGGCAAGCCCTAGAAAAGCAGGATAGCCAGTCTCAGAGTGTAACTCACTTCCACTCAGCCTCAAGTGGGCATATATATCTGCCACCTCAATATGTCTTCCTTTCCTCTCTCTCTCTTAGATGCAAGAGCAACTGTACAGGGCTGCTTTGAAAAAAAAGTGGCAGTTCTTGTCATTGGAGGTGCTCTATAGGTACTATTGATGCTGCTACATCTCTGAATGCTAAAAAGTTCAGTGATGTTCTCTTCATTTGAAAATGCTGATTCTGCAGATGGTTTGATGGGGAAAAGAAGAGAGAGGAGAGGAGAGGAGAGGAG
>WKFP01014598.1:251294-272768 GCA_011057875.1 Pterocles orientalis | reverse complement strand
AAAAAAAAAAAAAAAGGACAGAATTGCTCATCCACCACTTCGTCAGAAGCAGGTATGTGGTTCTTGGACAGCCAAAGCATGAGAGGGCAAATGTTTGCACATCCATTTCTGCTGTAGTAGACAGCCAACAGCCCATGATTTGAAACAAGATCTGTCCATCTCTTGAATTTTCTCCACCACAAAAAATTGTGCTGAGCAAGTAGGGTGTGTAGGACAGAGAAAGGAGGGCAAACTGCTGTTGATGTCAGTTATCTTTCTTAGTTGATAAAGTTAGTGTCACGTTTCAGTGGATCTAGGAAAATTTGTCGGCTGAGGTTTTTTTGACAGGGCAGTATCATGCAATGCATTGATCTGATGTGGCACTGTGTCTCCGCTCGAGCTCACTTAACTTTCAGTGCTGATGTCAGAGGAATCATCCAAACTGTTAGAACGTGCTTCGTGTCCTTTTCAGCAGTCTGAGAGGGAAGGTATCCAAGGAGTTATGTTCATGGCATATCGTAATTGTTCCTTCAGAAAGGTGGGGGATATTTTCTGAGCTCTTCCCACTCTTACTGGAACAGTCTATATTTCCATCTGCTGTTGCAATACCTGTAGGAGTTGCCATTGGCAAGAGCCTGCCCAGGAGTACCATGGATATGGAGGTGGTCTTCCTCCCATCTTCTTATACGTTCCAAAAGAGTCAATGGAGGAGACAAAAACAAAAGGCATTACAAGCAAATCCATCTCTAGTGGAAACCCAAAACAATAGCAGCTTAGATTTTTGTGTCAATATGGAGAATTATTAACTTCGGAAAGACAGATGCCAGGGAAAAAATGTATTTTTAATTAACAGGAGTACCAGAGGATTATAGCTTGCAAGGGAACCCTGCAGCTGGTGCTGAGAAATCTGCCGTCTCTTCATCAGTCTTCTAACAAACACTGCTTCCAACAAACTAGATCCCAGTATCTCCAATTATTCATGTCCTACCTGGGTGCCTGAGCAAATGCAGAGATATTTGTCTCTGATGCTTTGGGCTTGGTTCATTTTTATACGCAGACCTTTGCTACATAAAAACTGTTACACTGTTACAATGCACAGCACAGCACAGTGTGGGTAGGCATCCCTCCTCCCTTCAAGCTGACAGTTTCAGCCTGTGATCGATCCATGGTTCCAGCTACCTGTCCAAGAAAGCAGGCTTAAATTTATTACATAAGAATCACTGGTCAAATATAAGAGTCTACACATCAAAAGGTCAAAAACCGTTGCTTTAAATAGAGTGTAGAGTGGATAGAGTTACAGCTGATAATCAAGGTGCCTCATACTGTTATTTATTTGATTTCCTATATATGTAAAAGTCATACTGGTTACAGCATTGTATGTCTTTATGTCTCTGTTGCCTTTAGGAGAACTGTACTGCTTTAACAACACAGCCAGAGCTAGAGAAATCTGGCTTCTTTATATGGATGAGCTTTTAGGTAATTAGGTTAAATTTCTGTACTGTAACACATATAAATTCCTCAAGGACCGTTACATAAACAAAAAAAATCTGAAACAATTTTAACAGGTGCCCATATTTTTAGAGGCCATGCTACTCTTACAAAACTTATTTTCCTAAAGCAAATGTCTGAGAGTGCCTTCTTCAGCCTGATAAACTATACCTAGTCCAAACCTCATTACTGAAGTGATTAAACGATACAATCAGTTCTTGAAATGGACTAGTAATAAGCTCTGCAGAGACTGGTCTGATTTCTACACAGCCTCAGCTTCAAAAGCCTGTGTGTGCTAATAACTCACGTCTGCCTCCAAGCTGCTCTCCAGCTTTTGTCACCATGCTGACCGGGCTTCAAAAGTCCTTTAACAAAGCCATGTCCTGTAATAGGCTATGCTTGGAACAGACCATGACTTTGGTGTGCCACAGGTGCTTAGGAAAACTGATTTTAGAATCAGATTGCAAAGTCAGTTGTATCAGGTGAGGGGGAGAAAACACTTCTGAAGAGGGGCAGCTTAGAGAGATAATTGGTTTCATATTTATTCTGACAGTGTAAAATATGTGGTTGTTTGACATAACAAAACTATTCACTTGGAATTATTTTATCATTAAGTAGAAGTCCAATATAGGTTGTTTTTCTCACTGTCTCCGAGTGAAGTATCTGTTCGTTAGACATTCCTCTATCTGCTTTGTCTTTTTTTTTGGTAATATTTTTGTAAAAATGTAGACTATTTGCTGCATCCAATCCCTTGGCAAGATTACGCCATCCATTAGAAACATTAATTCACTGCAGTCAGAGCCTTTACTGTCTGATATTCTCTTCTTCTTTGTGCAGACCTGGAAATGCTAGAGAAGTGTGGAGGTTAAGCCTTTTGAGACATGTCTTTGGTGGTAAAATGGTACAGAACAAGTGCTTAACAAACTGCGGTAGAGACCTAGACTTTGGTTGATCCCTGAAGAAATCACACTGCTAAGTCCCATTAGTGCTAATGGGAGATATGTTTCTACTACCCTCACACCTCAGTGTGAAAATAGGCTTTTCAGCTGCTAGCACATCTGGATCAGACGGAGGTCTAATGAATTGTTGTCTCCATCGTCTTTGTTATTTGTAAGAACAAGCTTGTTTGAGGTGGTATTTAACCTTCTCCTTACCACCTGACCACTCTACAGTTATCATTGGGGTTTCAGCACAGGCAATTTCAGGGGCGCTGAAAAAATTCCCAGAGACATACTGTAAAAAAGCTTGTCAAAGTAATTGTTGTAAGTAAAATTATAATGTAAAAATACAAATCCAATATTTTCCAGGAGTCTGTGATTCTTCTGCCAGCATTTGAAGGAAGTTTGACTATTTAAGAAAACAAAATATAACTAATGAGATGTTTTCATTCTCTATTTAATGTCAGGTACAAACACTAGAGGTAAGAAATATGTATCAGATGAAAGATGATTTAGTAAGTGGATGTCAGTTGACCGCAAATAAATACAGACAACACTTACAAAATATTCTTGAGCCCTGCACCAGCATGAGTTTTTGAGCCTTCACCTTAATCAGGATACTTCAGGAAACAGCTTCAGTAATCATAGAATGGGCTGTGTTGAAAAGGACCTTAAAGATCGTCTAGTTTCAACCCCCCTGATTGGATAGAGGCTTGATCTGCTTTTAGAAAAGTAGAAGTGGGTCATGAAATTTAATGATCCATGTGATTTCTTCCAGTTTACTGTGCATCTAACATCCCTCTACTGCAGTGGCAAGACTAGAGTTCCCATCTCCAAATAAAAACATCTTAGCTTCCTTCACAAAGAAAGACCCAGACCCATTCCTGGGCAAAATGGTCTGGGATGCACATTTAAATATTTCTGATGTTATCCAGTAGAGAGCAAAGACACACCCTTAACAATTCCTTCCAGCACTAACTAGAATCCTACATGTACCTCACCTGTCTGTTTTCATGACACATACGTGCTATGACTGTTGGATGCTTCGGTGTGTCTAATCCAAGAGTCATTGCTTTCATAATCTGGCTCAAAAAAAAAGCCAAAATTTTTTCAGGCTTTGCATAACAATTGGTCACCAGAGTTTATTCAGAGGGGGAGGAAATCTGGATAAAATGGGTGGAAATGTGAGATACAGCATGTGTGTCAAGAGCTGAAAACACTCATGCAGGTTTGTGGTGCTCTGCTCATGAAATTGTGACTGTTTCAGTTCATGAACTGTAAGCCGCTGATGCTTGCAGGAAACAACTGAGCAAGGGTATCACTAGGTACCCTTGGTCTATCCACTAAGGAACATCTCATGCAAAATACGGGTTTGGTTTATTTCAGAAGGAATAAAAATGTAGTCTTTTATGTTGTCATTTGTGTGCAAGAACAATTTTCCAATTATCAGTCATGCACATTAAAGACATTATGATACATGTTATCAGTAGCCTGTGGGAAGGCTGATAAGCTGAAAGAATTTACCTATTTATCTATATTTGTGTGTTTTCAAATTCATTCATATGGATTTGCATTATAATTTATCTGAGTGACAAAACACACAGCAAAAGGGGATTTTTGCAGTGGCCGTATGCCTGTCTTACGTGATACGGAGATTGTATGGCTGGGCAGTACATGAGAAATTTTTACAGCCTGTTCCTTTTCTCCCTCAATTTCTTGCTCCTCTGTTAAGAACTCTGGAGAGTTTTCAGTATAGCTCTTCAAAAAGCTCTGCCTCTCCATCTCTGTCTTTTACAACTTTATGTCGCTTTCTTGAATGGAGTTGTCTACTTGCTTTCTTGTTTGCAAAATGGGCCTCTTTTCTGTGGGTAACAGTAAAACAAAACAAACAAAACAAAAAAGATCCACCAAATTATCTGGTATTGTAATAATTCTGGTTTGGAAGTGCAGTAGTCTCTTGAGTTTTGCTGTTAAAGTATTAAGGTGAAACAGAGGATTTCTGGATGTACCCAGTAGCCCTGGGATTAATGTGACTGATCGTACTGCTTGCTTTGAAGATTCTCTTTCTTTATACTCAGGACACAACCTTACACTAATAACAGATAAGCATCTCCACCAAACAATTGCCAGTTGCCCAGAGAAGATTGCAAGACTTGCTTCATATTTCTAGGACATTAAGGAAAGTGATTTTTTGATTACAGAGAACTCCCACATCTTAAAAAGGAGCAAGAGTGTGCAGTGGTAGGAAGGTCTGCAAGGACAGAATCAGTGTGGGCTCACTGAGCAGTGTAGAATGTAGTATTTAATGCTACACAATCTATTTAGATAGCTTGCTTTGAGGAAAAAATGCACACCAGTTGTTTGAGTCCAGCTTGACAAGACTGATCTATAATCAAGCAGAAGTTTTTAAACAGGGCTAAATTAGACATTAGACATTTGATGAGTTTCCTTAACACTGTCATGAATGAGCTTCTGTAGAATCAAGGCCTAAGCATATATCATTGATCTTTTTCGTGTGCAGATTACTGACCAATCCAGAAAAATCTGGTCGAGAAGAAAGTTAGATCTTGGCTCTGCCATAGACTCTACTGTGACCTAAGGGCAGTCATTTTAAATCCCCTGCTTTTGTCCCCTCTCTGTAAAATGGTGATAAGAGCATCTTCTTATCTTTCAATGCTGTAGTGATGATTAATATTAAGGATTATGACATGGTTAAATACTGTGGTAATGGAGGCCATTAAGCACCTTAGACATTTCTATGCATTGTCTGCTTTTCTAACCTGAATTATTGAGCATCTTAAATTTTTCCCAAGTAAAAGAGTTGATAAGATCAATGAATAAATAGTTGGTGTTAAACGGAATTGTATTTTCTGAATTACGTAGCTGGATGTTTTGTATCTTTATCTTAAAGATAAAGAAGAGCCTACCGGCTCTTCTTCACTGCTTCCATCAATGACTGCAAACCTGAAAATAGGGAGAAAAGGCAAAGATACCATCTACTACAAAATGACTGTGGCTACAAAGATCAGGGATTTGTGCATTTGTCATTTTGGGTCCTAGCTTTAGAAATGGAGAAAGATTAGGTAACTGAAGTTGATGAAGGTATCTGTGACCAGTAAATCAAAACAAATGTTGGGGAATTTTTATGGTACCCCTCGAGATTAATTAAACACATGTTTGTGTTTAAATATAAAAAAAAAATTTAATTAACAATGCAGTGGGCAGGGTCCTATTGCAACGTGCAGTTCTACCTGGAGTCTGCAAAGATGCATCACGTAGCAGATCCCTTACACCCGCTTGCACTAGCACCCATCCTGTGAGCCGTTACACTCCCATTCCAGGATGGATACAAGACAGCACTGTGGCTGCTTCTTATCTCATCACCAAGGGAAACTTTACTCCCCCACAGGGCATTGTTCTGTCTTGTCATCCCTGCTTACAGCCAGTTCAGCCCCTTCTGCAGCTGGGCCTTCTTGCCTTCTGTGCCACATCATTCCCCTGACACAAATTACCACTGCTGAGCAGTTATAATTAGAATGTCCCCTTCGCAAACAAACAAAAAACCTCACTCATGTTACAATACATACATATGAAATAGTCACCAAGTGGAAGGGAAAGAGGAAAGGAAAAAGGGAAGGGAAAAAGAAATAAGTTCTCCCTGTTTGCCTTTTGCTGATAAGCTGCGTAGAGCAGTGAATACTGAACATGAAGCACAGAAACATGCCACAGAGATGTGGTAAGGTCTTTACTGACTGTATGAGCAGTAAGAATTGTGCTCACATTCGTGGTAATAGCTGGACTGTCTGTTCTGTACCTTACATCATCCCATGTCATCCTGGGACTGTGTTAGGGTCTGTTGAGCTGGAGGTGTAATTTCTGATGTCTGTTGTTGCTGTTTCCCTGAAATGGTGGGCATCACCTGTGGGTTCTGATGTTTCCATGATTCAAACATCTTTTTGCAGGTAATATGTTTTTTCTTTCTCAAAAGAACAAAAGACAGAAACTGAAGTGTGAGTGGGTTTGGGTTTATTATTGAGGTATCAGTGGTGACGTAGGTCATCGGTGTTGACATAAGTCAGACTACAGCTGTATTTTGTATGCAGGAAGGGTTTTCATGCAGTAGTGAGGCAGCATTTGGCACTGGGAAGGTCAAAGTTAGTTGTGCAACCACTGTCTAGAGAACACATTTGGGATAAAAGAAATTTTCCTCCTCTATCAAAAAAACACATTTTTTGAAAAGTTGTTTTTTTTTTCCCATATGACATCCAAAGAAGGATATAAGTTCCGTACCTGCTTTCTCCTTTTCACAGTAACAGGGGAAAAACCGCTGTCTCTATTGTGCCATCTCCTGTTCTCTCCCCTGTGTAAGCTGGCTGTGGCTGGCAACCTAAAGCACATCTGGGGGGATGTTTGGGATAGGAAGGGCAAGTCAGAATGCTTCTGACAGCCCTGAGTGTAGGGGGTACTGGAATTGAGCTTAAAAATCTCCATATCAAAGCATCCTGTAATCTCTAACACGTTTACCTGGGCATGTCAGGTAGAGTAGCGATCGTGTCATTGCCTTCCTCTACATTAATTTGTAAAACTGAATTGCCCAAGGTTGATCAAGAAATCTGTACCTTCTCAAGCAGTTAAATTCAGGTCTTATAAGTCCTTAATTACAGGACTGTGTTCATAGGGGATCCCACTGACTCATCCAGGATGCTGTAAAGGTCTCTGGGGAATACACAAATAACAGCATCTTGCTTTACACTTGTTTAAAAAAAATCCCTTCAGGAAGGTATGGGGTCTTGAAAATAACAGGATAAATAATGAGAGATTAAAAAAGTAAGTACTTTTTCAGATACACATTTTAAAAATTGCATACTCTGGCAGTTCCATCTAAAGGTATTATAATATAATTCAGGTAAAATTGCAGGAGAGAATACATTTGTTCACACATCTTTAGAAGTAGATGTTGCATAGGAAAAAATATAAGGACTAAAATTTTTGAGCTTCCAGCAGTTCCAGGTGTCTCCGATGGACACTGCAGGACATAGGAGAAGTGTGAGCAGGAAGGAGTGGCAGAGAGCAACTGCCTTGTGCTGGCCATACATGGCTAGGTCATCTGCAGTTCATTGTGGGGTGGTAGATTTCAAGGTTCTGGATCTTAAAGTTACTGAATCATCAGAAGGAAGCTGGAATCTTCAGAAAACAAATGCTTGACATTAACAATGTAAAGCAGGGTGGGAGAAAGAGAGAATATGCATCTTTTGGGGAAATAATTATGTAGATTCCTACTTGTTTGAGCTTCTAAAAAGGGACTATGTGGTTTGTCTAGATAAATTTAACTTGGTACTGTAATTCTGTAGTCAGCAGAAGTTGATGTTTGGATCCATAGAGCTAATTGGTTGAGCTAAAAACATTAAACAATCCAGGCTGTGTTTTCCAGGGGTGGAATTAATCTGGTCTTTAGAACCTGGCTACAAAATGTTATTGCTAATTTTGAAGGTAAAAAGTCGGGGAGGGTGCAGAATGTCTCAACTTCGGCTTCACTTTGAACTGCTTAAGTCTATCTTACAGGTTGTTCAGGGACTCTGTGGAGTCTCCATCCTGGGAGATACTCAAAATCTTCCTGGAAATGGTCCTGGGTGGTGGGCTTAGGGTGTCCCTCCTTCAGCAGGGGAAGTGGACCCTCCAGAGGTCTATTCCAAGCTCAACCACTCTGTGATTCTGTGATCTTCTGCTTTCATCAGTGATTTCTCTGATTTTATGTTTTTATGTTTTTTCACATTTTAGTCCAACACCCACTCAAATATGCCATGACTTTAATGGGTGTCTTGTGTGTCTGAGCATATGTGCAAAGTTCGGCCAGAGGAATACATGGATAGCTTTTAAGTGTATCTTTGAGATGGAGTTGCCATAATTATTTTTGAAAGGCCTATTCTTAAAATAATCTCACAGCAATAAAGTTTTGTTGCAGAAATCTTGGAGGCAAAATACTGAAAACAAGCCACTTTGGATTTGTTATTTCACTTTCCCTATTATTATTATTTTCTATGGTGTGGCAAAATAACTTCTGTATGTGACAACTCTTGTAATAGTGGCAGGAGACCCTAGTATCTATGAAGAGTATTCTGAATCAGATCCTGTTATTTTCATAGTTTCTAAATCAGTATTGTTATTTTTGTAAGTGATGAGGATTGTGATGTGAGATATCCTTTGCAGTCTGGCAGAGAGGGAACAAGAAAGATGAATTAGTATGTCCACTTGATTTCATGAGGTGAGATTAGTGACAACCTTTTCGAGATAGTTTTGAGCTATGTTGTTGAAGCAGTGTGAGAAACTGACATGGACACTGACAGTAGCTCATGCGCAGCAACTGTGAATATATTAAAAAAAAAATTGATAGCTGAGGTTTTCCAAGCAGCTCATTTGGCCAGCAAGAAACTACCAAAAAAGAGACAAGAGAGGTTCCTTGCAGTTTATATGTGTAAAGACGAAGATCCAGAGTCAAGCCAGAGTCTTTTTCAAAAGCAGCTGTGATGGAGTGGGGAAGCCAAGCAGTGCAGAGTAGCCCCAACTGTTTGAGGAGTCTATGTAGACTTCTAAAGCTTTACTCATAAGCAGTGGCTCCACGGAAAGGTGAGCAGCAGGAGCCAGATTTCCCTCCGGATGAGTCTTCATCTGGGACACAGAGAGCTCTTCTGGATTAGCACAGGGTGCACATTACCCATCATGGGCTTGCAGCTGCACTAGGGAAGCATTTTGGCTTTAGCTTCCTTTATCCTTCATAATAACCCTTTCCAGCTCCCTACTGCTGTGCAGAGGTTTTAGCTTGTCAGTACTGTTGGCTCTTGCAGCACTGCCCCTCATCCTGCTAGCTTTCATTGATCGTTGCTGCCGTTGACACTCACATGCCCTTTGATAAAGTAGTTGTCAAAGCTCCCATCCCTCTACAAGCGGTGTTACGGACCCGTTCCTATCGGAGACGTTCATTAGTGTCGTTTGCCAAACGGTTTATGTAACAGATGTTGGAAAGCGGACGCGCAGAAACACACATGCTCACACACAATCAGCGTGATTATAAAGGGAGGATGGTTTGCAGGAACAGAGTATCTCAAAGGCATAGCTGCATCTGTTTAAAAAGCAACTAATGTGTCTGTGTGACCATGCTGTATTTTCAGCTTGTCATCATGGCTGGGACTGTTCTGCTCGCCTACTACTTCGAGTGCACTGATACATTTCAGGTGCATATCCAAGGTTTCTTCTGTCAGGATGGCAATTTGATGAAACCATACCCTGGAACAGAGGATGAGAGCTTCATTTCACCTCTTGTGCTCTACTGTGTGCTGGCTTCGACTCCGACAGCTATTGTAAGTATAAGTACTTATTTTAATTCTCCACAACTGCTCCATAAATAATAGCAATAGTCCTGTAATATCTTTGTCCCTTCTCCTCTCTTTTCAGACATAATTGATTTACACTTAACCGGGTCTCTGTTTTGCCATAGCCCAATATGATCTTCATCAGTTATCTCCAGAAGTAATTATTCTGAGGTAATCACAATGCAAGGCGAAGGGGTAGAGCTTGTTAAGACTTTTACAACAGCTTGCTCACTTCAGTGATTAGTTGTGAGTTGTCTGGGCTCCAGAGAGGCTCTAGTGCAAAGGTGAGGCATTGCTGGAAATAAAAAACCCCAGAATAAAGCTGAAGTAAAACCTGGGTCAGCTATGCAGTATATCCAGGATTATTTGCTGCTATTCTTGCCCTGTCGAAGGGCTTTAAAAGGCTTAGATGAGCAGAAAGATGCTCAGTAGAAAGAAAAGTATGAAAGCTATTTCCTCTTCATTTATAATATCTTTATTTTTGGCAGTCACATCCACTTAACCTTTTTTTTACCTGATTTTCTTTACTATACAACTAGTAAGATGCATTGTAGCTGTTATGAGCAGATGAAAATATTCAATTAGCTGAGTACATACGATTCCAAACAGATTATTGCAGTCACTGATTAGCAAAACTTTGTCCCTTTTCCATTTACTGTGCACAAAGTTGCAAATTTCACAAACAGCCAGCTTTGCTGCCTTTGTAATTACATTGACAAACTCCTATCAGACTGTGTCTTTATGTACTTTGTTGTTTTATTTACTCATCTTTATTTCTTAATCTGTAGTATTTCTTTCTTATATTAACTTTGCTTTGCATCCCTTTCGAAAGTTGGTTAAAGCTGGGCATGATGTATTTACTTGTGAAAGGTGAACACTGCACCATAGTCCATTTTGTGTTTTGGTCTGCAGTAATTTTAAAGCATGGAACAGTGTAACACAGAATGTGATAAGAAAGTGAAAGAAATCTGCAGAAGAGACTATAGTTTTTGGTATGGGACATTTTCTGAAAAAGAGTAGAAGTTTTGAATTAGATTACATCATGGGTTTATGAAAATTTTCTACAGGAACAGTATTATTTTCTGTATTGAAACTCAGTTGAATGTTCCGACTTTTATTTTACTTTTGTGGCGGTGATAGATGATGTGCAATTTAAAAAATAAATAAATTTCTCCAACTCCCCCCACATAAACATAGTGCCATTGTTTAGAGAAGTAACTTTCATAGGCAATGTTTGTTAAGGGGAGATTCAGTGTCACTACTTGATGTGTGCCTTGATGTCATAACAGTGAAGTTTGTGGGAGGTTTGTCCCTTGATTCAACAATGTGGCATGGGATGGGGAAGCGGTAGTAACAATGTTGCTCTTCGTTTGATTCTTCTGTTTAAATCCTTGCTCAGGCAAAGTTTGCTGCAAACCTTTCAGGTTTTGCTCCACTAGATCACCATTTACTTTCTTTTCAGTGGCCCAAGAAGTTTTTTCTAGTTACTCTTATTTAAGAAAAGCTGAGTTTGAGTCTTCTTTGGGAGATGAACCATGCTGGTTTTGTCGTTTCAATAGCTTGTGTTAAACACAAGGAATGAAAGACTGTACTGAATGTCAAATAAAGGTTTTGGGTGCAGAGACCTTCAGTTTAGCGCTGTGTGGAGGTGGTGTGACTATCATCTCATACAATGCAACCTGTGCAGGGATGCTAGCATGGGTCCAGTGGTACAGTAATCACCCTAGATTATAGGATACAGTGCTTTATATAAGCCAGTAAGCCCTGCTTCTTGGTTTACACTAGCTATACTGCTTCATCTAGAGAAGATGTGGTCAAGGACAGCATAGGGCTCTTTGCATCATGCTTCATTGTGATCTCTCCATGTAACGTCTAGGAGACAATAGATCAAACTTCCCTGGGAAAACATTTTTCTTTCCATTTTTATTGTAGTATGTATTATTTGTGTTATTGTATTGTATTATTATTACATTATTTAATTCTTTAACATATTGGGTTAATCTTCAACTAGGGCATGTGTGAGAGGGATCTTTTTCTGACGTCCTGACTGGTGCTCAGAACAATGGTTTCATATGAGTAATTTCACTTTATTTCTTATTCCCACCTTCTTCTGAGACACTTTCTTCGCAGGCTAATATCAGACTTCTGCTTCAGCTAGTAGCGGACTCTACAAACTGAGTTTTGGCAATGATTATTAATAGAAAGGTAGTAAATGAGACAGAAAGTGAGCTCAGCATCTCCCTAAACTCTGTCCTTACATTGCACTTGCTGCTCAGACCACTCAGAGTGTGAGTATCCTCAGCTGTCATCTGGTACACAGTCTGGGAAGAGATGTTTGATCCAGCTGAATCTCCTGGAGATTTCAGTGAAAAGAGCAAATGCAGCCATTTCTATTTATACTGTGATGATTGTACTCTCTCTCTCAAAAAAAAAAAAAAACCAAAACCAAACCCAACTAACAAAACAACCCACACAGCTGTGCTTTGGGGAGGGAGCTTTGCATGCATTCACTGTGAGTTAAGTTGGTGCTGGAGCAGGTCCAGAAAAGGGCAATGAAACTGGTGAAGGGTCTGGAGCACAGATCTTACAAGGACCAGCTGAGGGAGCTGGGGATGTTTAATCTAGAAAAGAGGAGGCTGAGAGGAGACCTTATCACTCTCTACAACTACCTAAAAGGAGGTTGTAGTGAGGTGGGCTCTACCCTCTTCTCTAAAGCAACAAGTGATAGGACAAGAGGAAATGGCCTCAGGTTCTGCCAGGGGAGGTTTAGGCTAGATAGTAGATTTCTTCACTGAAAGAGTGATCCGGCATTGGAACAGGCTGCCCAGGGAAGTGGTGGAGTCACAACCCCTGGATGTGTTCAAGAAACGTGTAGATGTGGTGCTTAGGGACATGGTTTAGTGAGTTAGGTGGTGTGGGTTGATGGTTGGACTTGATGATCCTTGAGGCAGATGGATGGATGGATGGATGGATGGATGGATGGATGGATGGACCAGTTGGGCTAGGCCATGCCTGGGGCCACTCCACTGCTCCCTGCGCTGTGCCCCCTCTTCAGTCTGTCATTCACAAAGGTGCTGATGGGCTCAGCCTTGGCCAGAGGTGGGTCTGGCTTGGAGCTGGGGAAGTCTGCAGCAGCTTCTCACAGGAGCCACCTCTGTATCCCCTACCCTGCTACCAAAAATACCCACCACATAAACCCACAACAAGTAGCAAATCTGATCTCTCTGTGTTGCTTGCATATCAGTGCTGTCCTGACACCTCATGGTGTGAGAGGAGTGATTATTGTTAGAAGGGATGGAACCCAGCAGCAACGAGGGAGCACTGCTGGTACTAGTTATCAGTGTTTCTGGAGCCGTGGAAAATAGTCCAGGAGTCGGTACAAGCTCCCTCAACTGAGACACAAGCAGTCTGTAAGTGAAGTCCTGCATGCACAGGTCTAGAGAGGACGCAAAGCTCTAATTTTAGCTTAGCTTTGAGGTGTTGCAATGCTTGCAAGTCAAAAGGGAGCATCTTTGTAAATTTAATGGAATAGCTTTGTGTCTCAGTCACTTGGCTATGACAGTGGCCATGGGGAAAATGAATGCATGTATCTTATTTATTCCCTGACAACACTTCTCAGAAGTGCTGTTGTGAGTTGGTACTACTGTATGTGCATTTCACTGCACTTTTAATGGCAAAATAAATGCAACCTGCCTGTTTTCCTCCAGTTTTATATGTTGTTCTTGAAACATGTTATGCCACTGACTCTGTTTAACCATTTTTTTCTGCTACTTTTAATGGTCCTACTGATACCCTCTGATAATGAGAGTTTCCTGCAAAGGCTGATGCTTGAATCTCATGATGACACTGTTAAATAAATGAAAATCGTGTTTGCCTGACTCCATTCTGAGAACTGCATTTTTCTCCCAAACGTTCCACTGAGGATAGGTCAAAGGCTTTCATCTGCCTGTTCATTTTTAATTTTGTGTGTGATGGTATTAGCATCTTTGCAGCAAAGTAGTAAGATATGATAAATTTAGTAATAAATTACAGTTACATAATGAAAAATTAGTTTTTCTTTGTAAAAGAAATGGCCTTTTTTTTTTCAGATGTAGTGATTTTTCCTGGGAACCATACATCTTCAGACTCAAGTAGTAAATTTTGCTGTTGGCACTGGTACCAAAGGGGGTTTCCTGGAATCCTGTCTGTTTTGGATTGAACTTGTAGTTTTCTGCAGGTTCTGATAACACAAAAAGCTCCATAAGATATATATGGTTTCATCTTCATCTCATGCCTTTCATCTCATTTTTTTTTTTCTCAGAGACCTTCCCCTTCTTGCAGGCTGATTTCAGTTGTACTGGCATTGCTGGCGGTTGGTTATTGAACAACTGCTGAATTTCCAGTGTTCCTGTTATCATGCTGAGATAAGTATAGGAATGCTTTCAGCCTGTCTCATGGTGAAGTAGAAGCTACGGTTAAATCAATTTAATTTTTGCAGCAGGAATGTACGTACCATCCTTGACAGTCATGGCAAGCACTTGGGTACTGTATAATAGAATCACAGAATCATAGAATGGTTTGGGTTGGAAGGGACCTTAAAGATCATTGAGTTCCAACCCCCCTGCCATGGGCAGGGCACCTCCCACTAGCCCAGGTTGCTCAAAGCCTCATCCAGCCTGGCCTTGAACACCTCCAGGGATGGGGCATCCACAGCTTCTCTGGGCAACCTGGGCCAGTCTCTGGGGGCCAGGGAGGGGGAGTGAGAAGGAGGAAATTTGTCTCTGTGGCCTTGCAAAAATAGCACAGAACTTTGTTCTTTGCCTCCACCACATTTCAAAGGATCAAAAGTTACCAACTTCCCAAAAACTACTTTTGTCTTGGGCTTCAGGTGGCCTACAGCAACATGTCAGCACATTTGGATAGCTGGCCTCTGCATTGAAGAGCTTTAGACAGACATCCCCTAATTTTGGTGGTTATAAGTACTTCAGGAAGAGTGAAATTATCCAGAGAATAAGTGTGATTTTTTTTTTCAGAGTTGAAGGTCTTAGAATGAAAACCTTTTTCTGGGGGTCCTGGTGGACAGCAGGATGACCATGAGCCAGCACTGTGCCCTCGTGGCCAAGAAGGCCAATGGCATCCTGGGGTGTATCAGAAGGGGGGTGGTCAGTAGGTCAAGAGAGGTTCTCCTCCCCCTCTACTCTGCCCTGGTGAGACCACATCTGGAATACTGTGTCCAGTTCTGGGCCCCTCAGTTCAAGAAGGACAGGGAACTGATGGAGACAGTCCAGTGCAGAGCCACGAAGATGATTAAGGGAATGGAGCATCTCCCTTACGAGGAAAGGCTGAGAGAGCTGGGTCTCTTTAGCTTGGAAAAGAGGAGACTGAAGGGTGACCTAATCAATGTTTATAAATACATAAAGGGTGAGTGTCAGGAGGATGGAGCCAGGCTCTTCTCTGTGACATCCAGTGATAGGACAAGGGGCAATGGGTTCAAGCTGGAACATAGGAGGTTCCATTTGAATATGAGAAAAAACTTCTTTACAGTAAGGGTGACAGAGCACTGGAACAGGCTGCCCAGAGAGGTTGTGGAGTCTCCTTCTCTGGAGACATTCAAAGCCCGCCTGGATGCGTTCCTGTGTGATCTGATCTAGGTGTTCCTGCTCCGGCAGGGGGATTGGACTAGATGATCTTTCGCGGTCCCTTCCAATCCTTAACATTCTGTGATTCTGTGATTCTGTGAGGTCAGTATAGCATAGGTATTTTACTTGGGTGGTTTTCCAGTGACAGGGAATGTAAAAATTAAGAACAGTTTAAAGTTTAAGCACCAGAGCTTGAGTTCTATGATCACAGGTCTGGTGAATTTAAGTGTGTCCTGTGTCCCACAGCAGCATGTTAGTGCCTGCAAGAAAGTCTAGTATTTCAGTGCGCTGTCAATTCCAAAATATTGGTGTGGAGGGTAAGAAATAATAATTCTTTTAATTTTTGCAAGTATGACAACTTCATGAAAACAATATTTAAAGTGGAACAAGTTGCTTTGCACTAACATTATATTTTCAAGCCATTTCCTTAAAAATATTCTGAGATGACTCTACCACATTCATTAGTGTCTCTGGAGACTAGCTTTCCCCATTATGATGTTACTGCAAATCAGTCCAGCTGGGACTAACCCACCCTTCCAGAGCTCAGAGCTGCTTTCCTTCCATTTCCAGGTTGGAAGTGGCAGCCCACATGTAATTGTTAACTAGCCAGTGCTCTTAATTTGTGCAAAGGAGTATTTGTTTTCAGGCAACATTGGAATCAGTCAAACCAAACTGGTCTGATTGTTAATTAGCAGATGAATTATAGTGTTGATCAAATTTATCTGAAGCAGGAGGAAACCGTTCAAACTTCTCTCTGCAATCCGCACTTACATCCCAAGCTTCAGAAACATAATTCTTTTTGATGATTTTCCTATTGTCTGTGCAACCTTGCTTCCTTGGCTTTGGCTTAATATAGCCAGGTTATTACAATTATTTGTTTCTAGAAGGGAAGCTGGGGAATTTCTGCCTGTGTTGGCTGATTCCCCTGTGGCTGCCCAGCAGCAGATGCCGAGAAAACCAAGAACAGCTGATGCAGCTCAGAGCTGTTACAGTAGCTTCTTCACAGCTTTTTCAGGCAGAAATCCCTCAGCTCTGCTGGTGACACTACTGCCAGAAAGGATACATGCCTTTTCCAAGCAGATATACCACACATGGTGCTCGTCTGGTCCTGGCTTTCAGGGCGGGCCTCTGTCTCAGCTTGGTCCCAGAGTGGTGGGATCTCCACTCAAGGGCATTTGGCTACACTTTCCTTTGATTGTTAGGAAGTGGGGCTGGGTTACTCACAGGGTGAGGATGGAGGAAGAGCCCCGCTGCTTGCCAGGTGTCCTCTGCAAGTGGTGGCTTGTCTCCCTCTTTTTGAGACTTGCCAAGGACCCAGCTTGTGAAGTGGTGAATGACAAGCTGGGATACATAGGAGTGAGGCAAAGGTGTGCCCATGACTCTGTCTAAGTGTCTGTACTCTGGTATTTGCACACCATTCTGAAAAATATTAAACATACCTTGTTTGTTCGGTGTAACACTTTCAGGCACTGCCACTGCCATTGTCTCCAGGACATTGTTATAGTCCCAAGTCACATGTCAGTTTGTAAGGAACAATGCAGAGCTGTGGGAAATTTCTTCTCTCACTGCGAAGTTCAGTATGATTATTTTAGACAGTTTTACCACAGTAGATTTTCTTTTTTGAACACAATGATAAGAAAATTGTGGGTTTTGGGCAGCCTATAATCCAACTTGCAGATTTTGGCCCTTTTGACTTGGAATAAAAGAAACCAATTTTCTTTTTCTGGAAGGACTTTTAACTGTTCTTTGCTGATGTTTTCATTGAACAACATCAAAAAAAATCCCAGAAGGACATCATAAGTAATTGGATGCAGACTAAGGTTTTGTCCTCAGAAGTCTATGGACGACCTGGCCCTGCAATGTTCAGCTGAAGATATTGCTTCATTTCCTCTTGATAGTTTTGCAGAATACACCATTGATTCCTGTGCGCTAGAGAAGATCTGTCTAGATGTTGATGGCAAAGATGAGAAAACTCTCAGCTGATCCCTGGTCCTCATGACTAGTGGTGGTACTGATGTTATCAGAGAAAATCTCTGCCCTCACAGGCAGGCTTGGGTCAGGGGTCCTGGCGGTAGATCACAGCAGAAATACTGTGTCCTGGAGAGGATGCCAAGGCAGATCTCAGTGACCACCTGCCTTCGAAGGTATCTTTTCTCAATATGAATGTTGCTTAGCGTTTGCTGCCTAGGTTTGACTATGGAGCTGTGCAGGGTCGATATTTGGCACTGCAAGTAACAGGTAGGATGGCAGATCAATGGCCCTCAGGGCCTAAGGCTAACTGCAAGGGAGATGTAAGGATTTAAGGAACTAACAATACTAAGTGAAAGTCAATATGAGCCATGTTCTTAGCAGGGACTGTAGAAGAGAAGGAGACAGACTGTTCAAAGCACAAGAGGCAGCCTTGCAATGGACACAAACTGCAAGAAAAGAAACTGATTAAATATTAGGAAAAATCTTTCTACAATGACAGTAGTTAAACACTGAAACAGTGCCCACCTTGAGGTTGTGGGATCTCTGTTCTTGAAGACGTTTGTAATGTGACTGCTCAAGGCTGTGGTCTGTGCTGGCCTTGCTTTGCGTAAGGGTTGGACTGGAGGCCTCTGGGGCCCCTTCCCAGCTAATTCACTTGTGATTCTGTGCCTCTGCATTCTGTACTGCTAATGAAAATTTTATGCTATTTAACTAATGACAGGTGATTGGATCCATGAGCTCCTTGTGTAGAGCCTGAAGAGGCAGCTGTGCTAATGCAGTCCTCAGATACACCGTAATGCAAAAGAGCAGAATTGCTTTTGTCCCAGTGCAAGCCAGTGCTGATGAAACACCTGCTGGAGCACTTTGCAAGGGTCACCTTTTGGTGGACAGGCCTGCTTTTCCTGAAGAGACTTGTGAGGAGTCATTTTGAAACTGGCTGATTGGGTTTGACACGCGTAACCCTCATCTGCTTATATTCTCTGTATTTGAGTGCTCTGCACATAGCTTGTCTCACAGCCAGTGCCTTCCTTGTATCTGTTCCTCCCCTTGTCTGCAGTTTCAGTGCTGCAGATTTGATTAGTTCTTTCTATTTGTGACGTTAAAAATGCAGCCACACACGTTCTTACAGAGGATTCAGGAAATGTCATACAGCTTGCTGAAACCTGCCCAAAATGGAGAGTCATTTTGTCCCAAGACACAGGTTTAGTTTTGTTTGCTGCCATAGATTTTTGTGTGTAATAGGATGTCTCTGGATGTGATTTCTCTGTGTAAAGAGATGTTAACAAGGATTTACTGCATCACAAGGATGCCATTAGAGTAAACAAGTTGAAAGACTTCAAAACTCCCAGAAATCAGGATAGTGTAAACTTTATACATGGAAGAGACAGACAGCCATACTTCACATAATTGTTCCTAATACGGGATCTCCATCTTCTTGCTCTGAGCAGAAATGCCATCAGTTGTACTTTTTTCATAGGAAGCAACAGAAGGGTGTCGTTTCACGGGGAGGCTTCAGGCAGTCCCAGGCTGTTGGCACAACTGTGCCTCCTCCATCTCTTCTGCATACTCTGGCTGATGTACCTCCTTCTTTATCTGTGTGGAACTGCAGCTGAAATGAAAACTGTCTGTGGCAACTTTCACACAGCCCCAGTGTTCACTGAAAGTGTAAAAAAAAATAGAAAAAATGTGATTTCTTGTCCATTTGTCTCCGCTGAGTAAGTGAATGAGAGGCAGGAGGGCTGTTGAGATGCAACTTCTGCCAGCAGCAATGTGGGACTGCGTGGAGGCAGTCAGAGCAGACCCCATTGGAGAAGAGTGTCAAGCAATTTGACGAAGTTGCAGTGAACCTGTAGTGAGTTTTTAAAGGGAGGTGGCAAAAAAAGGAGGGAAGACTGGGGCAGTGTGACTGGTGACAAGCCAGTTTGTGCATAGGAGTACCATATTGTGGCACCCTGCACGCAGAGGAGTTTGGAGAAACATGACTAAGGAGGAGGATTTTGGCTGCTGGCGTGGTAGGGGAGTGAAGCAGGGGTGTGGTCCTTGCTAGAGAATTTGAATGGAAGTACAAGGGTAATGTCCTGAATCAGAGAAAAGAGTAAAAGGAACAAAAGTTTTAAAGCTGGACCCATTCTTGGCTGTCAGCACCATCCATAATTACTTTTCAAAATTTAATATAACTCTTCAAGGCTGCCCCCCACCCTCACCCTACTTCACGGTTCCTGCAGGAGTGCTGCTCCAGAATGCCACTCTTCTGCAATCTCATCTTGATTGTAACGCAGTTTCATTCCTGAATGGTTTATCTTAGTTTATCCTTACAAAACAGCTCTTCTTCGTGTTTACCCCAAGCTATTTTTGGAATGCAGTTGTACAGAGAATCATTTGGCAAGACAACCATGAGCTCATCAGAAAGTGCTATAGGAAAAAAAAAAAAAGAAAATATAAATATTCCATATCCTTTTAAAAGCAAGTTACATTTTTTTTGTTGATTAATTTGATAATTAAAGTAACAAAGTGTTGGTAATCTGTACAGGAATGCAGGAAGCATTGGGTGCTCTTGTTGTGCTGACAACTTGAAAGGGGAAGATGTGATATTTTACTGTCCAAAAATGTCAGGTAACAAGTTGAATGACTATCATTTCCTACTCTATCACGGACAAAAGGCTGCTGAAGAGGAAAATGAGGATCATTTTATCCCATCTCTTTGCTTAGGAGGAGCCAGGAAATTAGTAAAGCATGTGCAGCAGAGGTTTTTGAGAGCTGAATGTTGAGGAGCAAGTATTTGGTGACACTGCCAGTAAAAGGAAGGCAGGACAAACAGAAGACGTTTTCTCAATGAAATCAGCAGAGGAAAAATGACTGCTGGGTAGATTTTTCTAATTTATACAGAGTTTGTGGTACTAATAATACTATTATTATTTTTACTCAAGAAAAGGTATGTGAGCAAGAGTGTCCAAGAAACAAAACCTCAGTGTAGCTGAGATGCTATTGCATTCAGGAAATCAAGAACAAAATCACATCCAGTGGCAATACCTTTGCTTCCCTATTGCCTGCATCACCTCGACTCCAGGTCACCTGTGCTTTCAGTCCCCAACCTCCAGTACAATTTTCTTGCCATTTCTACTAACTAATTAAGCCAGTATGATGTGACAGTTCATTAACCTTGCATTGTTTTCCCAAATGGAAATATGTAGTTTGCTTGCTGTTTTCTTTTTCCATGCATATCTGTGTATCTGTATTTAGATTTCAGATTTAGAACTGAATTGCACATATTCCTGTGGTGCTGATTCTGTTCTGGCAGAAGCTAGGGTACTTAACAGTGTCTGTGATTTGATTTAGAGAGTCCAGCTGGACAACTTGGCTGGATGTAGACCCTGCTCGTGCAGGATCATCAGATTTTAATCATGAGAACCAGTGAGTTCCTTTAATCATGAGAACCAGTGGAGTTCCTTGACTTCAGAAATGCCTGGAGAAAAAAAAAAATCAATTTTCTGAGGAGCTATTCAGACCATGTTCGATATTGCACAGCTAGATTAGCTATCAGAACTAGGTGCCCAGGCCCCCGCTGAATTTTTAGGTAACAGCAAGGCTTACTGTCTAGAGCCAATCTTAAACACATAGGGAAACAAAATCCTCAAATTCAGGCAATTAAATTCAGTGTCAGAGATGCCACCACAAGGATAGTCCATTTATGTTGAATCATCTTGTATCACCTCACAAACATAGTATTGCTACACACCTAACTCTGTATTAAAACAAAGGCACTGTTCACTTTAGAAATCACTTTTTTTTTCTGCTATACTGTAGCAAATCTGAGATAACTCTGCTTAAATCAGTGGAATGGAATTGAACAGATTTATAGCCTGGCAAAATTTACTCCTACATCTAAGTGGAACTAATCTATCCACATGGGAGCTGCTAGGAGCATGCCAGACATCTAAATTTACAGAAATAAAGATGGGAATTAAAAGGGGAAAATATTCTTAAAGGAATATTTTAAATATTATATAGTAACTTATATTATATTTATTATATTATATCATATCATATCATATCATATCATATCATATCATATTATATTATATTATATTATATTATATTATATTATATTATTAT
>WKFP01014598.1:203724-251274 GCA_011057875.1 Pterocles orientalis | reverse complement strand
ATAAATATATAGTTAAAGCTTCTGATGCAAAGGAACTTTAAAATGGATGTATTGTTAGTATGTTGTATACCTAAGCCTCTCTTATTTGAAAAGTTTGGTTTTTTGAAAGTCCACCCATGTCTTCACAGAGTAGAATTTCCTCAAGGTGTGAATTGTTTCTCAGTGTGTATGTACAGCCCCAGGCAGACAGAGAGCCAAAGCATTAATTCAGACTTCTGAACATTATCATAATTCAAATAATAAATGGTTTGAAACAGTGTCACTTTTAAATTGCTTTAGTACAGATGGGTTTTTTTCTTAATTCCCAGCCCCATGGTTAGTGAGTTGAGCTTATCGAACGGCTTGCCAATTCTGTTAAGAGCAGATGTAGAGAAACAGGATAAAGGCAATATTTCAGTGCAGCTCCCATACGTCAGATTCTACCCCCAGATGCCATTATCAACATACATTTCACAACTCCACATCTCTCGCTGTCAGCAGTTAGAATTAAAAAGAGGTTGAGCATACTTGGCTTGAATGTCAGTAATCAATAAGGATGCTCATCTGGCTTAATAAGGATAAACTCTTGCCCTTGAAACAACATACCATTCCAGCAGTCAAAGTGAACTAAGACTAGATCCTTAATATTTATACTAATTCTGGGTGTCTGTGTCCATATGTGTGTGCACACACTTTTGTTACACATTTCTCTGACCATTCCCTAGCATTAGGGATTGCTCTTGAGTGTCTTATAGTAACGTTAGTGTATTAATTCTTTTGAGTACACCCCTTTTAAAAGCTCATTTCTTCCACTTCAGGATGGCTTTTTTCTTCTAAATAATTTCATTACAAACTTTGTCTTTCTAAAAAGCTCCCAGTTTTCCCTTTTAAAGCCTGCTGGCAAAACACAATAGATGGGATTTTCAGAAGTGCCCACTGTGAGTGGACCGTCACTGCCTCCAGAGCCTGTGGTCAAATTCTGTCCAGCTTTAGCTAGGGCAGATAGACTTCTGTGCAGCAGACTTAGATTAGTTCTGAGTGCTTAGGAAATACTGATCCCACTCCTATGGGAAGCAGTTATCATTTTTAAAGAAAGCATGAATTGTCTGGTCACCAAAAATACGTAAGCACAGCTAACATCAAGATCAATGGATTCTTGGAGACTTCATTTTTTATGTTTTAGTAGATAAAAGAGGACATTTAGTAAGTAAAACAGACCGTAAGTCATCCTCTGGCCCTCTGACAAGCTGTCATGGTCAAACGTGGCCAAATGGCTACACTCCTTTTGTGTAAATAGCAGCAGCTGCACACGCCTTTCCTCGTGGGACTTGTCCCAGGCGTTTTCTGAGGACTCTTGTCACCAGGCAAGGCTATGGCAGAGACCATAATAGCAATGTAATAGTATGGGTGACTGGCCATGTTACACCCATACCCTGTCACTTTTTACTTCACTAGTACAAGTGTGATGTATTTGTCCAAAATTTTCACTGACGTCCCCGAAGATTTTGTGACTTCAGATCAATTTCTATTGCAGGGATGTCCTTCAGCTAAACTTCTTTTCAAAGTTGGCAGGAGCTCTGTAACCTGTATCTGGCAGACTTAGACAAATCCAACTTTGAGAAAGCATGGAGACTGCAGGAAGCATCCAATATTGCTGAGACTTGCTGGTAAAATGTTGGGGAGGAAGTCTGCAGCATTACTTTCCAGTTCCTCGACAGACAGAAGTCTTCCATTCATGAAGTCTATACTGTCAGTAGGTTTTAAATGCTAATAGGAGGACATGAGGAAATCCATGCCAAACACAGTAAAAATGGGATCTTCTGTGATCCACAGTAATCATAAAGCTCTGTTTGCCCACTGCATCCTGGGGATTAGTATAAGAAGGATTAATATTTGCTGTGTCTTGCCACTGAGTGTGAAAATAACAGATTCTTTTCTTAGCTGGAAGCTGGGTCTATGTCAGTTCATCTCAAGTGAATAAGTGTAGCCTCACTCTGGAAATGCAACATCCCAAAGGCATGCTGCTGTGCAGTAGTTTCTATGGGCTGGAACCAGACACCCATATTTTAATGTTTACTCATGTAATTTTAACCATCCATTTCTTTCCCTTTCCTGGCAGATTTTTATTGGTGAAATATCCATGTATTTCATAAAGTCAACCCGAGAAACCCTAATTATTGAAGAAAAAACTATTTTGACTGGAGAGTGCTGTTACCTGAACCCACTGCTTCGAAGAATAATACGTTTTATAGGTAAGCATTGTAAGCACTGCAAGTTTAGTCCCTATTTGCACAAAACAAAACAAAACAACCTGATAATCTACACTACAAAATTAATTAAGCTGTGAAATCTTTGCAGGCGTCTTCCACCTTAGAGGGATAGTCCCCCTCGGGATTTGCAAGGTAACGTTCAAAATGTGCCATATCATGCTGTCTGGAGCTGGTTTATATCCAATTCTGCTAAGCTTAATGCTTCTTCTGGACCCTTGAAGAAAGGTTATGCCAATCAAATCCTTATATGAATAATTCCATCATTGCTATTCTGTGTAAGCTACCCATTTTACTTACAAATCGGTCCTCACCAGCCCATCTCTTTGGCATTTTTCTTTTCAGCTCTAATTTTAACATCCATAGCTCTGCCACATAATATTCAGCTGAGCACACTGTGAAAAAGCACAGAGCCCACTTGAAAATAATGTTCTTATTTTTATTGTGTTTGTGTTTTGTTAGAACTTTCATTTAGTTACTCATTGAGAAATAAATGATTTCTGTCACTAAACCCTTGGGAGGTTGCTTTATATGGTGCTTGCAAACTACTATGCCTTTTTCACAGTGTTGATTAGTCAAAAAATCCCTATGAGGCCTTACTGAGGGGACCATCCCATGGTTCTCTTGGAACAGGAAGAGGAACAACATTGCAGCTTGCGTTTCCGTTGCGGCACTGACAGAGAATCTGACTGTCTTCTGAAGGCTTCCCAATTCACAGCCATTTAAGGCTGCCCAAACCCTGTGTTAAGAGACAAAAGGAGGGCTGTTGCTCACTTGCTACTTCCTTGTAGCAGCAGAGTAAGAAGAGGGCAGCTCTGAACTGCACATGCAAGGGGCTCTAGCATTCCTCCTTCTTACTTGCTCGTGGAGAAATCCCAACTCCATGCATGGGATGGGGTGGCTTGTCTCGCTGCTGGCATGGCCCAGTGGTAAACATGGGCCCCCACTGACCAAGAGGGGCTTTGCCTACCAAGCATCACAGCGCATTCCTCCCTGTGTACTCTTTGAGGTAAAGTATCCTTACATACTGCATCTTACAGAGAGCTAGGTCTGAATTCACAGTCTGAGTTAAAGGAAGCAATGGGAAAAAAAGCTGAAAGTATCTGGATCACTTCTTCCCGGACACTGCTGAATTTTTGAGCTTTATCTGGAAGAAAAACATTTGCTGTGACTGTGGTAAGGGTTGTATTGCTTCCATGAAGCACAGCCCTGGCTGCAGGCAGGGGCACTTGCTCGGAACATGAAGTTGAAAGTCTTATCCTGTGTTAAGGTTTTCATCGTCAGCAAATACATACGGCAAAGGAGGAAAAGCCATGGTTTTCTTTCTCCTTCTTTATGCCTCCTGCTTTATGCATGGGAGTTAGGAAGTGAAATGGTTTTTCACCTCCTGCCACACCGGGGATGGGACAAACCACTGGCGGTTCATTACTCAGGCCAGGCCTGCATGCTGCTGATTTAAACAAAAGACACGGGAATGCAGTTAAAAGTAAAATACCCTTGAACTTGTGCTGGTTCAAGCTGGGTTAGAGTTAAATATCTTTTTACTGTCCTGAATTCGGCTGGGCTGAAGTTAAGTTTCTTCTTACTAGCTAGTATGAGGCTATATTTTGGATTTGTGCTGAGAAGAACATTGATAACTCACTAGTGTTTTGGGTTGCTGTTGGGGAATCCAAGGACATTTCCAGCCTCCCATGCTGAGCTAAATGTGCAGGTGCGCAAGAAGCTGGGAGAGAGCACAGGTAACGCAACAAATCCAATGTAATATTCCATATCATTCACCATCACACTTAGTATGAATTGGGGGTTCTTCAAGGAAGTGTTCTCTTGCTCTCTCCTGGGTTTGCAATTTTCAGGATGTTTTCTGCTCTGGGATAATTATCTGGCAACAAGCTGGGCCTTGGTCAGCAGGTGGTGAGCAGTTGCACTGTGTATCACTCATTTATATATATTGTGTATGTTATTATTATCATTATCATTAGAATTGTTATCATTATGACTCAGTTTTATTGTAGTTCAAATCAGTAAATTGTTCTTATCTCAGCCCCCGAGTCTTCTTTTCCTTTGCTGCTTTAATTCTCTCCTCTGTTCTCTGGGGATAGGGAAATGTGAGCAAGTGGCTGCATAGTGTTTGGTTATAGCTGAGAGTTAATTTACAAGAGAACTTCACATAACCTCTAGGATATATTGATGGACAGTATACTGCCATTAAGAGAGAAGCAGGGTACTGGGGTCCACTGGGCCACTCAGGGCTGTTTGACTGTTCCAGCACATTCGGCATATTGCAAAGACCTAATCAAATACTCTTGCCTGCAGGGTCAGCACTAAATGAGCTTAGACCATGGAGGATAAGCATTTGCTCTGTATGTTTTCTTATAGTTAGCTTTATTCTTAAACATTCATGTTATTGTTTCTCTTCTGGTGGAAGAGAAGGGGTAGCGATGGCACAGTGGACTCTCAGAGGGTACCAGGATATGAACCCTGCTAGAGAAATCTGTCTTGGGTTTGCAGCTATGTTTATCTTCCTGAGAAAATTGAAGTTAATGTTATTAGAAATGGCTTGAAGTGTTTGTCATCTTAAACTACACTGATTGTTGCTGGTTTTCTTCTGAAACCTTCTCCCTGCTTCTGCAGTAAAATAAGAGAAGTAGAGTTTATTGAAAAGTGGCTGAAATAGTTTATGAAAGCAACTGAAAATAATTGCACATTTTTCATTGACATTCCACCTGCATTTTGAAAACATGACATGGACTGAGCAGCTGTAGCCTGTGCTGGATAATCAAGGAAGTTAGCTCCATACAGCTGCTTACCCCAGAAAGAGCCTACCTGGATGCTTGGCTCCGGAGACTCTACCAGGTTGCTCATACATGAATTTCCTTGTGTGCATCTTCTCTTGATAATCTTGAGGGCCATAAATTACAGAGCTGATTAGGTAGGTTGTCTTCCAAGACGCCTTAGCAAGCAGTCTGGCTCGTTGCAAACAATGTTGCTGCCAATTTAGTCTTGGTACAAATTCGTTGGAATATCTGATGATTTCTTTTGGCCCAGATGTGTGAGCAGGAGTCTTAAGTGAGTACCTGCAAAAAGCAGTAATTGAAGTCCTTGGAATAATTCTTCTAAGTCATTACAATTGGCATTACTCAAAAGGATGAGAAAAATCCTTCAATGCGTCTGGGGGCTCGTGTGTCAGGAAAAAATAATGCTGCTTTTTCTGACTCTGCAAGACATATCATGGAGAGCTTTTGACAGTTACTATTCCCACATTTTAAAAAGGTAAAGAGGCTTTTTCTCCCTCCCTGACTCTGCAACTACAGTTGCTGGGAAAAGATGGGCCTTTCAGAATAGTAGCCTAAATGTGCTTTCCACAAAACAAGCAGAAAGTTACAGAAACTTCTCTGAACATTCACTTAAATTTTGTAAGGAAAAAGAAGAAAAAAGGGAGACTCCAGACTATCTTTTGGTGGTGTGAAAGATAAGCACCCTTGTCATACTATCTCCATGGGATCTTTTGGATTTGACTGCTAGACTTGACCCTTTTCCCTCTTGCTTTTTTTACATATATACAGAAGGAAGCACCTGTTTGCACTTTGATAGTGGAGCAAAGAATTAAGCAAAATCAAAAACCTGCAACTCTTCTGGGATGTTGGCAAAGCCACATGTTCCTTTTCACTGATTTTTGTTATCTTGCCTACTATGCTCTCTGCTTATTCTATCCTTGTTTTCCTCAAGCCCTCAGCAGATGTCTATTTCAAAGATTCTCCCCCCTTGAATTTGGTGGGGACGTCGAATGCTGAGCTTTGAACAAAGAACCAAGGAGGGATTTAAGACACAGGAAGCAGAACCAAAATTTCTTCTTGTTTCCTAGCCCAGGCATGGATTCTGCACAATTCATTTGCTTTGTGGCAAAGAGCTGCCTCTCAACTTGCTTCAGTGTATGTCAAGACCTCTACTGCAGCCTACATTGGTGAAACCTGCTGTGTTCCCTGTATTTAGAAAATTGATTCCTTTATCAGTGAAAAAAGAAGCTGGTCTAGCTTGGAAACATCAGATTCTGATATATGTTGCAATTTTTTCCATCTTCCTCTTTATCTTTTTTTTAGCTGCTTCCACAGACATTTATTTCGAAGATTTTCAGGTCAAACAAGTGGTGTGCAATTGCTTTGGAGCAGTGTTTGTCTGTCTAAAATATTGGTGCTGCACTGCTATTCTTTAATCACATCATCTCTCCTCCCTCCTTTCCCCACCCCTTCCAGCAATTTTATTATGAATTTCTGCTGCCAAAATTTGCTGTTACATGCCAGACCTCTGAGAAACCAAGGGGTTAGAGTCATTCTTTCTTGGACCTCTGCATCCTCTGCCTGTCTTCCAGCTTGACTACACACAGCCTTTTGTATTTTTTTTACACGTCTTGTGTTAATTTCCTGTTCAGTGCCTTGTTAACATCTTGCCATCTTGCATTTGCTTCTGCGTTCATCATTTCATCATTTGTATTGCAAATAAAGTTTATAAATTATTTAAAATAAAAACTGGAAGAACCACTCGGTGAATAAGGAACTGGCTGGGTGGTCATACTTAAAAAGTTGTGGTCAACAGCTCAATGCCCATGTGCAGACCGGTGACAAGTAGCATTCCTCAAGGGGTCAGTGTTGGGACCAGTGTTGTTTAATATCTTTGTGGGAGACATGGACAGTAGGATTGAGTGCACCCTCAGCAAATTTGCTGGCAACACCAAGCTGTGAGGGTGGTGAGGCAGTGGCCCGGGTTGTCCAGAGAAGCTGTGGATGCCCCGTCCCTGGAGGTGTTCAAGGCCAGGCTGGATGAGGCTTTGAACAACCTGGGCTAGTGGACGGTGTCCCTGCCCATGGCAGGGAGATGGAACTAGATGAGGACTCTGAGGTCCCTTCCAGCCCAAACCATTCTATGGTTCTATAATTCTATTATTGTAGCATTATTTAGTGAATTGTTTCCTTCAAGGATTTAGTTTATTTATGTACAGATGCTGTTACAGCCCTAGGATCATGGATTCAGACCTCTCTGACTCAGTTTGGCAGGGTGACTAGAGTCTGTATTGTGTTTCATTTCATTATATCAGGTTTCTAATACATGTGATTAAGTTGTATACATGCAAAGCCCTGATAACATGCAAGTAGCCTGTCCTGGTTTAGAAAGGCCACAGGGACAGTCCTTTGTTAAACACCTGGTGGGCTGAGGCAGGGACAGGGAGGGTTTCACTCACCACTTAGGGTCACGGGCAAGAAACCAACACGACTTGGGAAGAACAAAGAAAACAACTGAATTTATTAGCTATTTACAACAAGAAGCAAGATCCTGAGAGAGAGAAACTACATCTTAAAAAGGCACTTCTTCCCCACCCCTTTCTTCCTCCCAAAAGCCCTAAGGTTTTGTTCTGTACCTTCTCCCCCCACCCCCGGCAGCGCAGGGGGTCAGGAAATGGGGGGTGCAGTCAGTCCGCCGCTCCTTCCTCCTCAGGGGAGGGCTTCTCACAGTCTTTCCCAGCGCCAGTGTGGGGTCCCTTCTCACAGGAGAGTCCTTCTCAGAATTGCTCCAACGTGAGTCCTTCCTGCATGGGGCCACAGTCCCCTGGCATCTGTCCAGCTCTGGGATGGGCTTCTCCGTAATTCCTATATGGGGTCCTCCACGGCTGCATCTTCTCACGGGCTGCACCACACCATGCTTCACCGTGAATCTTCACCACACTGCAGGGGAAATGCCGAAGGCGCTTTCTCTCCTTTCTTGCCTCCCTTCTGACTGGAGTGTCCTGTGGTACTTCATCTCAAAATCTTGCTTCTCTCTCCACCGCAGGTCTTCACCGGCTCCTGAGGAAACTGGCTCTCAGGCGAGCCATGGTGGAGGTTTGGGCTACGGCAGGTCGGTTCACAGAAGCCGAGCAGGTGGCTGGGCGGCCGGGCTGGCCAACAACATTGTTCCGTGCCCCCTCTTAAATATGTTATTCCCAGAGGCGCCGATTGGCTCAGCCCTGGCCTGGGGTGGGTCCAGCCTGAAGCTGCGGAAACTTCCAGCAGTTTCTCACACGAGATAGATCCGTGGTACTCCTGCCCCCACTCCCCCTCCGGCTACTGAAACCTTGGAGCCGAGGGTGGGGGTGAACCCTTAGCAGTTACTGACAGAGGCCGGCACTGCAGCCCCTCCCTTGCTGCCGGCAGAGCTGGAGTGCCCGGAAACCTTTAGCAGCTGCTTACAGGAGCCGTGACTGTGGGACCTCCCTGCTACCAGCAAACCCACCACACAAAACCACAACATAGCCTCCCTCCAGTTCAGATATTTACAAATGAAACATGTTACGTGAATTTGTTGTCAGTGGCTTTTACTTTGGACCTGTATAATTTGCAGTTTACAAAATGGTGCAGATCAGCTTCTGCTGACAGCTTAATTTAAAGCATAGTGACACCTCACAGCGGGCAGCTAAATAATTAAATTAGGGCTTTAGTTGAGCAGATTAAGGCTTTAGTGCAGCAAATAAAGGTTCACGAGATTTATATACACATCGAGTTTATTGTAATAGGATAGATATACTCTAGAGCTCTGATGTCAATTCCCTAGGCAGCTGCCAGACGTAGTTTGCCTGACCTTATCCTTCTGTCTGCCTCGGATCTAAAGTTCACTCTAAAACAATGCACGTTCTGTTACTAACTGGCTGCCTTTCAGCAGGGCTCAGGCTGTAGTTGTGTGTGCTGCCTCTAACCTTAACTGACACAGCCGCTTAAACAATGGTAGGTCTCCCTTCTTATCACTGAAGAACCTCCCCAATGAGAAACAGGTCACTGTACTGGGGACAAGCAAAACCTTTCACGCCAGGCTCTGAGCTAGCTGCAGTTGAGATGAAAACTGATAGCTGTGAAGCAGCGAGGAAGAAAGAAATCCTGTGTGTTTGTGGGGAGGAGCCTTGAGACACCAGAGTACTTTTGAGCTGGGAACTGAATTTCTTCTTGCATGCTCAGGCCACATGTCTTCCTTCTTAACATCTTCAGGAAACAGTATCCCAGCAGGACATTCGCAGGTGAAGCAGGCAGACATAAGAGGCAGTAGATGCCCAGAGCAGTGGGCTGTGTGGGGTCTTCACTGGGAGATCAAAGCCAATCCAGGGATCAGATTATGAGTGCTCGGGATAAGCTTGTGGTTGAGCTTGTTCCTGATGCCATGGCAACACACAATAAATTTCCCTGCAACCCCCATCTCTCCCATTGTAAAACAGATTAATTATACAGATCTTTAACAACCGCCTTTAAGATATAATGATGAAGAGTGGTTTAGCAGAGTCTGAGTCACAGGATAAATGTGTGGCTTTATTGGATGCACAGGACCATTAGAGCAAAAACCTTCAGGGATGGGCTGAGGATCAGCGTTTCCATAGAGCCATGAGTCCTTCCAGGGACTCCCTCCACTGAAACTCTCATCTTCTTTAAAAAACATTGGTAAGGGAAGTGTGAGTGTGCATGTGTAATATGAATATTTTCTGATCAAATTGGGTTGAATGTAACAAATTCAGACAATTTATTGGGCACTGGGAGAGAGAGGAGTGCCTAAATAAATGCACTTCGTATAAGTCATGACAACATGTTACCCAGGAGCACGCTTCTGATGTCTCATGAGCCCTATTGCTTCTTTTGTCACTTTACTTAAGGGTTCCATGTTTTTTTCTCTAATAAAGCCTTCTGCCTCCTCATTCTCATTTCCGCCCACTGACTTCTCACTTCCCGATGGCTTTTCAGCTGCTCTTCTACAACTACCTGGTTTTGTTTTTAGTTTTGTTTAGGGGGGTTTTTTTGGTGTTTTGATTTTTTGGTTTTGTTTTTTTTTCTCAAATCAGTGGCATTTTCAATGTCTATAATAGTGAGAGTTTCCATGGAGTCAAGAAGCGGCTGCAATCACTGATCTTAGAGAGGTTCAGGGTAAAAGAAGAGAGCTTGAGCACAAGTTGCTGAGAGAAGACAGGGTTATACTGAGGTTACAGTGAGCAGGAAGAGGTGGATTCCTTCTTCATAGCAGATGTGTCTGTTAGCAGAAGCAATAAGCAGAGCTGGAGGTGGCAACACTGATGAACAGCCACACAGGAAGCTTGGTATCAGAAAGACTATTAGAATAGCATGTGCGTGAGAGCCCAGAAATTATAGCTTTATGCCTGGAGGACTTTTTGTCAGCAATTTAGAACGAGGTGTAAGTGGAGAAAATAAAGCTCAAGCATTCAAAATTGCAGCTTTTGACGATTTATATTCTTCTGCCAAAGCAAGTGGTAGTTCAGGTGATACGGAGCTGGAAAGATTTAAGGTTCATGTTGTCTGTCCTCAGCATTTTTGAACAGGACTTCCTTTGTTTGTTCTTTTTTTGGTTTGCACATGTAGTTTGTCTAAGGTGTTTCTCACTGGAGGTAAAGATATGTTCAAATGTGATCCTCAGTTCCTTCTTCTTGAATGCTGGGGCAGATAAAGAGAGTGTCAGGGAGTATACTGTACCCTCTATCTCTGACCTAAATTAGTCTCTCTCCCAGTAACTTTCTGCTTACTGGTTTGCCTTCTAGCCTCTTCTTTGTGGCTGACACATGGAAACACAGCTGAGAGCCAGGACAGTGACAAAAATCAGGAAGCCTTTCCAAAAGTAGCTTCTGCTCCTTCTTTAAGGCCTCTTTGTGCAGCCAGACTGTGTGACACGTGTGGATGAAGGGAAAAAAGTGGCTTTATGTAATGCAATTAAGCTCTGTCCATCCTTTCTGCTAGTAACCAACTGTAGAGGATGTAGCTCTTCTTCCCATGTGGCTTGCACTGTTTACATCTTTTGTCAGCATATGCCAACTTCTGGACTAAAGTTCTCTCCCAGGTTTTCTTGGCTAGAGTGAGCACAGTAAGATAAAGTGCTTCCTCCTGAAAGCACCTCCCATTACATCTGAGCATCAAAGTCTGGAAGAGGTACACATTCTCCCGTTTTCTCTCTGTGGCATTATGTCACAGACTTTAGCTGTATGACCCTGAAGAGCTAGGGCTAGTTGCCCTTCCCACAAAGCCTTTCAGCAGCAATTTGTCTGCCTCTAAAAACCTGGCAATCACATCACTGCATTCTCGTGCTCTGGTCAGTTAGCTTAGCTGCTGTAGGTCATTGAACAAATCCATTGAACAGATGGATTCCTGAGGTATAAAAGCGACCAGGGGACTCTCCACCACTACCCAGGCTCACTGGTGTTACAGCCTTTAAATCAATTATAGCCAACCCTCTCTGTAAGTCTCCAGAGAGTAAATGATGTGTAATCAGTCTACAAGGGTTAAATTCCTGCTAGTGGAATTCATTGCTGCACATAGCTGCGATTTTCATAAGGCACAGTTTGGCAGAACTGCAAGAGGGGAATTACAGTGGTCAATACTCATCACAGTCAGAGCATGATAAAGATTTCAACCATGGCTTGTTCTGCTGCTCTGCAGAGTACTGCAGCCCTCAGCAGCTGAGTCTGGGCCAGCACTTTCAGTGCTACCAAACACTGAGAAAATGCAGATGTCTTTCTTTTGTTTTTGTGAAATACACTGGACCACCTTTGTACCTGTGCATTGCCTAGACATTGAAATATTTTTGTGGAGCCCATGAGGTTTTTCTGAAACACCTCATCTCTTGACTTGTGCTTACTTACGCAATAAAGACCGTGGGCCAGACTGCAGTGTTTGCGTAGCTTGTTAGATTTCCTCTAAGTGTGGTAAAGGGCTAGGTAATAATCCTCATTGCATTCCATGTGATATGCACAGTGCATCAAAAAGGTACCATTTAAAGCAAGCTGTGCCTAAAAACTTTTAAGAATTTGGCCAAAGAGCTGTATAAAAAAGAAGATTCATCTCTGACATAACTTGTGGTTTTACCAGGCTGAGAATATACTGCTTTTTTTCATTTGAACTTGCTTGTGCACTGCCTAATGTAGATGACGAGTTCCTGACAGCTGTGAAAAAACATGGATTTAAAATATTAGCAGAGGGATAAAGAAAATAAAAGAGCAGTGTCAGTGCTCTCTCCATTTCCCTTTTAAACACAGATACTTTGCAGGATGAATGCAGGGAAGACTGTCATGCCAGTAAAAAGACAGAAAACAGTCCTGCAGTCTAGAACCAGAAGAAGGCTACCTCCTACTGGCTTTTTAAATCCATGATCACACATCAATTCATTAATAATGAATAATAATAAATTCATATAATGAATAGTAGTAAACTCAGTCCCAAAAATCATATTCACTGTGGTAAGGCCCCTTCCTAACCTTAGGGAAGTGTGGTGAGAACAAACCACTCTGCATTCCTGCATCCACTCCAGGCTTCTACTCAATGAGAGGGCTCTTCCCATCAGTACCACAGCATGGAATATGTGTTATAGCACAGCTGTATCCATCCCACCACACTGTCTCTGTGAGCAACTGGCACTTGCAAGCACCACTAACACTTGCACAATGAATCCATGTTTAGTTATGGGTTTTCTTTTCCTTTGTGTTACTGTCTATACAAGTGTCTTGCGTGTAGAACGCCCCTGAACGTTTAGAAGGACCTAACTCTTTCAGCTGTAGCCCTTCTGCTTTCTTTTAGCTGCATGGTGGGTAACAATATCTGCAGAATGATCCTTGGTTCTTGTTAATTTGATGTAAAGCATTTTCTTCTGCATTATATTGCTGACTCCCTGTTATTTTTTGTTTCTCAGACTATAGCAGTCTTTTTTCTTTTTTTTTTTTTTAACAGTACAGATAAGTTGTCATAACCATGGTGGTGCCAGCTCTTAAGATTTTATCACAGCTTTCCTAAGATGTTTTCCCTGGAGCTCCAGCTCTTGGTTATATTGAAATATGTAGCAATCTCAGCTAATGTATAATTTAAATGACTTTTGCTTACACAGCTACAGGAGGGAGAAAGCAAAAATATTACCCTCATCATTCCCATGCCAAAAGTAAATATTTATTTGTTCTAAATCTTTGCGACAGTTTAATCCACCTTAGCGATGGGAATGGGAAAGAGGAGCTGATTTAGTCTTTCAGGACATTTAGGTTTGGTATTTCTGCAAGCCTGTTCCTTTGGTATGTAGGCAGTACATGCAAGTAAAAGATCCTCGTCTATGTTCATAGCAGCTGTAGCAGGTATTGGTAACAGTCATTGGGGAGTCAGTGGAGGATGTGGCTACTGCAGTATTAAGCAGAGGATGCTCCACAACCCTGGAAATGTTCTTGGGTTTAAGTGAATACTTTCTGCAATAGTATTTGCTGGTATGTGCTCCCAGTGACATGAGCTGAACTGCAACTGTGTGGAAGTGTCTTCTAGAGCAAAGCATTAGGACCTTTCCCAAAGGGCGTGCCAAATATTGCTAGATCAGGATCTTAATTTTTCAACATCAAGATGGTGAATAGTCAAAATCCAAAAGGTACTTGACACTGTGTAGTCATGTGTCGTGGTTTAGCACTAGCAAGCCATAAGCCCCATCCAGCCACTTGCTCAGTCCCCCCTGGTGGGATGAGAGCAAGAATCAGAAGGATAAAAGTGAGAAAACTCATAGGTTGAGATAAAAACATTTTAATAGGTAAAGCAAAAGCTGTACATGCAAGCAAAGCAAACCAAGGAATTAATTCACTACTTCCCATGGCAGGCAGCTTTTCAGCCATCTCTAGGACAGCAGGGCTCCATCACGCCTAATGGTTACTTGGGAAGACAAACAACATAACTCTGAATGTTCCCTGCTTCCTTCTTCTTCCCCCAGCGTTTGTTGCCACGCATCTGCTGTCCCAGCTGTGTCCCCTCCCAACTCCTTGTGCACCCCCAGCTTGCTCACTGGTGGGCTGGTTGAGGAGCAGAAAAGGCCTTGACTCTGTGTAAGCACTGCTCAGCAGTTACTAACACATCCCTGGGTTATCAACACTGTTTCCAGCACAAGTCCAAAACATAGCCCCATACCAGCTCCTATGGAGAAAATTTACTCTATCCCAGCCAACACCAGCACATGATGTAAAAATAAGTGCAGTTTTGTGTCTCAGCACTACACTGCTCTTTCAGGTTCAGAGCTGTTATAGTACTATTTTTTGGCCCAGATGTGGTAAAAATACATAAACATTTTTAACAGCTTGGGTGTATGACACTTGACTGCAGGCTGTGAGCCTTTGTCATAGTGGAAACTTTACAGGCTTATAGGTGCAGAGTTTTCAGTGAAATCTGTAGCTCACAGTTCTCTTCAGAGCTTGAATTACAAAAGTACTTAGGCACACACATGTTGTTTTCAGCTGATTTTTGAGTCCTTCTGGAGCTGCTGAGTTAAGCACCTGTCAGACTCAAGCATGTGGTGTTCTGTGTCATGCCTTTCATGGAGGACTCCAGTGCTGGAGTCACCAGGGGCTTTTTCTGAGTAATGGCAGCAGGGTTTGGTCCCTTACCTCTCATTATCTCTTCCTTTCAGGTAGCAAGATTTTTTTTTTTAAAACCTGTTTGAATAATTATTATTTTTAACCTTTCCTCAACAGGAGTGTTTGCATTTGGACTTTTTGCCACTGACATATTTGTAAACGCTGGCCAGGTTGTGACTGGGAACTTGGCTCCCTATTTCCTGACTGTATGTAAACCCAACTACACTGGAAATGACTGTCGGGCCCATCATCAGTTCATAAACAATGGCAACATCTGCACTGGGGATGTGGAGGTGATTGAAAAGGCAAGGAGATCCTTTCCATCCAAACACGCTGCTTTGAGCATTTACTCAGCTTTATATGCCACGGTGAGTGCCAGTGATGTTTGCTGACTTGCATGAGAGGTTTCTGTCTGTGCACCTAGATGGGGCCATTTTTCTTACAATGAGTTTTTGAAAAAAAAGAGGGCAGTTTTGGGGAGAGCTTTCTTAACTATCTGTAGGGGAAATCCCCTTCTCTCTCTGTTCTAGTCTAAGCAAATTAAAAGCTCATTGCTTTTGAGGCACTGTATAATGTGGACGCAGGATGTCCTAACTTTGTCTTTGCTGCTGATTGTCTCAGAGGCCTTTTAGTATGCATTCAACCTCTTCTTCTTCCTGCCCCCTGTCTCATGAACATTAAAATGAAGTTGATGCTTAAACAGCTCGTGGATCACTACTATTTTAATGTTCACATGCCATAGGTTGTTGAACATTCAAAATGTAAATTATGCCATTTCAGTGGGAGCCTGAACTAGGCTGGATTTTACTTCTTTTGTTTAGGACCTGTATTCCCTGGGCAAAGAAGGTTGTACTAAAAGTCAGAGCCAGAATTTTGCTATTATAGAGAGGTGGATGTCAGCTGACATCTTGACAAGGTGACACTGCTATACTGGCAGGAAGGAAACTGTCTCCTTTTAAAAGTCTAGTGAAACAGATAGCTGCTCCTTTGCATTCTCTAGCTAATAATGTTTGAAAATTGATCCAAGAAGCTTACTCCCAAAGTAGAAAATCTTGGTGGTTTTGCCAAGGACTTAACCTGGTTCTGATCTCAAAATGGCTTAACTAGGTCTTTTTTTCTCCTAGTAGCTTGACTCAAATGAGTGGCAGAGTCTTTCTGTAGGTCATCAGGATTTGAGAAAAGCCTTGAACTTGCTAATGACAGGTATTCACTGAATATTTTACCCTGATCTTGGTAGTGGATTAATAAAACATCACATTATTATTACAAAATTAAGAGGCCACCCACTGCTGTTTCAGTACCCATCTGTTTGCATTGAGTGTTGCATGAATAGCGATAGAGATATAAATTGGTAACTCCTTTAATAAGGATTTGTTGGGAAATGTTTGGAAAGCCCGTAACAGTTTGCACAAATTACTTCTGAACAATAAGCACCATGAAATACAGTTCCCAATAAACTCAACATTGTTGTAGCAGCTGTTTTCATCATGATAAACTGCTAGACGGAAGCTCCAGGTTCAGGGTTGGTCCTGGTTCTGCCCTAATCTAGTTACATCCTTTCATGGACTTAGACTGCCTAACCTCCCTTGTTTCCTAGGAAGGCAAGTCTTCTAGAAACAGGATGATGTCTACAACAGAAGGGGAATAATGCTTTTCCTTCCTGAGCTTACGTCCCCAGTAGTTCAGCGTTTCTGAGCCCTAATCTTTCAAGAGTACCTGTGATGGGCATGTCTGCACTCCTCCCCACTTACGAAGACACCAGGTGCAGCCAGGACATGGAGTTATTTCTGAGCTGCAAGGCCATTAAAAGCCTGCCCTCAAGGCATTTCATGCTACAGTCCAGTTTTAGCCGAGTTCTCTGCCTGAAGATATCCTCTCGCACTAAAGGTGTTGTCACTTGTCTTTCTCTGCCTGTCAGCTGGGATTAATGTGAGCATTACACAAGAAATGCAGTGTTCAAATCTAGCTTTGCTTAAAAATTGTGCTGTGCACAATTTTTTGAGCAGTGTGTTGCTGATTCTAATATGTGGGATAATGTGGGCTGCTGAACATAAAAGGCAGGGTATTTGGCTAATAATAGCTGTATTTTGCATAAAGCTAAAGACTTGAGCCATGGAGCAAGAAAAATAAGTTGAACATACGGATACAGGAGAATGGAATCAGTACAGACATTGTGTTTCATCTTACAGATGTCTGTTGAGATCTGGGAGTCTCCTCCAATTACTGAACCTCAACTGTCTTCTGCGAATGTCTCTGTACTGATTTGTTCATTAGTCTGCTAGAGACAGTACTCCCACTGTGATCGGTTTGGCTTTATGTTTTGCTGGGGGTTTTTTATAAACTGGGTTTTATATTTAATCAGCTAGGCTTTTTCTTGTCACCTGCCAAAGAAGCTGAGGAGAAATCAGAGCATCACTTTTGTGATCTTTGCAGGCAGAGTTGAATCCTGAATGCCTAAAGTAGGGGAAAGAGAAAAAACAGCTGCCAGCCCTGGCTTCCATACTTAACACAGAAGTTAGAACAGCACACAATGAAGTTTTATTAGTCTCCCAAAAGTATGGCAGGAAAGGTGGCCCCTGTACATAGTACACGCTGCTGTACAGTTAGAAACACATGCTTCTAAGTGCCTTTACCAAGGGAAAATGATAGGTTAGAAATACGACTTAATTCATTAAAAAATAACAGGTGATATGTTGCATGTGGGTATCCCAGTTACATCATCTTCAGACAACTGTTACTTCATGCACTTCTGAGAAAGGTTGTGGAAGAGTCAATGACAAAGGCATCTAACAGATGGTAGTGTTCAACCAGAACATAGAAAATTAAAGTATTTCACCAGCACAACTGGAGGACTTCTTATTGTAAAGAGAAGGTAGATATCCTTGCTGATTGTCCTGTTTGCCTCCGGAGTGAAAGCAGGGAGAATTGTTTTATAGACACAAGAGAGTATCTATGGTTGAAAGATACAACTAATCACTTAACATTGACCGTTCAGTGGTGGGTTTAGGATTCTTCAGCTAAGCTTTTGCTAGCAGATTCACAAGTAATGCTTCCTGTCACCTCCATCTGGCTAGAAGACTCTACCTCATCACACTGGATCATGACCTGGCATCTGTCATTTATACCTGGGTGCATTGCTTGTTGACTAAATTAGAGTGATAACAATACCTGGACGTGAAACTCCCAACTCTTGTGAAATTCTGAATAGCAGGCAACACTACAGCAAATCCCTTCTGTAATCCAGGTCACTGAGACCACACCAACAATTCCCTCCATTTCTGCATTAACACTCTACCAGACTAATCAATAAAATTTAAGGCCTGGGCACTTCGAGCAGCTGCACTGAGCATCTGGGAGACTGCACCATGTTTTGCAATACACATCATTGTCAAAGGCTGTGCTTCTCTCTTACTGTAGAAATCTCTATGGTAAAGGAAAAGATTGTCTGTAAAGCTTGTAGGACACTGAATTTTCCAGTATTAGTATGAAATTGTGAACTTTCTATGGACAATAAACTGTCACGAATCTCCCTACTTTATGCTGAAAGGACAAGACAGACTTCCTGCACTCTGCCTTTCTCATCATAAGTATATAATATACATTTAAATATATGTAACCATGTATGTATGTATGTATGTATGTATGTCTATTTCAAACTGGCAAAAAAAAAGCCTCCTTGACTGTATATGCTTTTGTCTGTCTGAAAAAGATGGGGGAGGAATTACACACAGGATGAGTGCTAGTATAACACATAGCACATTGCTAAATATTCTTCTTGAGTGCACTGATAAGAGCACAGCAAATAAGCTGAACAGATAACTTACATAGTTAAACATTTGTAGTTTATTTTTTAATATGATTTATTATATTTTTTCACATCTTTTTGTATTCACTTCCTTGTTCCCTCTCCCACCCATCAAATAACTGATCTTGACATTTAGGATTTTGTAAGTAAATTTACCTTATAAATAGCATTGTGGGAAATTTTCAGAAATACCTGCTGTACGTAGGAAATCAAATGTAAGTGACTTTCACTGAGATTTTTGCCTTACACAAGGCTTTGAAAACATGCTGTAAGTGAAAGGGTAAATACATTGTGAGAATCTTAAAAAAATGTCTTGGCTTAGGGACCAGGACAATAAAGATCAAACGACAGTGATTGGCAAGTCTGACCAGAATGGAGAAGCTCTCCCAGTTGTTTCTGAGTTCAGTGTGAGATTTACGGATGAACTGGAGTGTACCTTATGGGAAAACAGTTTGTCTTGTTTTAAACCCTCCTCATGAGGATTTAACAGATTTCCCTTGGCAATCTGTTCACAGGGTTAATTATCATAATTGCTAAAATGTTCTCTGTACTACAAGTTTACATTTTCCTGCTGAGAAACATGAATCTTCAAATACATTAGAAACTTTCCATCTCCCATGTGGGTACACCAGAGATCCAGCTTCCTCTTCTAGCTGTCAGAAAACAAGCATTTGTGGGTTGTTCTCTATAGCTAGGGTTTGCATGTGTCACAGCAAGACTGCATCATTTCTTTGAAGAGGTGATGCTTTTCGTTTGCATGCTGTAAGCTGCAGTAGTGCTTTGGTGGGGAACAGAACAGCAATCCAGCTCCATATTGCTCATTTGAATTGGCTCCTTCTAAAAGAAATGCATAGGGTGAGAGGATGTGCAGTAATTATTCACACACTTCAGTAGTGTTTTTTCCTATTGTTTCCAAAGAACCTCAGAATGAATTTTCGCGATAGTCAGGTGCAGCTCAATGTAGCAGCAAAGATTGGGGCAAGATTGCCGCCTAGTGCTCAGCTGTCATTTCAAGGCATTTGCTGCAGTCAGGTTATTAGGCTGGAAAAATAAAGCAAGCAGGAGCCTCTCAAGTAGCTTAGTCCCATTCCCAGTGCTATTACACACCATAATATTCCACTTCAAAAACTGAATTCACCTTTAAACTATGCGCTCAGCAGCACATTTAAGAGCAGACTTCTCTTCCCCAGGCAGAGATCTGGCAAATTGTTGGAAGTCTAGTACTGCTGTTTCTTGACAGGTGACAGTATAATTTTGCCTAGAGGCCCAAAGGCAATCAGATCTGCCTTCCTCTGGTCGGTTTCTCTGGCTTGTCCATCTCCCTTCCAAGAAGTGGTTGCTACATCCCTTCCTTTCCTCTAGAGTTATGTACTGCAATGAATTTAGGGCTAATGTTTTTAACACCAGCCAGAGGGGAGAACCCAGCTGTAGGACATTTGATGGCCCAGTCAGGGAGAAGGAAAAATAAATATGGACAGGGAGAAAGTTAGAGTAAAAAAATATACACAATACAGCAGAATAAAGGAATATATTAAAGGCAATTAACAAAGTGACCTTGAGGATGTAATTTGTGTTTCTTGATTTCAAAACTATGTGCCAGACCATAGTGACCTCTGTATATCTGGTTCATGAAGAAAGGGACAGGCCTTAAAATACCGTAAAATATTTGTCCATGGTTGCCAAATAGATTATGGAGTACAAAGCAAGCTGTGCTGGTAGTTGCAATAGGAAGCATCAAGCCAAGCTTCCACAGACCTCCTTCAGCACAGGCAAAGGAAAATCCCAAGGAAGCTTCTCCTGAGCCATTGTGGTCTTGGCCAGAGATGGGCAGTGTCAGCCAGCACAGCATCCTTAGCTGCTGCTGCAGCAGTACAGGGGAACAACTGTCGGGTTTCCGCCGTGCTGCAGAGCCCTGCTCTGATTACAGTGCCACCAGTGGCAAAGCAGCCAGCAGTGCCCTTCCACAGAAATGAAGTCATCCCAGAGAAAGGTGAGGTTTGTGACCTGCAGACAGCACAGTCAGAGATCCCCGTTGTGGTGTTATTGCAGATGTGATTAAAACAATAAGGATCATCTACAGAGTCTTCTGTGCAGAAGTCTAACAGAACCATATTTCCATATCTGACAACTGAAAAAGGGTCAAGAATTAAACTATTTTCAGCTCAGGTGATTTTACTTATTTTTACAACAAGAGAACATACTTTTTCTTTACAAATAAAATGGCATCTTTTGATACTAACCACTGGACAAGACACTTGCATGGTTTTTAATCTTTCCATTCCCAAGAAGAACAGGTGTTTGTATTTTCACTGGATCAGATCTACGTTGTGTGAATCAGGTTCATTTACCAGCTGACTGGTGATAAAAATCAAATTAATTATTCAAAAGTGTCTTCCTGACTGTTTCATGTGTGGGAGGCAATGTGTCATCTTAGAGACATTTCTGGCAAATGTATTGGACACATTTGCTTTGCTTATCAAAGCTTTGGAAATCATGCAGGCATCTGTACTTCCTTCCTGAAAAGGATTTTATTGAATTGTTTTGCCATCAGGCTTGCTTTTCTTGATCTTTGTCATTTTCCAGCTCTGAAATTAATGACTGGCTGCTAATTGTGACCCACATTGTTTTACTCTCTCTGTCAAAATGCATTTAAAATAAAATACAAACGTGGTGTTCATTAAAAAAATACTCAAAGCACAGTGAAACTTCATGCTCTGGAATTATATTTTCAGAATCAACTTTGTCTTGAAAGAAATCTCATATTCTGTGTTTCATTTCATCTTGCACGGAGAATATCTGGAATGGTTTCTTTTAATGTTTCTCTGTTAAACTTCACTACAACTTAGGAAAGTGGAGCAGCTCGTTCATATGGATGCTAGGCACTCCATCACGTGCACATTGCAGTTTCTGCAGGAGTATAAACATAAATTCTTGACTCCCTTTGCAAACATTTAGTCATGTGCATTCAGAGTGAATGTGTGCTAGTGTATGAGCAAGTACTCGCACAAGCTGGGAAGTCAGTAAAACTGAGCCTGTACATACTAGCTCAGAAAAAGTCCAGTATGTAAATACAGTTGATGGGATATTTGACATCCTGAAACAGCATTTAACAGTATTTGTCTTGTTCCCTTAAAAGTATTCTCTGAATTGCCTGTTTTTAAGGAATCATGGTTTGATCACATACTTGCTGATTTTGGATTTCTCTGGGTGGAAAAAGTTGCATTTCTGGCAGAGCTTCTGTTCATTTTTCACTTGCCCTTTGTTTCAGATGTACATCACAAGCACAATAAAAACAAAGAGTAGCAGGTTAGCCAAACCTGTGCTGTGTCTGGGTACCCTGTGTGCTGCATTCCTCACCGGCCTAAATCGAGTTTCTGAGTATCGAAACCACTGTTCGGACGTGATCGCAGGCTTCATCTTGGGGAGTGCTGTAGCCTTGTTTCTGGTAAGCTCATCAGTCCTTTGGCATTCCTTTTAAGAATACCTCTGTTTTAAAAAAAATAGTTACTATTATCTTGTGGTCTATTGCAGCTGATTGATTTAGTTGCTAAGAACTAATTCTAACCCCATCTAATTAGAGGTATCATCAGAGAAAATCCTACTATGAAATCAGGTTGATACTAACTAATAAGGCTAATATGATGACATTTGTGCGTTGTATCTATTTCAAGATTATTTTGATTACTGTACATGTTCTTACTTGACCTGTCCTACAAAATGCTTTAAAGATGTTGTAGATTTCAACTGGTATCAAAAAGGAGGCGTGCTTGAGACTTCTCTTATACCCCTGTGTTACAAAACCTCACTGTCTGCCTGGTATCTGGCAAAAATGTAGGATACAGGGTGTTGTCTGGAGCTCTAAGCAGTGGTCCTCATTCTCCATTTTGTTCAGACCATAAAAGAAGTGCAATAGGACAAACTCCCTGGGAGAAAAAAGTACCTCCCTTTACAACAGTTGGAGTTGAGCTGAAATTGATCACCATCTCATAGGATAACCAAATGTATTGAAATGTATCAGAGGCCTTCCCACACAATCTAGGAACAGCATCTCTCTGGACTTCGAATGCTGGCTCTGTAGTTTAAGTGTTTTGTTTGGTGAGGGATCTCTTGCTGATAATTCACCCACACAGCAGTCAAGGTGATTCTCATTGCCAAGAAATGTGTTTGGTTCAATTTAATCAAAATATGCTTCAAAACTATCTATCTGCTGCATAGCAACAGATACTTTATCCCTGTAATCAGAAGGGATTAGGTTTCAAAGATCCCTTAAATCTGGATTGTACTGTCACTGATTTTGTTTCTATTCTGTACTTTGAAAAACAAAAACAAACCATCACATATCATTTCTTCCTGTGTTCCCTTTAAATCAAAAAATAAAATAAAATAAAATAAAACCTTCACACCTGAATCTCCTTGGCTTTAATGTAAGTAGTTTGTTTGATGCCCCCCGGGAATGGCAGCTTAAATCTAACCCATGCAATGTAAGAGGCAGTGACCCCGTATATCTGGTCAAGACAAGATCCCAGTACGAGTTTCTGGCAGTGACAGCCCGCTCCCAGCCACATTTTGGCCCTGCAGACCTTCTGCCACCCTGCAAATGTCACAAGCTCAACAGCAGAGTGGTGGAAGGGGTCTTCCTGGAGCTTGAAGGAGAGAGGTGCTGTGAGATTCCTGCTGCCGGCGCAAGACTCACCCAGACTGCAGCCAGCTCCTTGCTCAGATCTAAAGAGCAGCGAAGAGGAAGAGTCAGCAAGGAGCTGGCTGCAGGAATTAGTCTGACAGCAAATGTGTCCATCAGCTCCTGCATGTCTTTTTTTCCACTGTGTTCTCAAGCCCCAGCCTGCCATGTGTGTGCTCTTATTAGCATCATCATGTGGGTGCAGTAGTCAGGGTCATGAACAAAGGAAGGGTTTGTAGGATAAACACCACAGCAGCTGTGCTGGAAATAAGAAGGAATGGTGCTGGATGTGAGGTAGATTCAGCCATCCAGTGAGCTGTTTTTGCTGTTTGGAAATGACGGTCAGAGTCTGAAGGGGATTTGGTTTTGGCCAATAAAATGCATCATCAGGATAGTCCATGGTTCTCTGATGATAAAGCAGACATGAGAGGCTGAGAATGGTTCATCACTTCAGATTAGAGGCCAGATGAATCAGTTTACCAAGGCAGTTCACCACACACAGCTATGTCAGTAAACACACTGTAGCCCAAGGTGAGATAGATAATGCCTTGAACCAAAACCCAGGTTCGGTTATTTGCAAAAACTGGCAGTTGTGAGACACCCAGTGGTAATTCCTATGAGTTTTTCCCAGGGACAGAACATGCTGACCTCACTTTTTTCTTTTTTTTTTTTTCTGCATTACACAGGGAATATGTGTTGTCCATAACTTTAAAGGCACTCATGGAGCTCCTTCTAAACCGAAGCCTGAAGACCCACGAGGAATGCCACTAATGGCCTTTCCAAGAGTGGAAAGTCCTCTAGAGACACTGAGTGCACAGGTACTATAAATCCTCTCACCCAGACCATCATCAAGCACATTTTCTGTTATCGCAGAGTAAAAACTAGTTGTAGACATAACTACACAGGGAGCTGCTTTTATTCGTAACATTAAGCCCATTGTACAGAGTGAATGTGCATCAGGGGAGAGTTTGTTCTAAGGCATATATCTCTTAAACTACCAAAAAATGTAAATCTTCTGCCCCTGTGCACATCCAAAGCTAAAGCAGTCGGATTTCACATGCCTCTGCATATTATCTGTGATAACAAACTTTTGCTTAGAAGAATGGAAAACTGAGAGAAAAGTAAAGGTAATTCTGTCTAATCATACTTTGGAATGCTTTCGGGATGCCTCAAAGATTTACTATAGCATTCGTAATCCTGGGAATAAACTATGCTGTCCAGAAGAATATTATAGAGATTAGGTTTTTTATCCTGATTACTCTTCAGAAACTTCTATAAGAAGAAAACACTGTTTTCTATCTCTTAAGTTGTCAGAAGACAAGCTAAGAGCATCTTTTCAAGTTTGCAAAAATTAGGCTAGCGGAAGCATCATCGATGGTGTTTCTGTTGAACTACTAACTTCAAATGGCTTATGTTGGCATAACTGAATCAGACCCAGTCCTTTCAAAACAGATAAATGTCACCTGACAAGAATTTTTTGAGCAAGGATGAACTGTAGTTTATCAGTTCTCTGAAATGTCCTGGTGTAATTTATTTGTTCTTTAAATTGTACTTCCTGTGTTAGATGGCTTTTCATTCCTGTGTATATGGTGTATGGCAGGATCATTAATAACTTTTTTAAAACCCTTTGACAAATAAACTGATAATAGGAATTTGAAAATGGAAAAGACAGTGTTTCTAATGCCTGGGAATATTTTGCTTAATTGAAAAGTCGCTTTTGATCAGGCAAAGATTTGCTGGAAGACTTTCAACTAAATCTGCAGAACTGTGTGCATTAACTGTTCTCTTGGTGGACCTCCAGTGCAGAAACCAAGTGCTACTTAGCATATCCATGTTGCATTGTGTCTGACAAAAGGGCTGAAGAGGTTAAAATGTTAGTAGACTCTGAGAAAAATTTTGTCTAGTCAGCTATTTATAGCTTCTGGACTGTGAAGTGCAGGCAGGGACTGGGCCTTTTCTGCTGATGTCCACTATAATCAGCAAGATTATCTTCTCTGATTCAAGAGTATCAGTCTCTAAATGACCATACATCTACTGTGCAGGAGTAGATTGGCAAAAAAGTGATTCTACTCTGAAGCTACTATAAGCAAGTCCTTGGGAGTGGCTGCTCATTACTGCTTCTTCAGATATAGGAGGTGCATCATCATGATCTGTGCAGGTTTCTGCATCCATTCGCCTCTTGTTTTGCCTTGCACCCACACTAACTCTGCAGCATGTTCCAAGAACAACGCTGTACTGCCACTGAAGTGCTGGACATTGGCTTCCAAGAAGGTTAAATCATAGAATCAGAGAATCATAGAATGGCTTGGGTTGAAAAGGACCTTAAAGATCATCTAGTTTCAACCCCCCCTGCTGTTTCCACCTAAAGAGGAGTTCTGCATTGCATGATCTGTGGCTGCATGTGTTTTGAAATAATGACCCCCACCTCTGTATGGTTTTAAGCTCTATATGTTCCCTAGGATCAAACTGTGTAGGATCTACATGCATATATCACAAGAAGCCAAGCTATGGTCTTTTAGGCTCTCCATGACTGAGGACAGACTCACTGTATTAGTTACGTGGCTGTATGAAGTGCTTTAGCCTGTACTGACATGTCCTTCTGGATAGGATCTGGTCTAGTTTGAAAGTTTCCACTGAAAAAGTGGGATCTTGTTTTTCAAGCCTGTCACGAGAGTGTTCATAGCCCAGCAGCAGGGCTTGAGTTCAGCATTTCCCACCATGAACTCAGGATAGACAGCTGTCACGTTTGCAGTGATCTCTTCATTTTAAAGCTGGGTAACAGATTTTATTAGTGAAGGTTTTTCTCACTCATTTTACACACGAGGATATGTAAATGTATACAGATGTTCACGTGTTTGCCTTTTTCTCTTTGCAGAATCACTCTGCCTCTATGACTGAAGTAACCTGAGATGGAAGACTGGCAACAGAAGCTGTTTTTTATTACCCTCCAGTACAACTAACTCTCCAAGACACACAGTTACTACACGTCTAACTGTGATGACCAGTATTATGTTATGTCTAGTTAGAGGCTAATGTTTTGTACTTTTTCTGTATGAGGAAGTGATGTAGCTTGCCCTGACTTTTTGTTAGCTTTAATATTATTATGCCAGAATTTAAAAGCAAAATGGAAAAAGAAAAAAAAAAACTTCTCATGTTTAAAGTGTGCACTGAGGAACTACATCTATGGAATTGTTGATGTTGTTATGTGATATTTGTACACTATTTTTTTTTTCATTTTTGAATTTATATATCTTGGGGGGGGAAAAAATTCACTTTTACCTTTTCTTACCATAAGAAGTGCTTCTACCAGTGGGTCAGATTCTGATCTGAGTAAGCTCAGCATAGATCTGAAGTAATTGCATATATTTAACTGATTAAAACAATGGTGATCAGGAATCTAACCCAAATGATATTATCAACAAGTAGTAAACATCCATCCTTGATTCAGTGAGCTACTTAAGCATTCCTTAGCATTACGGGCTTCAGTTAGCCATTCGGTTTCCAGACAACTTGGCAGACTTGAAGTATATCCTTAAGCATCTTACTGAATCAAAGCCTGATTGTTCTGGTGTGAATGATTGTGCTAGTTATTGAAGAATAACTAAAACAACATACTCAGTCTGCAGTATAGACAGACTGGACATGAAAATTTATAGTAGTATAGCTGATAGCATGTGAGCTGACTATATCATCTCCCTAGAACTCTGTTCCTCCCCAAGGCACAGCTAAAACTCCTGGTGAAACCTGGCTTCAGGAAACGACTATGGGGATATACAGCCACCACTGTGGAGCTGAGGCTGTGCTTTAAGTGTTTCATAACTTCATCATAGATTTGTGGGGTAATTAGTAGCACTGGTGCAAAGCAAAAGTGACATCACTTCTTCAGTTGGAGTGGCATTACTTGGCATTCAGATTGGCAGAACCAAGAAGCCAATTTTGCAGGTGCTTTGGCAAGACAAAAAAAAAAAAGAAAAAAAAGAAAAAAAAAAGAAAACTTGACAGTCTTGAAAAGACTGACAGTCTTGTAGTAGCAGTCTGCATTTTTGTAAATTCTGCCATACAGAATTTATATTAAAACTGCTATTTTACAATTTAACAACTTTGTTTAAGGAATAAAAAGACAAATTAAGTGTGGGTGGGGGGTGGGGAGAAGAGCAAAAAAGAGCCCGATTACAATGGCTAGAACCAGGGCAAAGGCTTCATTACATGACTTTTCACTGTTTCTAGGATTTTCCTGCATCTCATTCTCTAGCATAGTGATAACTGCTGTGTGTCTCCCTTAAAGAATGGAGCCTCTGTCTGTACTTTTACTGGAATGTTGACCTCACATTTCCATGTTGGTTCTTCTTGGCTTTTGTATATTTTTTCCAAAACAGATGCAAAAAAATTATCAAAAAAACCCAAAATACGTAGCCTCATCTCTTTCTTTCCCTGTGACACAAAGAAAACTTGGGAAGTCTGTTTGTGTCTGGTCTTGGGGTGTTTCTTCCAGGCTGGTATTTTCTTCTGACTCCACTGGTGTCTGCTTCAGTCTTAGGAATATAAGAATCCGACTTAAGCCATGCGGACTTTCTGTGACCATGAGGAACTACTGATAGCGTTCTGCATCCTGCACTACAACTTTGATCCAAGTTCCACAGGGAAAATTTCTGCTTAATAAACTTGTCTGTGGAATCAGTCCTTGTTCTGCTGTGTTAGCAGAATAATGCTGCGTTAGGAAAGCTTGTCAGCAATGAGTACTCCCTTCAATATGCCCAGTCAGCAGCACCGAAGTCCACTCATACTGCAAAGGGTTAGCACAGTGTTGAATTCAAAGATAAAAACTTCATATTTTGTAGCCTAGTGTTTGCAGCTGTAGTCCCAGGGGTTGTGTTCCTCCCAAGAGTGCTGTTACCACAGTGTGATTCTTGCATTCTTGGTCAATAGCTTCCACAGAATCTCATAGAATCATAGAGTGGTTTGGGTTGGAAAGGACCTTAAAGATCATCAAGTTCCAACCCCCCTGCCATGGGCAGGGACACCCTCCACTAGACCAGGTTGCTCAAAGCCTCATCCAGCCTGGTCTTGAACACCTCTAGGGATGGGGTATCCACAACCTCCCTGGGCAACCTGTTCCACTGTCTCACCACCCTCACAGTGAAAAATTTCTTCCTAATGTCTAGTTTAAACCTACCCTCTTTCAGTTTATACCTGTTAGCCCTTGTCCTCTCACTACACTCCCTGATAAAGAGTGCCTCCCCATCTCTCCTGCAGGCCCCCTTCAGATACTGGTAGACTGCTATTAGGTCTCCTTGGAGCCTTTTTTTCTCCAGGCTGAACAACCCCAACTCTTTCAGCCTGTCCTCACAGGGGAGGTGCTCTAGTCTCTGACCATCTTTGTGGCCTCCTCTGGACTCTCTCCAACAGGTCCATGTCTTTTTTTATGTTGGGGGCCCCACATCTGAACACAGTACTCCACGTAGGGTCTCACGAGAGCACAGTAGGGGGGGAGAATCACCTCCCTTGACCTGCTGGTCACACTTCTTTTGATGCAGCCCAGGATACAGTTGGCTTTCTGGGCTGCAATCGCACACTGCCGGCTCATGTTGAGCTTCTCATCCACCAATACCCCCAAGTCCTTCTCCTCAGAGCTGCTCTCTATCCATTCTCTGCCCAGCCTGTATTTGTGCTTGGGATTGCCTCGACCCACGTGCAGGACCTTGCACTTGGCCTTGTTGAACTTCATGAGATTGGCATGGGCCCAACTCTCAAGCCTGTCAAGTTCCCTCTGGATGGCATCCCTTCCCTCCAGCATGTCCACCATACCACACAGCTTGGTGTCATCAAATTTGTAGTGATGTTGTCCCCCTCTGCTTAGCCTCTAGCGTGATGGCATGGGCAGTCTCTCTGAAGGTGGAAGATGTGGTTTTGAGTTTCTTCACCATCCTCTAGGTTGAAGAAGGACTTGAATCTCAGTTTTTCCACTTCCTGGAGGACTGTTTCCAGTTGTAGTGCAGCATGGCAAGAGGCACCTCTCCCAACTATGAAATAAGCAAGTGAGCCCTGCTGTCTTCTCTGACATGGTACGTAGGGATGCCAGCACCCATGAGAGCTCTGCAGGTAGATGTATATCCACGGGGGCATGCATGCTTCTTTGCAAGTGCCTAAGTTCTGGATGCTTGGTCAGATGAAGTTAGACCTATTACTCATGTTCAGTGCATTTCCTCTTGACTAGCTCTGTGTGTTTGTTACCATCTTGTAGTACCCTCAGCCTTTTCCAGTTGACAGATAAACCCCTGCAGAGGAAATCTGAACCTAACAGGACAATTGCTTTTCCCGGGTACCTTTCCCTTCAGGAGCAATGCGTGTCCATCTCTTGGAATCTGTGACACTGAACAATCAGTCTGTAGGTAGCCTTTGGACTTCTTTTTTATAGTTCCTGTTCTGAGGCACATTGTTCTCTACGTGCTGTGTACAGTGAGCTTAGGGATCTAACAGCAGCTTCTATAGTCCAGTGTTATGACCAGCTGTGTAAAATAAATGCATTGCAGCGGATCATCTCTTAAGACAGATGTATGGCCCTCGAGCTGTGTGCAATTCTATGCACTTCAGGTATGAAGCTGGCCTATGTAACCTGACTGGCAGCAGTGTCTGGCCTCCCTGCCTGAGCGGGGGACCTGGCTGGGTGGCTGTGGCCTCTCTGTGCCCCCGCAGCTAAAGGTATCCCCGCGGAGCTGCTGTTCCTGCTCCTCTTGTGCCTCTTGGCTGTGCAAAGGCTCTGGAATATGACTCTTGGGATCAGGAAAACCATCTGCCCCCAACTTAATCAGGTACCTGTACTGAGGGAAAACTGGCACATCTCGTCAAAACCACAGGTCAGCCTTAGAAATAAAATGTTCATCCTCCCCCAAACTTGAACAGGCAGACTTTGGAGACGTGGTGGTGTGTGATGGCCTCCCTCAGCTGTCTGTATACGTGCAGGAGGCTCTTCGTAGTACAGTGGGGCTTTCTCTCATTCACAGAGATGCCCGTCCACCCCAGTCTCCAGTCTCTCTGTTAAGAAATACCCTCCTAACCTGGTTTCTTTACACTTTCTTTTGATCTTTGGTTCTGCCTAGAAAAATGATCAGCCCTCCTGCAAATGCATGGGAGGGGCTTCGATTTATTTATAATTAAATTCAATAGAAATTAGGTACTTTTGAAAGCTCAAGGATAAAAACAGTGTTCAAGTGCTTAGAAGTCTTAACCCTTCCATGACACAGGTGTTCTACGCAAGATTTTTGCCTCATTTCAGACTTCTCCTTTTTCAATTTGTTACAAGCAGTTAAAAGTTTTGCGTCTCAAATACCCACATCTGAGGTTTGCATCCAGAAGGACTAAAGTATCTTGGATAAGGGAAGTCTCAATTTGACATACCTCAAACACAGCAAAACAGAAGACGAGGCTGCTGTCATGCTCTTTTCTTGCCTATCTTCCTATTTTTCAGTTTTCAGTGTTCCACTCTCTTTTGATCACATTACATGAGCTATGAAAGTTACCTACTGGGAGAGACACAGAAAGGGGGGAGGAGCAGAAAGTGCATCTACTGCTGGAAGTGTTTTTTTCAGATAATGAGCACTGAGTAAAGGAGGAGGCTTAAGTATCTCTTCTTTGATGGAAGACATAATTTCATGAAAAAAATACTTCAGATTCATTGCCCACAAACAGCTCCAGAAACAGACAAGATGACACAGATTTTACTATTTATCACACTGTGTTTTTCTGTCAACTACAGGGATTTGTTAACAGCCTTCCACAGTGGCCAGTGAAACATCCCCAGTTCCCTCACATTCATGCCACAATGGAACATGTAGAAGCACACCTACACTATTCTGTGACTCCCCAGGACTCAAAAAGATAAAAGAACGGGTTTCTTAATTTTCTTCAGAGCTATGAGAAGAAAGCAGCACTTGAGAAGTTTCCTGAACAAAGAAACTGAGCACCGTAGCACACAAAAGCAGCAGTTCCTAAGCATGCGGCAAGTATTTTTATGCCAAAAGAAACCAATGGAGCTAGGGTTCAGGAGAACAAGTGGTATAACCACGGTATTTCTGGATCATTCGCAGAAATCGCACACATATAGAATCTAACCTCACTATAAACAACCTTTGTACAAAACATCCACAAAGTACCAGGCATTTCTCAGACTGCTGCAGACTTTTTATTTTTCTTATCTGCCTGACTTCACTGCTTGCCTCCTCTGATTATGCAAGTTTGCTTTTAATCAGGAAGAAAAATTAACGTATTATATATATCTTTCTATAGCTACATAAAAACATTTAAAAAAGAACTAACCAATAGCTAGTAGAAGGATCAACAGAACTTCTACAAATGGGGTCCTTCAACAGACATGGGAGAATTCTACAAGCTGCCTTGATTGCACCAGGTTTTTTTAGGGCTGTTGGGGAGAGCTGACCGTTACAGAGTTAAGAGATTTCAGAACTCCACTTGGCACCATCTTCATGTAGAGTAGAACAAGTGGTTTTATTTAAGATGGCACTCGTGATGGCTTTTCAAAACTTTATTGCTGACAGGGTCCTCCTTTCAATCTCAAGAGAAAAATAAAAAGACAAAAGAAAAAGAGATGCTGGCTTACCTCCTCTTCCCTCCCCAAGAGTTTGCTGGCTCAGCTAGTCTTGGTGACCGAGGTGAACAGGGCTCCTGACGTAGCCAAGCTGCACTCACAAAAGCCTATTACACAGTTAAGAACCAAATACAAGAAGTTTGCAAGGCACAGGAAATCGAGCAGGGTGTTGGTCCCCCCTGTTTATCCCCACTGGACACTGTAACAGTCTGGCAGCATGATAAAGGCCAGAAAGCATACCTTAGTGCTGTTACTGACTACACTGGATCATTTTCACAAGAACTTCTGTTCTTTTTCACCTGTATAATAAACCGAAACAGTGAAGCCTGAAGACAATTAATGAACTTTTATTAGTGACATTTATATATTTGGTCAGTACCACAACAACAGGGCTCTGCTTCTGCTCTGCAGTTCTGCCTTAGGAACACAAGAGAAGCAAAGTGATGCTCTGTGATGCAACTCACTGCTCCCAGGTAATTTTCAGGTTTGGGGGCAGCTCTGCAGCACACAGTTCATCGAGCTTGGACATATCCTTCACAGGAGTGCGATAGAAATTCAAGACATCCTCAGCTCTGCACATCAGGTGGAGCTGTGAATTAGGGACAGCATGGCCCAGTTCTGCTGCCAGCTGAGTCAGGAGGCGATACTTTAACCTGTTTTCTTTGAGGGGTGTCTGCTGCCAATTGTCAGGAAGTGAGGGTCCAAAAATCTCCTTGACGTAAGACTCGAGGCAACTCTGTATATCTTCCGGAGGAACATAGTTTCTGCTGCGTGGTGGGGGACAGATCAGGCTGGCTTCACTTTTCTCCTGATGAATTATATTGTCTGTTTCTACTTCTTTTTCCTCCTTCCTGTTGACACCAGACAGAAGTATTTTCAGTCTCTGGGCTACTTAAAGAGTGAGTCAGAGCACACTTCTATTCATAGTATTTTAACATTGGACACAAACTAGCCTGTAGAGAGTCTGCACGTTCCATGGACACAGCAGGTCCGTTATGCATGCAAGAATAAAAGTACATAGGCTAGATCTTTGCTTTTCCCGCAGATGCTGCTCACTACATAGGCTGACTCTATGGAGCAATCACCTGCCTAGTTTATTTAATTTGTCTTAGTGTAAACAGAATTTTAACCAGATTAATGACTTATTTTCAAAGTTACAGCTCCATTTTCTAATCTGCTGTGAAAAAAAAGGATAACAGGAAATCACTGAATCATAGAATGGTTTGGGTTGGAAGGAATGTTAAAGATCATTGAGTTCCAACCCCCCTGCCATGGGTAGGGACACCTCCCACGAGACCAGGTTGCTCAAAGCCTCATCCAGCCTGGCCTGGAACACCTCCACGGATGGGGCATCCACAGCTTCTCTGGGTAACCTGGGCCAGTGCCTCACCACCCGCACAGGAAAACATTTTATTCCTCATATCTCCCCTCTTTCAGCTTAAAACCATTATCCCTCGTCCTGTCCCTATACCCCCTGATCAAGAGTGTCTCCCCATCTCTCCTGTAGCCCCCTTTCAGCACAGGAAGCTGCCGTAAGCTCGCCCCAGAGCCTTCTCCAGGCTGAACAACGCCAACTCTCTCACCCTGTCCTCTCATGGGAGGTGCTCCAGCCTCTGACCATCTCCGTGGCCTCCTCTGGACCAGCTCCAACAGGTCCATGAATACTCACTACCATAGAAAAAATTAGTTCCCACAGATAAAAAAAAAACACAAAAAACCGTTGGTTTTAACCAGAAAATCGACATCTAGCCCAAGTTATCTGACTTGCTCCTATGCCACAATGCAGTCACCAACTCACAGTCACCGGTGCACGGAAATCGAGCCTTGAGGGCGGCGGCTCTGACCAGACAAGCCTCCCGACCGCGGCACAGGCCCTGCCCCAGCGGGGGCCATGGCGGCACTGCACCGGCCTGGCCTGGCCTGGCCTCGCCTCCCCAGCCTTCCCCCGCCGTTACCTCAGGCGGCCCCAAAACGCCCTGCTCGCCGGAGCGCCAAGGCCCAGCCTCCATCCCGCTGACCGCAGCGCTGCCACCGCCGCCATCTTCAGGAGACGTCAAACAGCCTCTTCCTGACAGACAGAGGGGCGGAGTGACGCACTTCCGCCGCGCCGAGCGCGCGCCCCCCCCCCCCCCCCCCCCCCCCCCCCCCAGTGCCTCACGGGAACTGTAGTTCCGCTTAGTGGCTGCAGCCGACCCGCCTCCTCCCGGCCCTGTATCAGCAAAGTTCCAGCTTTAGTTTTGTTAAGCGTGAGTGGGTTTCTGTGGCCGGTTTGAGGGAACGTTTTCTCCACTCTTAGTTTTAAGAGAAGCGTGGATCAGGAGGATGCTCCTCGTCGGGAACGGAGGTTTACCTGAACTCTGGTGTGTGGAGGCCCCGGGACCACAGCAGGCCCAGAAAGGAGGCATTGTTCCTCACGCTGGTGCCTCTGAAGTGGTTTTTTGGCAAGTCACTTGCTCTTCGTTCACGGTTGACGTCAGGACAGACTAACTGCATGCATTAATTGTGCAGTGATTGGACCCATGTGAAGGAGTTTGGCTGTTTACTGCCCCTATGAAAGAGTGGTTGCTAATGTGAAGAACACGAGGAGGTCACAGGGCAGAGATTTTCCCTATTTTCCTTCTCCTAGCTGGCAGGAGCATTGGGTGCCCATGGCAGGGAGCAGCTCCAGCAGCTCAAGCTTGGTTCTAGGTGGCCTGGAAGGGAGAGGTGGGCTGTCTCCTGGGCTGTGTGGTCTGTTCTGGTTGGTGTGCTGCTCCAAGGTGTGGCTGGCTGGTTGGTGTAGTGTGTTAAATGTTCCTATATAGGCTTAGGTCTGCTATTTCTGCATTTGTGCCTTTTTAAAATAACAATTGTCTAATTGTGCTTTAGCTAAGAAAGCTGACGTCTCTAACAGGTACATAGCAATCTCCCACAGGACAAACTGTGGGCCAAGATGCCTCCCTGCATGTTTTATGTTAATTATGGTCAAAAATGCCATTCTAAAAGTGCTGTGGAAAATGAAAGCATATATAAATGATTTGGAAAAATAGCCTTTGCACTGCACTAATTCAACCTGTGCAACCCTAACTCAGTGCATAGCAGCTCCAGAGACACAAGAAGCTTCTGAAAGCAGTGTTATTAATCCACAGCCTGCGTCCAGTGCACTGCTCACAACACACGTCTCTCAAGTTTTCTCAGTGTCCGTGAGAATTCAGTCAGCAGGATTAATGTCACCAGCGGTATCACTACTGGATTATTTCCTTTTGATCTCCCCAGCATTTCCCAAACTCACCACCAGTAACAGTTTGTGACTTGATCTTAGCTCAGGCTACTGAAAACCACAGATGTGTGAAAGAGACTGTAAAGTTTACACAGGATAAAGAACTGTGAGATAGAGATTAGTTTTCAATTACTGTTTTATTTCCATGATTGAAGACACAATCAGGTTTTGTAATTGAGGATTTTGGCTACAAAAGGTGGTAATGGGCAGGGGTATGTATTTGAATTACTAGGTAACTAGTTAATCTGCCTACTATTCTGGGGACTAAGTTTAAACCAGAGGGAGAGCAGGTTTGTGATTCATTGGCAGCTGTCGGTCTGTTGCATGGAAAAAAATTCTCCTTCCTTGGAACGTGCAAATGAAACAAGAATATCCCCTTGGTAAGTTGTGGAAGCGAAGGGTGGAGAGGGAAGCTAATCCATTTTATCTCCAGTTTTGTTTAGGGTTAGGGAAATTAGTTTTCTTTGTTTTTCTTTCATTTCCGAACATCTTCCACCTTGTGAAGAGAAACAGGATGAAGGAAGGTTACTGCACTTTCAGTAGGTGTAGCTGGCAGTGAAAAGTGACTGTGTGGCAGCTGTGTCAGTCTTCCCAGACACGACATACTGTCCTCTGCAAGCCAAACTGTTAATCTGAATGAGCAACAAAAACAAGGGGATACCGGTTAGCTTGGAGTAAGAGACACAGATGTAGAAAGACAGCAGGAATAACCAAGCAAAGCAGAAATCAGAGTAAGATCCCTGGTAAACATGAAGCACCAGGAGGAGCAGAAACAAGAGGAGCCTTAGGAAGGTGACAACACATCTCCCTTCATGTTGAGCAGCTCCCCTCTGTGCTCAGGAGAAGCCTGATACCTGTGCCCGCTTGCGGAACGCATCCTGTGCAGCCTTCTTGTTCTCGCTTTTGCCCACCCATGCTGCCAGGGCAGAGGCTTGCAGGGCTCTCCCATATGAAAAGGTCAGTTTCCAAGGCTTAGGCAGAGGGGACTGGTTCATGGCGTTCAGGTTGACAGAAGCCTCCTCTTCACTCTGACCTCCAGACAGGAAGCAGATTCCTGCAACAAAGAGGTTTTGAGGCTTAGAAACAGTATGCTCCAGCCACCGCAGTCCCTGGCCTTTATGTGCCAGAGGAGCAACCGTGTCAGATGTAGGAGCAAGGAGTGACGGTGTGAATGGATACATAGGAATGAATCAGGAATCACCAGGAACCGCAGCAGGAACGGTGCGGAGAAGAGTAGTGACAGTTGCCACGGCTACATCCTGAGGGGTGTACTTCTTGGGGCAGGAATGCCCAGCTGTCACCATGTTGGGCTTCAGCAGTGTCCCTTCCAGGTACACGTGATGATCATTCAAGGCCTTGTAGACAGCAGCCAGGACCTGAAAACAGGAGGATTGAATACAGATCTCTGCTCAAATCTTTACCTCAACCTGCTGTGGAAAGACAGCTTATTCCTTGGGAGAGTGTGAAGATCAAACTGAACTTTACTTTTGCATTAAATTTACTACAGGGGTTGCAGCTCTGGAGACACCACTGCTTTTGAGATGACCAGGATACCACTCTTCATAGTTACTGGATTTGTCCCTGCAAACTGAGGTACTGAAAGGGGTAAGTGGTTTTGTTCCCAGTCCATGTCTTTGAGGTTGAGAATGCTTATATTTGTGGTTTGAGTGCATGGATTCCACTGTCATGTTTGCTATTAACTGATTATTTGACTGTAAGCAACTCATTTTTGTGATGCAGTTATGAAGTAGCTTTTTGGTCAAAACTCTTCGAGATCTGTGAACACAAACTCTGTGTAACATTAGCTACTGATTTGTGAATGTGAGGAGGGGGGCAGGAACCTCTTACCTTTTCTGTGACATACTGACAGCGCTGGAGATCATGATCTCCATCAGGCAAGATTTCTGGCTCCACAATGGGCACCAAGCCATGCTAAGAAAGAAAAAACAGGGAAGTCTGTTAGAGGTGTGGAAGAAAAACTGTCTTTGTTGGCTACCCTGACTTTGGTGATATTCCTTCTTGCTGCTCTGCCCTTCTTCCTCACCTTTTCCAAAACCCTCGCAGAGATCTGCCTTTCAAGTTACCTAGCATGTTATCACAGGGAGCAGCGAGAAGGGGCAGCAGCATCTCAGGAAAGGTTGCTGGAGGGTAGATACCTGCTGGCAGATGCTGGCATAGCGTGCCAGAGTGTTGGCATTCTCCTGAATGGCGAGTTGAGAGGGTGTTGTGCTTGTGATCTTCAGCACTGCACGCCACTTGCCAAAGTCAGCACCATCTTTCTTGTACTGAGCACAGCGCTCAGCCAGTCCATCCAGCCCTGTAGAGGAAAGAGCAGCGCTTCACTGAGAGCATTTCTTCGGGACATAGCTCGAAAGAGTACCATGACATAAAGCAAGGCTGCAACTCAACGTGAGCCACCCCACATATTTTGCTGCAACAGTCACAGCTTAGGTTTCTGAGGTCTCTCCTTACCTTGGATGGTGGTTTCTCCATTTGTTCCTGCTAGAGGTGCTGTGCCTTTATCCAGCTGTGGAGACAAGTAAAACAGGAAGCGTTACAGAGAGATGGAGACCAGTCTGATCCTTATCGTCTTGCTCATGGCTAGTCTGCCTTTGCAGGCTGGTTGTGAGTGAAGTATGGAGACCAGTCTGATCCTTATCGTCTTGCTCATGGCTAGTCTGCCTTTGCAGGCTGGTTGTGAGTGAAGTATGGTGCTGAACAAGGTGAGGGTGCAAAGGAGGGAAGGGTTGGATCAAAGGGGAAGAAAAGGAGTAAACTGGGTAAAGAGGAAGGGGCAGGGTGTAGATGGCTGCATGGTATGGTTAGAGAGAAACGGCTGGATTTAGGTTACTGCATTTAATTGCAGTGCATGGTGAGTCAACGGGATTTGGTGCATGAAAAGTTCCTTCATCAAATGCAAATGTGCCCCTGGTTAGTTGTACAAAAGCAGAGCAGAGAATGGTGGCAGAAACCCTCTAATGATTTTAAAAGCAAAACAAGAAAAAAAAAGTGTTTGGTAGGAGAGAGTGCAGCCCTATATATCATTTTCACTGTAAAAGAGGTTTAGAGTATGCTGCCAGCCAGACTTGTACAGACACTCACCTTTATTCCCACCACAATGCCTTTTTCTTTGATGAGAGCTGGAAATGGCTTTCCACTGCTGTCTTTCTGGTAGAGGGTCTCATGGAAGAGGATCACTCCCCCAATGTTCTGGTTGATAGAAGCATCTGAAGAGAAGAGGATCTCTCGAAAAGCCCGGCGATTCTCCTCTGTGTTCTCCACATTGATCCTCTGCAGCCTGTTCCCCATGGTACCTAGTGAGGTGGACAAAGGTCAGACAGAGAGGTGCTGGACTTGGCTGGTCTCCTGGCCCTAGTAAATAGTAATTAGGGGCTTCAGTTTAGAGTTTCCCTTCTCAACCCATAGCTTGTCAGCTTTTGTTGCTATAGACACAGCCCTGCCTGGCTGACTTTTTCCTGCTCAGTCAACAGTTTTAGAGTGTTTTTCATTTACTCCACTGATTTCAAAGATGAAGCAAAATCAAGAGAAAAGTCAGAGATTAAACAGAATCAAGATAGCAGTTTCTCGGGTACTGCTAATTGGTTGATATCCAGAACTCACCCACTGATTCATCTGCAGCTAAGATCCCCTTTCCTGAAGCCACAATCTGCTGAGCAATATCTGAAAGAGCTTTCTTCTGCTCTGGAGACAGCGCTGGGAATTGGTGGGTCATGTTGACTTGCCTGTGGAAGAGAAATATTGTTAGAAGCTGGGGGAGATTGTGTACACAGACTGTGAACCAGAAATACCACTGTGGTATTTCTGCTGGTGGCTCTCGGTGCTTGTCTGGTCCATGTTATCATAGGCAAATGCCCAGAAATCCATTTGAGTTCTTGGTTTGGTGTGTCCGACAAAACCAGAAGAGAGATGCAGGAACCACATCCTAACACATCCTTCCAGAACCAAAGCAAGACAGACTCTCCATTTTACATGGATTTGCTCAGAGACTAAGGGAAGGTCAGTCTGTCATAAAAATGCACACCACAGTAACAAGTATGCTGATTGCAGACTCTGCAAACTTCTCTGCAAAGCATTTAGGACTTTTTGGTATCAATCTGAAGAAACAAATTATCACATCATTGCTTAGCTTTACACCTTTTGTAACAGTGCCCCTCTCCCATGCCCTGGACTGTGTTGGGAGCATTTGCTACTTTGTCTAGTTGCCTTTCCATCACCACCCTGCTGCCTTGCTTTCTAGTTCTCCCCTTCCCATGGCTGCTTTCAGAACTGTAGGGCATTGCTCCTCTATGTGAGATCTGGGGGTTTAGGAGGATTTACCGTCCATTTCTATCTTTTCAGCTGTAGCAGAGGCTTACTGGCTGCGGATACCCAGCACCTGAAATCCAGGTTTTCCCTTGCTGTGACAAAATGCTTGATTTTACTGAAGTTTTGATTGTATGGTATTCAGTTTTCTCAGATCATCTGAATAATCCAAGTTACTTGGCTGCATATATAAGCCTGTGAGCCTGAGACATAAAGACTCTCTTCCCTCTGTTTATCATATGCTATAGCTAAAGCAACACCCATTGTTTTATCAGTGGGTGCTAAATCCACTAGATGAATCATTAAAAACAATACAAAAGATCTCCAATAACAAGTTTGCCTCTGGAGGGGCAGGCGTCTGGGCAGAATCTGCATTTTCTATTCCCACACTCAGCCTTAGAGGGGAGTGAGAACAAGCCATTTCCCATTTCACCACGTGTCAGAGGTGGCCAGCAAATATGTCTCCCCACATAAGCATGTACACAGCCAAGCTCTCCCTCCTCTTTCCCTGCACACACATATTGTGGTGCTAGGGAATCCTTGTCTTGTCCTCCCTGGTGAAGGGCATAATAGGGAGAGAGGATCAGAGGTCTGGCTGCTGCTCATGATAGGCTAGGTGCCAACATCAGCAGATTTCTGTGCACCATGCCAAATGGTGCCAACATTTTCTGGCAACCATACTATCACAGTGCTGTGATGGCTATAAATCCACATCTCTGATTTATAGGTGAAGGTACTCTGTTACTGGTGATATTATTGTGCAAGATTCAAATAGCATTGTCCACCTGTACAGACCAGTCAGATGCAGTATCCAGATGTCTGCTTTACCTTTTTGAGAGTTGTTTGAGACTAGAATTCATCCTATCCATCTTATCAATGATGAGTCGCTCTAGGTTTAGAGGGAATTTGAAGGAGTGCATGATGAAGATTGCATCAAATGACAGAGGCTTCCCTCTTTTTCCAAGCACTGAAATGTCCTGCAAAAGCAGACTGTACTGAACTCCTCTCTCTCTGTATGCCAGGCTCTGGCCAGAGCTCTGGGAAGCATCCTTCTACTGTGGTGACCACAACTCCACCACTCCCAGCTCTTGTTCTCTTTGGCCCACCTGGAAGAACTTGAAGAGCTGTGATTTATGCAGCAGAGCTAATTAAGTAACCCTCCTTGTCCCTCACCTGCTTTCTGCATCTGATATGTCTCTTAGAAATAAGAAATTGCCCTTTTATGATTATTACTGTAATAATAGTTTGTGTTGTAAGCACTGCCGTTAAAAAAAAACATAGCACTGTTAAATAAATTCCTATACAGAATTATGGTGAATCACTTCAGTAGTTCACAGTCTCTGTGGAAACAACTGTGAAAATGTGATCTGGCAAGAATATGATCTTGTTCAAGGTCAAACCTAATGAATTGCTAAATCAGTAATGGGATTCCAGAGTTGCAGTTTGGAGGTATGCTACAGCATGAGCAGGTGTAACCAGATGATCTTTAATCCAGCTAGCGGAATTACAAGGTCACCAGTCCCTCTAGTTACGTTATTATGGGTATACTTTCTCTTCGGCAATGCAATAAGCAATGAGACTAATGTCTGTTGTATCTTACTTGTTTCCAATGTTTGCATAAAGATAACAAAGAGACAGTTATCCTCAAAACCAGCCTGCAAAGCAAATTGCCAAAATACAGAAATATGAGTTTCCAGTCGACAATGCTGCTCCTAGTGAGTACTCTGAAAGACTGAAGCAATACAGTATAGTTCCCTAATGGTGAATTGGAAGGCAGCAGATTAGTTCCAGTTTCCATCCGAGTATCGCATTGAGTGTGAAGTAGTAGGTGGAGAGTTGCCAAAAGGCTTCCCAAAATGATCTGTAATGCCACAGTGAGTGCTTCCCAACTACCCTGCTGAGCTGCAAGGACAAATAAAATGCACAGTGTTTCTAACTGAAATTGTGAAGAAATGAGTGCAAAAGAGCAGTTATAAAGCTAATGATAGCTTGTGAGGTCCGGAATGTTCAAGGACACTTGATTTAGACCTTTATTTTTCTGTGATTCTTTCATGAGGAGTGTGATCTCTGAGGATCTTCCCTGCTAGATTCAGAAGGGGTGTCTCTGCTGTAAGGTACTTCTCTGAGTAATTGAAGAGCAGTGGACACCTTTTACACTTCAGTAATAGTTCATACAGCTGCCTTGTAAAGAGTAAGCTCCCACCGCATCCACAGAAACATTAATGTTGTCCCTTTAAGAGCTGTATATGTCACCTTACAGGTCCTGAGGAAAAGCGGTTGCACCCAGACTGCCAAAAGTGCACAGCTCTTTTAATCCTTCCAAGAATGAAAACTATTTGCCTTATTATTCTACTTTATTTGTTTAAATTGACGATTTTTCCAGGCAGGAAAAAGCTTGAAGGAGCTGTGTTCTCAGTAACAGTATCTAAGAGCTGTCCCACCACTACAGTTTTCAGGAAGTTTTATTTTTATTTACCCATTGTAGGCTGTGGGCTACATGTATCACAGTGTCACAAGCTCAAGTGATTTCACGTTGATTTGCCATGGTATGAATCCAATGTATTCTCTTTGTGGTAACTGCTTATGTAACATTTTTGAAAAGTGGAAGAAAAAAATCCAAAAAGAATAAAACTTCACAGAATGAACAAAACTCCCAGCTTTATGGCTACCTTGAATGTTTGCCAGGCTTCAGCAGCTCCTTAAGCAAAGTTCTTTGTTCATCCTGCAGCCTGTGACCAGCAGGAGGTAGGGGCAGAGGGGGAAATGGGACAGCACAGTTGCAAAAGTAAATATTGTACTGCTTAAGTCTCAGGTTTTTCTCAGCAACCATAATGGAGGACTGCAGGGGAAATATCTTCATTAATATCAGCACAAGCACTGCATCCTATTCATAGTGAGAACCAAAGGCCAGAGGCAAGACCAACAGCAGAAGGAACATACTGTTACATTCCACTCCAGGTCATCTTAGAAACATTAATACTTCATTGGTGTCTTTTCTTTCCAACCACCTCAAGTGACTGGCATCTTTTAATCTTAGAGAAAATCTCACCTGAGGCCTGGTTTACAGATGGGAAGAAACCAGATTAGAATCTATAAGTTTTCCTCATGGGTCTTATCATTGCATTCTTCTATAAAATTGGTTCTAAAAGTGCAGGACCAAATTCTCAAAATATGGTTTGCATCCCATGCATGTAGCTTTTCCTGTTCAGTTACTAGTAAGCACAGCCCTTCAGCGTGATCACTACCGTTACTAATACAAACCACACATGCCTGTTGTTGCACTGTGCACACAAGAGATTCTGCTTCCAAATAGCAGGGTTTGATGAAGCAAAAGTTGCATATATGAATAGATAAATACAGTTGATAGGAGAATGAAAAGTATTAAAAAATGTAGCCCATCACATTTCCCATTTAGGCACAGTGTGGACCTGACTGGATTTACCCCCATTTACACTTGTATGCTTAGGAGAGGCAGACTCATAATGAGTTATGCACCTCATATTCTCATTACAGTGGATAAATTGAGTTATTGGCCTCACTTCTCTATGGACCTCCATTAAAAAGCTATTTCTAAGTAAGTCTGGTGACTTGGACATTGGGCAAACTGGTAAGTATGAACGGCTGGGCAAGCCTGGCCCTGTCCTGCTGACGGAGCACATTCTTATCTCGCCTGCAGATGACACCAGGCTGGCAGGATTAGTTGATACGCTTGATTGCTGGGCAGCCATCCAGAGGAGCCTGGATTGGGGGTGGGAAGAGAACAGCAGGAGCACCATGAAGCCGGGATAAATGCCCAGCCATTGCCAGGGGGGCAGAGCCGTGGCAGTGATCCTACCAGGACTGGTGGGTTGGGGGAACAGGTCTCTGGAGAAGGTGCAGGGCCCTGTCAGGCAGCGAGCTGAACAGGGGCCACCAACGAGGGCCAGCAGTGTCCTGAGTGAGCAGGAGTCTGGCCCGGAGAGCCAGGGAAGGGCTCAGCACTCTTTGAATCACATCTAGGTACTGCATCCAGCGCTGGGCCCCTGCAGTACAGGAAAGATATGGACGAAGTGCAGTGGGTTCAGCAGATGCCGCCAAGAAGGTCAGGGGTGAAGCACTTGCACTGCGAGAAGAAGGCTGCAGAGCAGGGTCTAGTTCAGCCTCAGGCAGAGATGCCTTCAGGGGCACCTCTCAGCAACCCCCAATACCTACAGAGGGGTGATCAAAGAGGCAGAGGCAGGCTCTTCACAGTAGTATGTGACAGGAGAGAGAGGAACAACAGGCATAAACTGAAACTAGAGAGACTCAGGCTGGATATGAAGAATTTTTTTTTTTCACTATCGGCACAGCCAAGCAGTGGAACAGGTTGCAGAGAGGCTGTGGTGTCTCCATCCTTGGCAGTTGTCAAGAGCAACCTGAATAAAGCCATGAGCAGCCTGGTCTGACCTTGAGTCTAGCCCTGCTTTGAGCAGGAAGTTGGACTACAGACCTCCTAATGTCCCCTTCAGCCTGGGGCTCTGTAGGAATACTTGCTTTAGGAAGTTGATGTGGCAGCGGTGTCTCCTGTATGAAGGACCTCTGAGGGAAGAACAGGATGTTTCTCCATTCATCTTTGCAGTGGGAGTGGAGGCTTTAGTCTAGCAAAGTGTTTAATTTCTGGTGAGTCAATGGTATGGGACAAAAAGAGATATCTGGACTTCGGTCACCTAGAAAAAGCAGCAGATGTTTTTGATTGACATACTGATTTCACCATCTTGATAAGTTCCTTTGGGGCATATATGATGGTAAATTAACTGGTTGTTTTTTGCTCTCTGACAGTGGGAACAAGGGTTTTTCCATCTTCGTGCTCTGTCTAGGGACCCTGCTTCAACATCCTGTCTCAAGTGAATGGGAGTATATGAGACCTGAAGTTCCCTGTCCTGATTCCCACATTGGCCCCAGAGCTATACTGAGTCCTGAAGATGGTCAGAGGACTGGAGCACCTCCTGTATGAGAACAGGCTGAGAGAGTTGGGGTTGTTCAGCCTGGAGAAGAGAAGTCTCTGCAGAGACCTTACAGCAGCCTTCCTGTGCTGAAAGGGGGCTACAGGAGAGATGGGGAGGCACTCTTGATCAGGGGGTATAGGGACAGGAGGAGGGATAATGGGGTTTTTTGCTGAAAGAGGGGAGATTTACGTTGGACATTAGAAAGAAATGTTTTCCTGTGAGGGTGGTGAGACACTGACACGGGTTGCCCAGAGAAGTTGCAGATGCCCCATCCGTGGAGGTGTTCCAGGCCAGGCTGGATGAGGTTTTGAGCAATCTGGTCTAGTGGAGGGTGTCCCTGCCCATGGCAGGGGGGTTGGAACTTGATGATCTTTAAGGTCCCTTCCAACCCAAACCATTCTGTGATTCCATGAAATGTACTCCTATTTCACCTCTCTAGGAAGTACGAAAGGAGGGTATGTACTCAGGGACCTGGCCTCTGCAGTTAGTGCAGAGCGCTCTTGAAGCACTTGTGATGGCTAGAGATGGCTGAGGTGACAAGAAACTGGTTTCTTGGAAGTAAGTGTGGTCGTTAGGGTGAAGCTGCTTCTCTTGGAGGGCTGGGCTCTTCTCAAAGAAGGTAAAATGCTGTCAAACTTGCATGAGGATTCAAGCCTTGTAATGCCAGCCGTGGAGAGTGGAGGAAGCAGTGGTGAGGATTTCAGGTGGGCTAAATAGTTTTGGGTGCCAAGCACACAGGATAGTTGAGAAATTGAGGGAGGAGCATGGACTCAGTGAGCATTTGAGTTTGTTGAGGAATTGCCTGAAGCTTCCTGTTCAGAAATTGAAAAGTTACAGCCTAAAGCAAGAGCAGTTTTTAGTTTCCTGCATTGCAGACTACCTGACATCCCCCTGCCAAAGAATGTTATCCACACTACAGCACCAGTACTTCAGAAGAAGCTGCACAACGAACATATATAACTACACTTCAGAAAGCATTGGTGTTTGTCAGGACCAGCTGCATTCTCCAGTCATTCTCTCTTCTCGCAAAACATAAATTTATGTACTCCACAAGCATAAACAAACACATATAAAACAAAGCAGCAGAAAGCAATGCAGGTATGTTATTGCTCTAGTCCCCTTCAACTAAGGATTCACTTACCCTTGGAGTTCTGAGTGACTAAGCTAAGTTAGAAAGCCAGTGTTAGCAGCAAGTGGGTGACACTGGACGATCACTGCAGAGTGGCTGAGTGCTTATCTCTTGTAAGCTGTTCCTGGAACAAAAAAATGAAAAAAGCAAAAAAACAACTCCCCAGCCTCACTTCAGATAAACATTGTGTTTCAGCTGCTGATACACATACCACCTTTACAGTTTAGAAATGAAACTATTATACTTACTTGTTTGTGGACAGTGCCTCTACTGCTGCAAGCTTCTGGTGAGGTGGTTGCGGACAAAGAGACACAGCCCTTCTAATCACTAACTTATATAAAATTCTTGACAGGTTGTTTGTTTTTTTTTTTCCACTCCTTCATTCTCCCTCCTCCCCAGGCTGGTTGGGGAGGTGTCATTGCTTGAGGCCGGTGGTTGGCTGTCAGACCACAACCACACACAACCAATGGGACCCAGTCTTGCTTGTGTTGTTCCTCCCCTTTCCCCTCCCCTGTATATAATATATATAAGGTAGTTTGTGATTCAGTGAAACTGTGACATTTTCCAGTTATTTCAAATTATTCCTCCTCTTTCTAAAACAGGCTGAACAGAACTACAAGAAGAACCATGGAAATTGTTTACAGGGACCTTGGGCATGACTTTCAATTTAGGGTTAGATCTTCTGGAAGTTTAAACTTGAGAAGCTACACAGTGCAGGAGAGAAGAGTAGAAAACAAAATGCAGAAACAATGCAACAGATCCTTAATTGACGTGAGTTACTATCATCTCAGGTGTTTCCTAGGGGTTACAGTGATTTTCCTTACTTGAGAATTTAGCACAGAAACATATTTTTCTTTTCCAATGAGTATATGGAAAGGCAAAATGCAGTAACCCTACAGTGTCAGGGTTAATGAAACTGCAAGGCCTGATTTCCTTTAATGCAGCGTATGTGTGAGAATTATGACTATCAGAAGAAATATGCCCACATTGAGGTGCACAAGTGCAAGCCAAATTTTCTACCAAAATCCCCATGAAACACCTGCCCATATTACAGTGAGATACAAACTTCTCCATCGCTTAGCAAAATCTTTCAGTGAAAAATGCTAACACTCTATAACTGGTGTAGTAGCATTTCAGTTTATATGAAATCACAGTACGGCTATTCACCAAATCCAGGTAGATAGACTTGATTTTGTACACCCCCTTCACACCACCCAATACTCTGCAGGTCAGTGCTCCTGGAGGGAAGCACAGCACAGGGGCTGTTCAGCAAACATCATACCCTCAGCAACAACACTCTGCAGCCTTGGACTTTAGTATGTCTTTAGCACAAAGACCCAGTGTTTGCCTGAAGAATGACGTAGTTTCTCCATTTGTTTGGTTCATGTAACGATACCTTTAGCCTTTACATGGACACGGTGGGACATGGTATTTCTTCTCTCACTGAGCAACACTGCCTTCATTAGGGCACTTCTTCCTTGAGCCTGTCTCTTCTAGAGCTGCATGCCAGTGCCAGTGCATACAGGAAATCTTAACAGCTTACACGCTGCCAACAGTAGCACTCTGTGACAGTCAGCAGAGAAACCTCTGAAAAAGCTGAAGACAGTCTAATTGAAGGCCTTGTGTTTGTCATGTTTTGTTTTCTTTCTCCTTCCTGATCCCCACCTTTTTGCTGAAGAATGCTGTGGCACATAGCATGGACACAAAGCCTTCCCTGCTTTACAGTATTTGCTTTATATTCCTTTTCTCCTACCCTAGCAGAAAGATGAGTCCCATGCTGTAGTAAAGTGTCTCCACCACAGAGGTATCTAGTATGCATTAAAAACCCATTTAATGAAATGTATTATCTAAGACCCTCTTGAGACCGAGGTCTCATGGACTCATGGTCTTTTTCATGGCTACAGAGAAAATCAGAGTTTGAGTCACATCATAGCTGGTTTGATTAGAAGCTATCACAGGTAGAAAAGTACTTGGAAGTGTTTCTTTCCCAGTGTCATCTGTGATATGGTCTGACAGACTATTAGAGAACAGCTGAGGGAGTCTTCTTGAAAAAAGAGTGTCTGACATTCAGAAATCACTTTAGATAATCCCCTGCAGCCCACCTTGAATTCTTAACTCCTTCAGAAGGGGAGTGGGTGGGGTGGGTGTGTACACGTGTGCGCGCGCACGTG
>WKFP01014598.1:187102-203704 GCA_011057875.1 Pterocles orientalis | reverse complement strand
AATGTGGGTGGGTGTGTGGGGGAGGGGTATGTGTGTGTGGGGGGGTGTGTGTATATTTCCAGGTGGGTAATGGCTTGTATATGCCTTTCTAGTCCTTCTGAGCCACCATGCAGCACAAGCAGTAGGATTACAGGTCCTAGCAGAGATTCTTAAGAGAAAAAAAGTGAATGGACAAAAAAAAATTGAATGGACATGATGGATAACTTTTTCACTTAATTTAGGAATGGGAGACTTTTCAGGCAAGAATATGGAATGACCAATCATGCCAGATAATGTCACTGTAAAGTTCAGCACTGTTAACATGCAGAACCGTGACACTGACCATGCTGTGCAGAAATTAGTCATGGAGTGATATTAAAAAGACACTGGAAAAGATTACATACTTTCATCATCACAGCTATGTAATCATAGTTTGGGGATACCTATACCTCTAAAATTAGGTTATAGTGGTATCGTGTCACTTTAAATGGTAGGAGGAATAAGATTGCATTGTGCAGGGAATGCAATGTACTTGCATTCAACCAAGCAACTGACCTGCCCATAAAAATTATCAAATCATTGCCCACACTAATTCTTCTACAGCAAAATTGGTGTATTACCTAGGCTGTAAACTTGTTTCATTGAGTTAGTGTTTGAACTTGTAATATTGCCAACTCTCTCAGCTTTCCAGTGATCCAACTGATTTTGGAATATTATTTTTTTTTTCTGTCTAAGCCTTTTCAAGAGTAACGTGATGCAGCCATAGGGCTGTAGCTAGCAAGAGGCTGTCTGCTCAAGTAAGCATGCTTGGCAGAAGTGGCTACCTCCAGACATTACTTGGCCGTAGATTGAATTTGGCCACAGACAGCATGACTTTGATAATACAGTAAGACTTGGACAGATTTTGTGGACATGGAGCACCAGAGGAACACCAGAGCCCTGGTGGAAGGTGTGTTCAGAGGAAGAAAGAGGCAGGTCAGGGGAGCAGATTTTCAGGCTTCAGGAAAACAGGAGGCAGAAGGGAAAGAGAGGCACAGATCACACAGATTAATGTTCAGGAGTACAGGTAACAACTGTGTGACAAAGTGCCTTGCTAATGGCGTGAAACAGATGCCCTTTTGCAGCCATCCACTGTTGTTTGTGATGCCACTCATCTCAGCGTTACACGGGGTTTGTCTTCTCCTGCAGGGCTGGCTGTGCAGGCAGGGTTTCCTCTGGGAGTTCAGTTCCTGAGGAAGCACCATCTCTCTCTGCCTCTGGCATGGGAAGGGGGAATTACCACAAAGATCCCAGGCTGAGGATAAGGACAGGGAGAATGGGAAGGGAGGGCAGCTGAGCTAAAGAAAAAAGTGCTCATGGTTATTGATATTCTCAAAAATAATTTTACAGAGTATTTCAGTGACTGCCAATCCACTTTTTTAGTGAAAACAAAAAAAATCTTTTTCTAGAGGAAGGATTACTATTTTTTGAGAGTTTTGGGTGTGTGAAAATTGATGTCTTAAATACATATCTAACTAAATACAGTGATATTGAAGTTTTTCTGTATGGATTATGGTTTTTTTGTCTTTTAATGAGGAAGCAGATATAAACACTCTTTCAATATAAAAATCTTTACAGCTCATTCAGATCTCTGTTAGAAACATCACTGCAAACAAGAGGCATAAGTAATAATAGAGTGTAAATGTTTATTATGTCTTTTATAGCATGGAAACAGGAAATGGTGGTCAGCTGTAAAAGAGATGGACAATGGTAAGACACAAGCATCTAGCAGTTTCTCACACAAACATGGGACAGCTTAAGTGAATTTTGTGTTTGAATGGCTTGGAGATTTTGCTGATGTTGACTTTTCCATCTGAAATTACCATACACAAGTTGACAGAAGTAAATATTTAGAAATTTTAAAGACCACTAAAAGCTGTCTTTACAGGTGGCTTGGGTTTTATTTGGGTCTTAATGTGTGGTTTTGCTTTCTTGAATTTGACAATGCAAGTACCGGATTTTCATAGTAGAAGTTAATTTAATTGATATCCTTCTTATATCCAACCTTGCTGTCAAAGGATCTGTCAGATCTGTATTGCAGTTTTGAGTGAAGCCTGTTGCTGGATGAAGTACTTCAAAATCAATGGAAAGCCTGGTTTAAAGGCAAGGGGCAAATATTTTAGAATTGCTTATTTTTTTTCAGGTTGATGATTGCATTTTTTTCTGTGTGTTTCTAGCAGTATCATTCTGATACTGGTTTTGCCTTTTAATTACTCATATTAACTAGCATTTTAAATACAAATAATAAGTAAATGTGACAAGCGACAAACTATAGTACATCTGAGAAAGAAAGATGAGAAAGAAAAAAATGGATGAAGCAGATTCAGAGAACACATGGTCGCCAAGACAAAAAAGGAAAGAGTTAAAGCTTCCCTCTGCACTTCAGCAGATGAAGTACCATTAATCTTATCAACACTTTTGTATGTGGTCAGGCCTTTAAAAGGGTTTGAAATGAAATGGAAAAAAACCACTGGAAGTCTAATATGCACCCACGTGAAAAACACCTGGCTCTGTGTGCCCCGAGATTGCTGCCAGCATGATGGGGTTAAAGTCTAATCAGAGCAGACTCAAGCTGCCTCCTCCTCACCTCTCCACACCGTGCTGGAGGTTTCCTGTTTTTCTGTACTCTGCAGTCTTGCTTAACTGTCTCAAAGTCCAGCTTGCTCATCCATATCTAATCAGAGGTATTGTTTATTAAGTGGCTTGTTTTTTCCCACTCACTTGCAGCCTTCGCTCCCAGTACAGAGAGCCTGGCCTTTAGCCCCAATGAAAGAAATCAGCTGGGCTTTTGGCTTCACAGCAGCATCTGCAGACATACCTCGTACATCAGGGAGGGTACAGAGGGTGTTGGGTAGAGCGGACTCGAGCCCATTGAGAGCACCGAGGGGATTGCACACGGAGGGTTTGCTTGCTCTTTGTTCTCTGCTGCAACAAACACCATGACTTGGAATGAAAAACAGGCAAGCGCATCGCATTACTGTTACCAAAACCCAAATCTTTGCAATACTTTGAATAGTGAGGATAGCGAACAGGGATACAACTTTAAATCAGGCTGACAGTGGCAACATTTCTGGGCTGTGCAAAACAGCTGTAACAGGACATGAAGATAAATGCAGTAATGACACTGGTCTCTGTGCCTTTCTGTTGACATTTTGTTTTCAAAAAAGCAGGCAGGCAAACCACTGGCTGTTATAATGGGAGACACTTAACTGTTTATTACCTGTTTATCTAAGCAGCACATAGTGCCCCAAAAAAGCACACTTAGGTGCTGCATATTAAAGTTGGCATACAATTTGCAAAATACACACTACTTCAGATGTCTGAAGTGGACCAGTTTGCTGAAAAGACCATTGTAGATGTGGTTTCTGCACTGCTGGAACAACACTGGACAGCACGGCAGAAAGTCAAAGAGTAGGCACTGAAGAATACTTAGCTGGCCAGAAGCTTACTAACAGGGCAAGAAAATGTAACACTCTTTTAATTTGTCAACATTTAAAAATCACCAATGGTTACACACATGGGAATGTGTCACTCATAGCTTGCCATGCAGAACAAGGTCTTGGAAATGGACATTGATATTGTTGCCTCTTAAGCCTATAGGGGCACGACTAAAACGCTGATGGGGTGGATTCTCTCAAAGCATGAGTTGTCAGGACAGATTGTGGAAATGCAGTTACTCTAGCAACAGAGACACATGCAGTGAAGAAGCACAGACCATGCAGTATCTATATGCGTTTTTGGCAGATGCATGTTATACTGAAGATTGTTCAGAACCATATGTTGGGTCCTGCCACCTGGTGAATTTGGATACATCATCTATAAATCTGGTGTGGAAATACACAAAAATAAACTCTAACTTATTGAGAGAAACAGACAGTGCCTTTGCAACTACAACTGTCTCCCACAGAAAATAACCTTTTCTGTTTTGTGAAGGATATACCTTTTCTATACAAAAGTATATCAAGGTTAAATTTCATCACTTAGAGCTTAATATTATCTCAGATCCCCATTACAATGCCTCTGTACTTGACTGGAGAAGGGCCTGAGCAACCTGGTCCAGTAAGACCTGCTTTGGGTGAGCAACCGGACCAGGGATCTTCAGAGGTCCTTTTCAACCTGAATTGTTGTAGGATACAAATTATTACATCCATGCAGATACATGAACACAGAAGTATCTTTCTTAGTCAAATTAAGAAAGACATGGATCTGCCAGTCAAGAAAACGAACAGTGGCATGCAAAAAAGAAGAGACAATAGAGTTTTAATAAAAAGGCTGTTTATTTGGTAGAAAGTTTGCTTGTAAATATCTTTAGAAAGAAAGTAATCCACCCTGCATCCAGCCAAACTGCTGTTCAAATACCCAGTCTGGTGTTTCACAGCTCCCCACCAGAGGAAGGCTTTTTACTTCTCTCTTCAAATGCAGTGCCTTCTCACCACAACATTGCTACTTACTGTAGTTAGAAAATGCTCCTGGGCTTCTGGTCTAATGGAGACCTATCAATTTATGCTTTGTGTTGTGCCAGAATTGTGCTTATGTTTGACATGCCGTGGAAACAAGGGTACTTGTTGTTTAACTGAATAACTTCCCCTGAACTTTCTTGGCCAATAATGGCTTGACTCCTGCTGTCTGGCCCATCTAGAAACAATCCTCTTGTGCAAGCAGTAGTTGCTGCAATGAAAAATAGTCTGAACTATTGGGTATGAACCTACACCCAAGAAAAGCCATGTTGTTTGTTTTAAAAATAGTCACTATGTTTGTTTTTATGTGAATAAAACCAAACTCTTAATGCACATTTCAAGGAGTGAATGCTAGACCTTAAACCTACATAGCCTGAGATATTGCAACTCAGCTCCACTCCTCTGATAGAAAAGCAAGGGAGAAGGCTTGTGTGTTTGAAACTGCATTTTTAGCCCAAATTGTGGAATAAAATCCAACAGGAATTAAAAACTCACAGAAACCTCCCATTTTCTGTTCCAAGGGCAAAGTACACTTCTCTGACTTGTCATTTCTAATAAAACACGTGGCAAAGAAAACAGAAACAAAAATCAATCTCCTTGTGAAAGCTCAGAGGCAGCAGCAGAAGGAAGGAACACTTGCCTGAGATGCCACATTGGCATAGTGGGTGCTAAGCAAGTACCCGAGTAACTCAGAAATAGCCCCCAGCAGGCTCAGTAAAAGAAGCACCTGTGTTGTAAAGGTGAATTGGGCACTTAAAGGAACTATTGCGGAAGAACCCGAAGAATTTATTAACCTGCTCCTTGCACAAACAGGTTCATTCTCAACAGGTTTATCAGAAACAATCTTACCTCAGGTTCAAGTTGTAGGCCCTCTACATATAGTTTGATCTCCCAGTCAACTTCTCCTGTCTCTTATGCCCTGAAAATTGTCTTCTAGTTTAGAAGAGATGCCTCAAATTCATGTTCTTAATTTTCAGCTATGAAGCCCAGTGGAATTATTGACTTCCCCTGGACTCTTGGGGTGACAAATAAAGTACTACTGGGCAAATAACTTCAAGACAAACAGATAAATAATTTCCCACTTAAAAATATTTATTAACTGCATATATTTAGTTGGTTTCCTTTCTAAGGTTTGTTTCTTTTCTTTCCTCCTTTTTCCTTTCCTTGTCCCACTTGTACCTTGCTGTGACATTTTCTTTGCAAGAATGAGTACGAATGGACCCTCATGAAAAGAACAAGGCATTGTTCTGGATTTGTACAGTACAAAGACAGAAAAAAGAGTGAAGAGAAAGCACACCGCACCGAAACATTCACAGCTGAAGATGCAGAAACAAACAAGTTGTATTTCCTGACACGTGCAGGCACTCAGTGGAATAAATATACAATGACACTCAAATCCTGCCATCTTAACCATGTCATAGTAAAGCCTGAGAATAGGTTTGCCCACCTGCCACTGTGTGACCACTGTGTTATCTTTGGGGTTTTCAGCAGCTGGGAATAAATTGTGGTTTGATCTGTGAGATTTTTTCCTGTGTCCTCTGACAGGAGAGGTGCTTTGCCTTTGGAATGACATGGAGTCCACATGCAGTTTTTACCCACATCTGATTTCCAAATGTGTTATAAAAGTATCCCCGCTTATTACTAAAAGAGCAAAGCACAGTTCTGTGTTGTGAATCCATTGCTAATTGGCTAACTTGCACTGTGCATTTGTGTTGTTTATTGGATATCCATCATGCATTAACAGCTGGAGCTTTCTTTGGTTTAATCTCTCGGGAGTTTCATGTCTTTCACACCTACAGCCAGATGTGTTAAGAGCTTAAGGCATAAATCACCTGGGAGAGACTAGGGGAATGAAAACTCAAAAGTACAGCTCTTCTTTCACCAAAAACAAAAACCCAAACAATCCCCATTGACCAAAACACCACAAAAATATTGCACTTGGCTCATTCCAAAGCTAGGAATATGGTTTCAAAAATAGTTCAGTCAAGCTCCACGCGTAAATGAATTCAACTCAAAGTCCACTAAAGCCAAGGTGGGCTTTTCACTAGACATCAGCATTTTGGTGCCAGTTTTGCTTCTGTATGAGATCTCTTGTCATCTGCATGGTTTGGTATTTCACTGAGCCCACAGCTGTGGTACCAAGTACCTATCCCAAATGCCTAAAAACCAGAGCACATTAAGTTAATGGGTCAGTATCAGTGACCCCTTGATGTGCTGTGCTGTTGTTGCTTGTTTTTAAGAACAGCCAGCTTTGCCTCCTGTTGGTATTTTGCTTGCTGCCAGAAGCAGTGAATGAACCATGTAGGCTGAGCTGTGAGTTACAGCTACAAAATGAAACAAGGATCCTGCACAATAGCACCACCTGACCTGATTTTGCCTTTGACTCTGTGGTGGTAGAAGTCAAGGCAAATTCATGTTGAATGTCTAAGTCCAATCAGCAACTGATAAGGCCTCTTTTAAAATTACCTGAATCCACTAGAACTAGTTGTGATACCAACCAACACACTACTCATCCTATGTTGTTCATAATGTCTGAAATGTATCGATGAAAATGTGCGTTTGTGACCTGCCTGTGTAACATCAATGGCTGTTACTCTGTTTTCCTATTCCTACCTTCAGAAGTGACCTTTAACGAAGAGCGGAGGCTTTATTTATAAGAGCTTCTGTTCCAAGAGAAAGGAGTGGGAAGGAGTGGGAACGGTGGAGGTGCAGATAGGATCTGTAGGGGTAGACGGTAACAAATAGAGGCTTCGTAAAATTTGAATAATCTAGGTGAAATTTGTGGGAAAGTTCACATAAACCACTGCTGCTTTTGAAAGGTCTGCTCAAAACCACAGCTTTGAAACAGACAGAGGTCAGAGATCAGACCTTAGTGAGGAGAGGAAAATAAGGGCTCTTCCTCCTCACTAGTTAAAATGTGAAACATTCACATGGTCCAGCATTTCTGTTGCCCTAAGGTGAGAACTTCTGTTACCCGTCTAAGGGAGAGTAGGCAGTATGGCTGTTCATATTGGTGTCAGAGCTTTTTTCTGTAAGAATTATTAAGGAGAGTAGAAACACCCCCAGCTGGAATCCTCCACTCCCCTCCCAGATGGTGCGTGGTGATTAGTTCCAAGTGTGTATCAAATAGTGTCTGCATGTACATAAGTCTATTTTGTAAGGATTTTTTTTTTTTTATAAAGAGAGTTATACTTTGTCCACCTGGAGGCACAGGATGCCCAACGTGAGCAGCATGACATCCAAGTTCACACACTGTTTCTCTGCCCAGTGGCAAGTTCTCTTGGGCTTTGTGTCTGGAAAGGCATGAACAGGTCACAGCAGTTTCGGGTTGTCATTTACCCGAAGGCTGGAATACATTCCCACGTGCCGGACCAGATTGGGTTCTACCACGTAGGCGTTCTCCCCCTTAGTACGCAGCAGCGAGTAGAGGGCAATATCTTTAGCAAAACCCTGGCGGCAGTGCAGCCCCTTCAGGTAACTTAAGGCACGCTGGGCAGAAGGAGCAGAGAAAAGCATGGCAGGCGTGCAGCACTCAGTGACTGGCACGATATTATACAGCGTGGGGGCCAGCCGGCGCAGCTCCAGCATGTAATGTCGTCCCACCAGCTCTGACAAAGCCATGCTGTACAAAGCAAAGAACAAGACAATGGGCCAACTGAGGCTGGGGCGCCCAGTTGCCCAGGAGTACACCCAGTTCAGCACAGGCCCCAGAAACATGCCCAGACCTAGCCATTCGAGGATTCTCATGGGTTCGGGGTTGAAGTAGCGCTGAAGTCTCTCGGGATGGTACAGTTTGAAGTAGAGTGCGTCTCTGAGGTATGGTTTGGAGAACCGGGCCAACAAGAGGTGCTGCAAGACGGCAAATATCTCCTCCTCAGGCACAGCATCGTCTTCCACTACAAGGACGTATTCAGGGTTGTATGCCAACAGCGACTGCTCAAGGCAGAAGACATAGTCCTGCTTCTCCTTCTCAAACTGGTTCACTTTGGGGTCAGGGTTCTCCCCGGTTTTGTCACGACTAACCATAGGAAAGAAGCTGCTCAGCAGCTTGACATCCTGATGGCTGCTGGGGTCTGACTCCACATTACAGAGGAGAACGCGGTGGCTCTGGCAACGTGTACCACATTTCTGGAGGAGACGGTGGAAACGGGAGGCCACTTGCAAGACATAGTGGAAATCATTCCGCCTCTGCACAGTGATAATGGTGACCAACAGCAAGGGCTGGAAGGCGACACTGCCAGAGGCCTCGGAGGCATTTGGTATCTGCAGCTTCTCAAAGTAATGGAGGGCAGCCTGTCCCTCCCATTGGTTCTGCTGCAAGTACTCCTGGCTCATGGGGTTCAGGTGCCAGTGCCGCAAATAGAAGTAAGAGTGGAGGAGCCGATGGCAAATCAAAGGTGCAAGCACACCAAATGTCACCACAGTCAGTGTGAGGAGATGGATAAAAGGACTGGACCAACGGCACCACCTACTATAGAGCTGCCATGCTTGGTGTAACATGGCTGCTGCAGAAGGGCAACCCTGCTCTATTCATGCCCCTATTCCTTCAATTCCGATGCATCCTCCCTGGATTGCAAAGTACCGCTGGGGCAGTGGCTCCCAAACCTGTACGATTTGTCCAAGCCTAGAGAGGAGGTAAAAAGGTGGTTAATGAAATAGGAACTATCAGAGTGTGAAGACTGTGATTTGAGAAAATGGAAAGCTGAGGGCTAGTCACTTAGTAAGCCAAAATAAAGGGCCTCTGAGGAATCCCATGTGGTGGGGGCATCACAGAATTGTTGTGGGAGGCTGAGGAAAGATAAGCCAAGCTCCATTTTCAGCAAAGTGCCCGTAAGGCCTTTTCATTATGTAGGAGCTCTGATCTGACTTAGGTAGACAGGACTTTGTTGTGTTTGTTACTGTGCTTGAAATGCACAACAAACAGGCAACATGGATGCATGATGTGTGGAAATCCCTTTCTGTTAAAGGCAGAGAACTTCTATACAACTATCTGGTCACAGTGACATAGTCAGGCTTGGGTCAGAGCCAAGAATCAAAGCCAGATCTCTTGTATCTTAGCCTAGCACATATTTGAGAGACAAACTTTTACCTCTGTGGAATGACACATGCTTCCCTTCTGTCGCTCACACATTTCCAAATGCATGCTTTTTCACTTTACTTCCCAGAGTGTGAGGCAAGATAACAAAGATACCAATTTATTTCACTAAAGGCATGTGTACGCTAAGTGTAACATCTCTGCGTCTCTCAGATGTCTCCTCCTCTCTAGACCCTGTGAAATACAGTCACAGAAAGATTAACAAATCACAGTTGAGCTACTGACTCATATTTGTTATTTGAAAGTTTGTGGTTTTAAATTATATGCCTTTAACTTAAAGCTGAAACATTTATATAATAAATACATCTATATATTTGTGTAAACACACACCCTTTAAGCAAACATCCATATTTTGCCTTATGTGGTTTTTCTGCTCTGCCTCTCTGGGCTGCCATAAACATCTAACAGCCTGGCTGTCAGAAACTTACACAAAATCAAAGCAATTGGGCTGTTCAGACGAATTCCTGTGTGCCAGAAATTTCCCTTTTTAATCTGCTGTTTGATTTTCCCTTATACTTTCCATTCCTTCTCCTTATGAACCAACTTACTCATGCCCCCCCAACTGACTGACTGTGCCACATTCAGTGGAGAGTTTCTCCCATTTTCAAATGGTGCTCCCAAACCAACATGTTACCCTTTTTCTTTCTCTGTACTGTTACCTGAAGCAGCCTAAGCAATGATGTGCGGAGGGAAAGAAATCAGGGCTGTGGCTTTTCTTTTCTGTCTTAGAAGAATGGACCATGTGAAAAAAACGACTCAGAGGACACTGAGTAGGGTCTAATTCTGGGACTACTTCAAAACTGCATTATTGTAGTCACAGGATTGCTGTATTTACCATGAAGAGAACGGCTTCCTATTTCCATATGGGAATCTGGCAACCTTATATGGAAGGCCTCTTACTAAGATTAATGGAAAATATACAGGAGTTATCCAAATATTGATCAAGACCAGGCACCTCATGCTGTGAGATCTCAAACCATCCTTGGATAGGCTGTGGCATCAGTGTTGTGCTATCTTGTGATTCACAAAAACATAAGACTTCAAAGATTTAGTGTAATTCAGTAGAGATAACAAATTTACATGCTGATGCATGAGAATCTGCATGTCTTCCCATACAGCTCTTTTTTTTTTTTCCCTTTCCGATAACACAGTCCTGTTTCACAGACACTGCATTGTATTGCACCAGTGGACCTTGTAAAGGCCTTAAAGGTGATGGCTGCATTTCAGCTGCCAGATCCAAGCCAGGACGATTCAGGACACGGAGATTTGAAATGCATCAGATGCAAAGACCTGGCATGTAAATGCACTTATTCATTCAAAATCCAGGGCTTTCCTTTTTCTTATTTTCTGCTAACTAGTCACAAATATTAACGGAACACAGAAATGTAGAATCATATTCTACAACTCACACTGACATACTCCTCTTGGTGTAAGCAGTATTGCTGACACTGTCACTGAGCCAGGCTCCAAATATGAAAGTGAGGACCACAGTGGGAAAAGGAGATAAAGAAAAGGTGGAAGGTAGTTTAGTTCTCACAGAGTAAAGAAACTTACTTACTTTCCATCTGCCAGCTATGCTGGCGATCTGAGCTACAAAAAACTGCCAGCAGTGAGCTCTGTGGCTCTTGGGATATACACTGAAGCCTTAATAATCCCCAACCAAACAAGAGGCATCCTCCCTCACACCATCTTCTACTGAAAATGATGCTGCAATTCTATGAAAAGGAAGAAATGGGTGTCACATCTGCCTTGTAGCAGCAGGAACAACTAGCTGGCAGCCACCTGAGCTGTGGGGGCTGCAGCCTCACACAATGAATCAAAGGGAAGCTTGCCTGAGGTTCTGTTCCTCTGCAGCCCGTGTTGTTCAAGGGCCAGGCTCTCCTGTGCCAGGAGAAGGGACTCTCCAGATCCCTTGCAGGTGGATTCCCTTGGAGGGTCAGTTCTCCCGCAGCCGTGCCTGTCTGCAAGGCTGTGCTGGCACTCCCTCTACTGGTGTCCCAGCTGCTGGCAGAGTGGGTATGGGGGCATGGTTAAGCACCACCCTCTCAGGAGGGTTCTCCTCCTGTCATAGAATAGTAGAATCATAGAACAGTTTGGATTGGAAGGGGACTTTAAAGATCATTGAATTCCAACTCCCCCCGCCATGGGCAGAGACACCTCCCACTAGACCAGGTTGCTCAAAACCTCATCCAGCCTGGCCTTGAACACCTCCAGGGATGGGGCATCCACAGCTTCTCTGGGCAACCTGGGCCACGGCCTCACCACCCTCACAGGAAAACATTTATTCCTCACACCTCATCTAAATCTACCCTCTTTCAGCTTAAAACCGTTACCCCTCATTCTACCCCTCCACTCTCTGATCAAGAGTGCCTCCCCATCTCTCCTGTAGCCCCCTTTCAGCACTGGAAGGGACTCTGTGGTCTCCATGGAGCCTCCCCTTCTCCAGGCTGAACAACCCCAGCTCTCTCAGCCTGTCCTTGTATGGGAGGTGCTCTTTCTTATTTAAGTGGCATTTCTGATGGAAAAATAAAATTTGAGGAGAAAAGCAAGAATCAGATTCGGATTTTGTAGTGCTTAAAAAAACCTGTATGAATCCTGAACAGTAACTACTGTGCAACCGTGTAAATACCATTGGAAGCCACTTTTTTATATGTTCTGTCTAGAACTGAGACATTGTTTAAACATGCTTAGAAGCTATGGCAACATAAAGCTATATATTTATCTTGTTTCTTTACTCAGATCCTCATTATGAAGATTCCTTCCAAAAACAGCCGGTCTACCTGATTCCAAATCTACATACGCATCTTCATTGGCCCCCTAATTACTTGGCTGAATTATACTGTTCAGGAAAATGTTACCTCTGCACACACTGCGGAAGAGTAGAAAAATGAGTAATGTCCTCTTTGGGGTGCAGAATACTGTCTGCTGTGCTAGTGCTGATTTTCTGTCTGTTCCAAACTCCTCTCCACAAAGGTATTCCTGTGGGCAGCCACTCCTGGAACAAAGCTTCCTACGTGTTTCAAAGTTGCAAAATTTTAGGAAGGTCCTGGATAGCTAATGTAAGAGAGGCCATCTCTGTCTTCCACTGCCTGCTCTGTGAGACAAGGCCATAATTATTCCTTTATTATTATAATATTAAATTATTCCTTTTTGCCTAACTACACATCTTTTCAGTTTCAAGGGGAAAAGCCATTCCTTTCCTAACATAAAAACACCACAATGGAGTCACATGGTCAGCAGCCATAGAGTTATCTCTGAGGGAAACAAAGGTAGGCTCAGCCATAACGGCGGTAGCAATAACAGTGTTCACAGAAGTTGTAGTTTCGACTTGTGTGTTGATCCTATAGTGGCACCCCAAGTTGCAACCTTTTTGCAAAAAAACACTTCTACGCCCCAACCAAACATTGTGTGGACAACCTGCAACCTCAGGACTCACTAACCCTCTCTGGCAGAGCCAAGAGCTTGGTCTTGGCTGTGATATTGGTAGTGCACCAGCAAACAGTCCTGCTTGAATCTGAGGAAAATGATGCAAGCGTCACAAAGTTATAAAGAGCCATACAGATCTCCTGTTTCATGTATGCATGCTAACAGCTGACTGTTGTATACAGATATCCTCAGCTTCCGAAACCCAAGGCCCTACCATGAGCTAATCCCTATTACTGGACCAGATGGCCAGCTTTTCTCATCTGCAATTCCTCTTGTTTTCTCACAGCTTTTAGTAGGTCAGGTGCCAGATAATATTTCTACAATGCATTCAGGATTGCCTTGAAAACAGTGGTGCCCAGCAGAAGCCAAGCATTCACAGATCTGACTATCACACTTAGATGCCAAACTGGGAGTTGGGCTTCCTAGAAAATACAAACCATCCTGGTAAGAACTGTGCTTCTAGGAAGATTCAGCAGCATCTTAATGGTAAGAGCTCAGCAGTTGTTCCTTGACTGTATTTTACTAGCAGGTACCAAATACATCTCTTATCTCTTGTACTTCAACCACTGCTTAAAGCAGTCTCATTATGTTGTTACCAGACAATGACTGTCAAATAAGCCAGGCTGTTTCATTTAACTTTCATCTAAAATGCTTCCTGCTATGGCAAAGACCAGGGCTGCTGGTGATGCACTTGATCTGTCAGTTCTCTTAGAACTTTCTGTTCACTTTCTGTTTCTTATGGCCTCTGTACTAAAGCTGTAACACTGGCTAACAGGTCTAACAGGTTATAGATAGCTTGAAGCATAAGAGAAGTGGCTGGAGAGGAGGAGAGGCTTTGGAGTTGGCCCTTTTCAGGACCTAGGTGGTGTATGAGGAAGAAATCAATGGCACAGATGTCTATTTTGACCTGCCATTCCTCAGAGGCTGTCAGTGAACCTAAAACCTTTTTCTGGCCAAGGAGATGGAATTTAAGCACTATTTTAAAAGTCAAAATGCACAGATACACAGGGAATAACCCTGTACAGGCAGGAAACCCTAGAAACTGCAGAATTGTATCTTGAATGTAAATTTACTGATAGGCTGGCCTGCTTTTATAATTCAACTGTAGTTATCTTTTACAGGTTATTAATAAATCCTAGAAATCCAGGGACCACAATTTGAAAGCTACTGAACTAACAGGCAAGGTACATGGATGTGGCAGCTGGAAGGTACTTTCTCCATTTCCCTTGAACTGAGAAGGTAAAACTATGCCACCAGTGAAACACGCTATGAACTGAATGTATATTAATTACAGTTATTTCCCCAACTTCTGTCTTCTCATGTACATTAATCTTCCTCTGCCACACAAATCCGAAGGGGGCCCATTCTCAACACCTGCTGACTTTCACCTGACTGCCTCCCTGCTATGCAATGTTACAGGAAAGCAATGTTCTTCCCGGTTGCTATCAATCAGTAAGGTCAGTGTGCAGATCAAGTGGGAGTGCAAAGCAGCCTGGAGAAGAGAGTTCTGCAGGACAACAGCTTAACACAGACTTAGGCAAGGAGTTTTGTGAGGAGCTGTCTTTTAGAAGATGACACCAAAGGTTTACATGGCTTTAAAAATATTTTTGAAATCTGTATCTGTCTGAATTTACATTTTATTCTGTGACAGAAGTTAAAAAAAAAAAAAGGATACATTGTTAGAGAATTTGATAATGATCTGTATAAAAACTGCTGCATATTTTCACACAGATCTGCCTGGAGCCCCTTCAAAATCTTAAATGTGGCTTTTGGTTTAAGCTCACTTGTCCTTTAGTATAAAATTTACATCCTTATTTGTTAAAAAAAATTGTATTAGACAAAGTGCTAATTAGCTACTATTATTAGCACCAGCTATTACCTTTTGCTGTCTGCTTTTCAAATCTCTGAGCTAAATGTGCATTGATTCATCTGAGGTGCTGTGGATAACTGGTATTTTACCTCCTAGTGCCACAGCCTTTTGCTAAAATAAGACCAGGGCTCCTGGTCTGATTACTGCTTAATCATAACTTGATTATAATGGAATTACCAATCACTGATTAATTATAACTTGATAATCATTTAATCGTTAATTAAACCTTTTAGTTAACCCCACAATTATGACTCCTCTTAATGATCCACCTGTGACAGCAGGACTGGGGGTATGTGTATATGAATGGGGGGACACGGAAAGAAAAGGAAATAGATGTGGTGATGGCTGCTTAATGCAGAAGATGTTCCAGCTTTACTGTTGTTCATTTATGACTGTAAAGAATAAAACACACTAATTAGGAAATATTCTTTCTTTTTTTTTTTTTTTTGTGAGCAAAGGCCTTTGCTGATAAGGCTGTTAAGTTTCCAGCTGCGATAAGTCTATGTAACAATAAACTGACAAAACTGTACCAGGCAACAACGAGAATGTTCTGAGTCTAACCTCTGTTTGAAAGAAAAAATGGTTTAGTCACATTGATAAACAGCATTCGTCTTTTAAGAGACACTGTCTACTAATGTTACACAGTACTGCTCACTTCTGTCTTCACCACTTGTGCCTGAGGAATACCCCGCCTTCCCTCCCTTCACGCTCTCATGTATGAAACAGACTATCCCGCCTAGAAGGGCATGGTAAATGGGATGCCCTGGTTCCGGGAGATACTGGTGATCTGTTTGAGCCCCAAAGGAAGAAAATGGGATAAATACAGTAGCTGAAAAATAGTCTGTTACATAATTAGTATTGCCCTTGTTTGACAGACAAGAAAGCAGCAGATTTCACATGTGCAGAAGGGTATTTCTCCTGCGTTATGTGCTTGCAAATGCCTGCTGAAGCTGGTGTACCTTTATGACAGCCCACTGGTTGTACATAAAATGATGTTCTCAGTGACTATAGGACAGCAAGCCAGCCTATGAACCTGTAGTGCACAGTGGCAGAGTTCCATGTTTTGCTGCACCATCAGCACAATTGCAAACTTCCTCCACAGCCTATGATTTTAAATGTCAGTGACTTCAGCCCTTAGGTTTCCTAGGTGCTCTTCTGTCCCTTTTGGAGTGCTGCCAGGTAGCACAAGGTGACCCGTAAAGCACTGGGATTAATAGCAGTTACCTTAAAGATGATGGTCAAAGAGGAGAGGGTGTTAGATAAGAAAAGCTGGTTCCTCCCCCCCCCCAACACACAGTCTCTGCCCTCCTTGCAGAGACACAGATGGTATTTCAGTGTGTCCCAGGCCTCAACCCCCTTGCCCGGACTTCAGACCAGAGAAATTCTGTCCATGCTTTTGCTGTGGCTGAGGGCTCCTCTGGGTGGCACCAGGCACAGGGTGAAAACTGGATAGATTTTTTTCTTATTTCTTTCGAAGAGTTTAATTCACCTTCCCTAGCAGAAAAACTGCTTCTTTAGGCCCAGCCAGCCTATGGCCACCCCCTGTTCTACTTGTCACCATGTATAGTCACATCCTCAGAGGAAGCACAAAAACATTCCCTCTTATCCTGTAGGCTTTCCACTTCCCCCCTCCCTCGCCTGCCTCAGCTACAGTAGCTAAACCCCGCTGGTTTCCAGAAAGTATGCCCTTCCTCACTGCTAATGAGTCATTAACTTCGTGCCTTCCTTCCCGATAT
>WKFP01014598.1:145210-187082 GCA_011057875.1 Pterocles orientalis | reverse complement strand
TGCAGCTCCGCTTTTTTTTCCTTTTTCTGGGTTTGGGGTTTTTTTTTATCTTGCCACTCTGCTTGTTGCTCACTTCTCTCCCGGAATTTTTTTTTTCTCCTCCCTTTCGGTGGGTGAGGGTGGGATTAAAAGCATCAAAGCCTGAACATGTGACTACGCCAACACAGGGATGTTCGGAAAGAGGGGAAGGGGAGATGACAAAATATAAAGAAGCGGGGAGGAGGGATGTGAAATCAGGTTAAGAAGCGAAAGGCGAATTGCCAGACCCCCAGCAGGACTCCCGGGGCAGAGACCACGGCGCGGCCGGAGTCCCCGGTTCTTGCTTCGGGGTCCCCGAACGCTCCATGGGGAGCCGCGAAGCTCCAGCCCGGGTAGTGCCGCAGGGCCCGGCGGTGCTCCACGGCTGCACAAACCTCCCCAAAGCCTTTCCCTTGCCAGGATTTCAGATGTGCTCCAGGCATATCTCAGGGTGTATTTATCGGCTCCTACGGCCACGCCTTTGCGGCACTGCCCTGTCTTGCTCCTTCTGCATGGCTCCCACCCCTCACCTAGATTATTTTCTGGATTCTACCTCTCCTTTGCCAGCTGTCCTCATCACGATGCCTTACTTCGTGGAGAGAAAGATCAGTCCCTGCATAAGATAAGTGGAAAGTCAGTGCTTCAGAGTTACTAGAGACATCAGCTACACCAAAATTTGTACCAGGATGTTCAGGATCCAAAAATTGTATCAAACTGAGCCAAGGGTGGCTCTGACTTGTTCATTTCCTCTCTGTTCCATTTCCCTGTTCCTACATGCATACTTTCCAGCCCTGTGACCGTAATAATTATAAAAATTGTTTCTATCTACAGTTCTATGAAATATGCCTCACAGAAAGTTTTTTGGTTTGCATTGTAAGGAATTGTAATAGCTCCTTAGTTTTGTGCCTGCAGCTACTGAAAAAGTGAGCGCATATATTTAGGCTAAATTATTTTCAGGCTTTGACCTCTCACTTCTGGAAAATTCTGAAAAAAAACACAAGAAGAAAAAAATCCCTTATGTTGTTGCAGTAGAACACTGTTAAACACAGCTAGAATTTTGCTAGAGCCCAGTCCTGTCATCACAAGGTTTCAGCATGATGCATGTTTTCGTTTTTAAACATATCAATTTATACTATTCCCTCTTATAAGCATTCTGAACAAAGGAACACAGTTTGCATACCTGTGATCCTTACTTCTTACAACTGGCAAGAGCTGTTCTTCAGATAAGGCTTCTTATTGTGGGGACAATGTGGATGAAGGGGGAAAAAGCCAGAAGAACAGTAATAATAATAATAATAATAATAATAATAATAATAATAATAATAATAATAAATCAAGCATCACAACAGGGTTCCTATAGTGTCTTGCCCTCCTAGGAAAAGGTGAGGCACACTGGAACGTCCACAGGCTTGCCTAGATGCATGTTGTGCTCTGAAAACAATAAGGAAAGACAGCAGAAGAAAGCATAGTTTCTCAAGTGATTTGCTTTCCAAAATCATCCTTTGTTGACCGCCTCTGCCTCTTTTTCTACCAGTTTTCAATTGCAGTGATTAATTCTCTACCTTCCACTTAAATGTTCTCATGCCCACAAATACCAATGCACTGGCAGCACAATAGATCCTGGAACAGAACAGAGGCAAAAGGTTATCTGAGAGTCCTGGAGGTGAGAGAGACATACACATTCCTGGGAGGTTCATCAGCATGTTCTTCCCATGATTAGAGTTGCAGAATTTGTGAGAAACAAAAAATATATTTTTTCCACTTGTGTGTCAGTATGTTTGGGAGAGTGACCATTATGTGACATCAGCAGAAAGACGTCATCTTGCACCCAGTATTACAATTCAGATGGAGTTTCAGCCAGCAGAACAATTTGGTGGTAATGAATTCAAAGGAATGGGACAGGCCTTTTCTTTGGGAATAAATATTTGCGTAATTGTAATTCTGTGAGGAGACCTTCTTTATAGTCATCTTTGCTCCCACTTCTCTCACTTGCCTGCTTTTCATGGAACACTTGGCTTTTCTTAAACACTATTTCTTTAAAACGGCTTCTGTTAAACCTGACTGAGAACGAAAACTCACCAGTGATTTTGGAGCAGTGGCACAATTTAAACAGCCTGTCATCCCTGACTACTCATTCTTATTGCAGTGCTTTCTCCAGCTGTGTGCTAGTATAAGGGAGACTGATCTGGCTGAAAAATAAACCTATTCTTGTGATGGATTATTTCTTATCCAGATCACTTCATCTCTTCAGTTCCCCACACCAAATCACTATGTCAGCACAGGAGGGAGGGTCTGGACAGTAGAGATGCGTATTTGGGGACACCACTGCTCATGTAGTAAGCTAACTGCAACCTGAAAAGCTCAGAAGAAAGTTACTTCCGAAATGATTCAGCCTGTACAATAACACAACACTACTTTAAAATTATAATCACAAAAAAAATCATGTGGTGAGAATTGTACCCAAATAGGGGAGGTTCAGCACAGCCATTCAGATCCAAGTATTTTCTGTTGCCAAAGCAGCCTTGCTCTCTGCCATCCACCATGTAACAGCTCTCACAGCACCGAGCATTTGTGCAAGGGAATGGAGCTAGTATTTTCCTTTGCTTTGCTTGAGATCAGGTACAACTCCTGCTTTTCATAAACATGACTGCTAGAAGCAGGACAAGCTAGCCAGGTGATGCTTGCACAATGTGGAAAGGAAGAGAGCAAAAATTCATAGTCTCAGGGGCTGCTTAATTGAAAAGCCTGGTTTCTTACAGAGTTGTGTCATTTGTGACCTGTGAATCACTGCCAAAATAGCCTTAGCTCCTGTCTCATGTTCCTTGTGCCCCCGCCCTGCACACACAGTAAGCCTACTGCTTCATATTTTTACCAGAATGCAAGGGCGTGAAGGTTTTGCGTATTCTAGTTGATTTTGAGCTACATGCGCTGATTATCCAGGCAACAAACCAAACCTACAGGTTCTTGTTCAGTGTATGTTGAAGGCTTTCACTCAGTGGGATGGAGATGTGGGTCTCTGCTCTACAGAAGACTGCATGAGGTAAATAGCAAACATATTCAAGACTTGCCTCCTTCAGCCAGGTGCAATTAAATTTGACAAGTGTGTTCAAAATTGATTGGGGACAGGAAGGAAGCTGTGAAAAGCTGTGGGGAAAAAAAAGAAGATAAAAAAGAAGACTAATAAAAAAGATTTTGTAAGCCTGGTGTTCTTAGGAAAAAAAAAAAGTGATTGCATTCTAGCAGGAGGAATGAATTGTATGCTTAGCACAACATGTTGTACCAGTATGGGCATAACCTGGTCAGCTGTAAAGGCTGTGGCTCTTCCACAAACACTTCAAGAAGCTCTCCAGTGCAATTATAGTATTATTCCTTTACCTTCAGCTACCAGGTGATAATAATCATCTGGTTATTCCTGTATTTGCAGCTGCACAATAGGTATCTTCCCTTTGTAGGTATTTGCTGCTCACTTCAAAAGCTAGCTTAACTTTTTTCGTCCCTTGCTATGTATTTACAGAAAAAAAAAATCCACAGAGTACATCAATAAATATTTCCTGCTTACATTCTGCCTTTTAAGAAAGAACAGATGTTTCTTCTGGCTGTTTTGAATAGGAATACAATATTACCAAATACAATATAACCAAATTACATATGGTGGCTTTCTCTGTTTTTCTTTTAGACTTGGTATTGATCACTGGGGACAAAAAGCATTCAAAGTCCTTTGTTGCTTGCTGGAGACACAGTGAGCTCATATGTCAGGACTATTGTGTTTGACTTGAGACAACAGTAGTGAGATGAAATACAGCTCCAAAGGGGATGGATTCGTGCTGGTTTAGCTGTCTAGGGTACATTAATGTTCTCTGAAAAGGCTGAAGTATTTTGATCTCCTTTTCATCCCAGTCAGTGCATTTGGTTATCTATTCAGGAGTAAGCACTCTTCATGTATTTCCCAGCCCTCCCCTCTATACAGCTTCCTGTGTACAACTGCGTTCCAGATTTTTCAGGCTTATACCAATAACTAATTCATGTTGTAGATACATTATTAAATACTGTTCCTGTAATCTCTTCTGCCTAAACTGCACCCATCTGAGATGACAGAAACACACTTACTGCTAATTGTAGTCCAGTCCTGTTTAGAGAGTTGCATATAGACACACACAGAAAGCTTTTTTGTGCTTCCTTTGCTTTTCTGATCAGATCATTAGGTAGGGCTGTTCACAGCAAAAAAATGCCAGTGTGAGCTATCATGGTGATGTGTTAAAATTATGGCAGGATTTCAGAAGAACCACCAAGTGTGTTAATACTCAGATAAATTGTTGTACCTTCATCAGTTTAGTTGTATATGCTCTGGTGACCCAACTTCCTACCTGTCTTGCTCCAACATTCTGACTCTTGCAGACTACAAACTGAGTATTTCAAAGAGAGGGGCAAAGGTTTTAATTTAGAAATCGAGTCAAGTGTCTCTACAAACTCTCTGTTAAAGTACATTGGCTCTTAGTTACTTGCTCTGTGCTGCAATGTAGAATAGTTACTTTTTGCAGATCCTAAAAAAAAGAAATGGGGGAAAGAGGCAAACCACAAGATTTCCAAATGGAGGGTCAGCCAGGAATTATCCCCCAGGGACTGCTGGAAAACTTCTAATTTTCCCTTCCAGAATGGAATAAAGTTATTTAGTGTGGTTGCTGGACACATTTCTCTAACAAATTATGTGTGAGATGTGCAAATTATTAGTAACTTCTCTGCCCTCTTTAACTGTGAATTTTAGGCGTGAATTTTTGGAACTAAAGGTCTGCTAATGGCATGAGAGAAATGGCCTGTCTAGCTGGAAAGCTTGGGTGCCACTCATACAAAGTTTTAACCACACAAAGACTCTCAAGGAACATTGTGTCAAATTATGACTGTTTTAAAACTGATAAAAATCTCTAAAGAACAGCATTATTTGAAATTTAATATATTTTAATTCAGTATAGCTGAATGGTCTTCATAAGTGAAAGAAAAATAATTTAACCTTTTTCATTCTACATAATTGTGTCTGTACAGCACGTAACATAGAGATGAAACTGTTCACTTTTAGTTCATATTTTAAATTCATTCAGATTAATTTTTTTAATGTTTAAGTTCAGAGAAGTCCCAGTAGGATAACCTGCTGTAATTACTAGAGCTACATTGGCTAGAATAAAGAGGTGAATTATTTCCCTAGAATTTATTTTGTAAATTCTGCAATTTTCACTGTGGATGAGTAATGAATATTTTCAGAAAAATTTTCCTTTTCCAATCTCAGTGCAACAGTGTAGAGCTTACTAAACTACAAAGCAAATTTCTGAATAGCAGCTCTTTAAAATCTATGTGCATCTACTGGTACGGATAGTGGACATGGGCTCATTTTGAGGAAACTCTTTATAGCGCTGTTTCCAGAATCATTTTCACACAGGAACTCTCCACACACAGCAGATTAAGGGGTATGCTGCCCAGCAACAAAAATAGAAACAAAACACTCGAGCTCCGGCTCCATTTGCTGGGCTTTTTATTTCTCCTAATTGTTAGTGCAACTGGGCAGTGAGGCACCAAGGCAATAGCTACTAATGCCTGTTGAAACTTCTCAGTCTAGGTTACTCACTGACTGGAGTCTTTCATTCCTTTTTTCTTTAGATTGCCTGTCAGGATGTTCTGGGTGTCAAGAGAGTGAGCAATAGAGTGACAGAGCACTTCTCTGTAGTGTTGACTTTTAATCGAGCTGCTTCCAGCATTTTATCTTTTTGTATCTCCAGGGCTATCTGGTTCTTCAGGCACTTCCAGTGTGAGTGGTGCAGGCAAACAGACTTCGACTTATTACAGAAGATTGTATTTGTGACTTACTGAGCTGTGCAAAAGCTACTGTTGTAACTATATAGTTAGATCATATGCAAAGCTCATATTTGTCATCCTTGTGGGTTACCAAACAGGAAGGGAAGTAGGTAAGGCATGTTTTACAGACCTCATTATTTCCATAAAATAAAACCACTTAATGATCTTTTGCATTCACACCCATATTTTCCATTTAGCTTATAGCATCAAGTGTTTCTCTGCAAGAGGAAGACAATTAGGGAACAAACATGATGAAACAAAAATAAGTGAGAATTTCTGTGCAGAATATAAAAGTGACTTAAAATTTTACTGTCCAAGTAAGTTCTGGTCAGGTGACAATGGAATTTCATTCCTACACTCGGGCAAAATGTGATTTTTATCTCCCTTCCCAGATGAGAGTCCTAAGTATTCTAGTAAGTTGTAGGAGGCTCTTAGATGAGCAATAATTAACTAATTTTAGTTTTTTAAAAAAGGAGTACAATTTCGTTTTACAGTAAAGTAAGAACCCACTTCGTGCAAGTACATTGGCTACAGTTTTATGTGTGTTAATTTTCTTTAGTCAGCTTGTCTGCCAAGAAAATTATACCATCTTAAATAATGTAACCAGCAATTGTTGGATAGATCAAAGATGCTGTAGAGTGGTATTTTGTGTGATCTGATGTACACACTGTGTTGGGTGGATATTAGTAGGTAAAGTACCCTGATGTTATTAAATACAGTACCACTGGTGTCCCAAATAAATGTGCACCTAGCACAGCACAGCGGCATCAACTTTTCATTCCATTTCCTGCCCACAGCAACAATATTAGCCACTTCACAACATTTGTAAGAGAAAAACAAAAATTATCCTATTTTTATAGCACATCCTTAGCCACAATGAGGTAAAGACAAAGTCAGGCCAAGAGGATGGGATACTACAACAAACCTTAAAAGAACCAAATTTTGAGCACGTACTGAAGCTTTGTGCTACAAAGGTCAGATTTCAAAATTAATTTTCTTACTGCTAATCACACTTCGGTGACATTAAATTGCCTCTTACACAAATCATCCAATAAGAAAGGGATGTCTTTAAAGATACTAGTGTTTTTATTTTTGCTTCAAAGCACCAATTATCAAAATAGCAGAATTAGATAGAATAATCTTGGTGTCTGTAGCCAGTATATGAGGAAATTGAGGGGGTTAGGAAGTTCAGTCTAAGCCCTTCATCCTATTTATTTACTTATTGTATTTGTTTTTCTAAGGAAAGAGCTACATTTGCTCTGAAGCCAAAGACCTGCATGCACATGACAGGATCTGGCACTTTTATTTGGAAGTATGTTCCAATAACATCCATTTTACTTTTTTTTTTTTTTTTTCATTTATGAGACTTTCCCTACCTTCCCTGTCAACTAGTGTGTTCTGATCTAGGTATGTGCAAGCTACCACAGGACACACTAAGGGTGGTGTTTCATACATGCTCTTCTTAGGTAACTGACACTGGGTTATCTTGAAATAATGCGCTGTGGTTCCAGTTTACAACCTAGCAAATGAAAGGCTGACTTGTGTGCTGGCACAAAAAGATGTTTTTTCAATGAATTATTTATGGTAAGGTCTTTGCTCCATTTAATTTTGTGATCTGGTTAGCTCTTTCAGGGCAGCTAGCTTCCTGTCAGTGTTGTGGATACTATTTTGCTTTCCCCATTCCCAGTGGCTGCCTGAAGATGGCATTTTCTAGTTTGTTTTCTTAGGCTATCTGCTTGCAAGGCCCGAGTCTTCAGTCCATTTGTCTGACCTATTTCCTTGTGTATACAACTTGCAATCCTCTTCTCCATCTGCCACTGACAGCATCAGGAGCTGACTGACTGAAGCTCTTTTGTTCCTGTCTTTGGGACAAATCTGTGTTGTGGTATTTCCTCAGAAGACTCCAGAACACATAACCTTTCTGGAAAAAGAGAGGATTTCTCTCTGCCCTCCAGGACAGAGCCTTTTATTAGCCATGATGTCAGAGGTTTTAGCAAAATCAGCTATCATACCATCTCCTGTATGGCCTTTTCTCTTGGAAGCAGCACAGTTCTGGTGGAAGAAAGATCATTTTAGGTACCATCTTGAGTGTGCCAAACTTCCCGATTTAACTACGTATCTGTCTGCTGCCTGTCTAGACACATCTGTGTGATGTGCAAACAGTTCCCATTGTGGTATCTCAACATCCTGCCTTACTTGAGAGGCCATGTTTTAAGCCAATGTGCTGGGCTTTCATAACAACCTTTGGTATATGCTACTACTCTCACAACTTCAGGGAGAGCCAATAGCTGAGTCTTCACAGGTCCTTTTGATTTGGAATAGATGTGGTAATGTGTGGTGTTCAGCATGACCCTGGTCATAAGGCTGTGCAAGTCTTGTTTACACAGGGAGGATCAGTCAATATGAGTGCCCTTTTGCAGTTACAGCCTTAGCATGTGTTGAGAGAGACACCAGTACTTTAGCTTAAACAAGTAAGTTTTAAATAGAATAAATAACTCTGAGTTATAAGGATGTGTGATTTAGTTGCTGTTTGCTTAGCTTTACTTACTTAGCATGAGTATCTAGATTTGCTGAAGCCTGAGGCCACAAGCTGTAAATTTCTACCTAGGTATACTTTTCCTTTAAGTAGCTGGTATGGTGTGCTGTGTTTTGCTTTTTTTTTGTGTGTGTGTGTGTGTGTGTGTGAGAACAAGGCAGATAACACACTGAAGTTGTTGTTATGGCTAAGTGTTATGGCTAAGCATTTATCCTAAGTTTGGAACTTTTTATCCTAAGTCCGGGACTTCCGCAGTTTCTCATGCTCTGCTAAAGAAACACAGACTAGAAGATATAGAGGCTTCAAGGCTACAACCATCAACGGCAGGTGCTGCTCTAAGAACAATTGACAACCTGTCTACAGACAGGAAGAATCCAATGAGGTATTATTAGAAGACCACAGACCAAAAATCATAACTGAAACCAGGACAGACCAAAAGGTGCATGGAAGGTGTGTGAAGAGAGCATGAGGGACAGGTGAATAGTCTGTAAGGGTATAATTGCCCGGGGATTTCTTGGCCTGAGGTCCCTCTCTGGAGGCACCCAGCTCAAGCTGACCCTGCAGCTGTACCATGTAATAATATTTTTTTTTTTAACTTTGATGCCTGAGACTCTGCTACACAAAACCTAGGGTTCGAACTACAGGGGTAACACTGGATGGTTTCTTCAACACACACTAACACTTCAAGCTCAAAATTGTCTCATCTGTAGGCTGTTCCTGACACAACTTTATTTACTCAGTTCATCTCTGGGTCTTTGGTATGTTTCTTCATATCACTTCTCCCTCTCTCATGCTAAAACAAGGGCATATCCTTTCCAAGAAACTTGCTGCTTTACTGATTCAAACTCTTAAGCAGCTGTAGTTTTGAATGAAGTACGCTCTTCACTCTCTCTTACAGCAATTGCAAGTGAAGGACTGTCTGAACCTGCCAGTCTCAAGAAAAAGCAACCCTACCTTTAACATTCCCAGAAGACTATAAAAAATTGCAAATTGCTGCAGGACATCCTCTCTGCAGTTCCTCTTCAGTGACATTAGATTGTTCAGCTCTCCAAGTTTCTTCACAAAAGTACGTTAATACAAGTATTAATACTCCCTCTCTTTCTCTCCTTAGGAGTCATATTTAGGCTTGTATTTTTTTCCCACATATGATGCATTGTCTGCACATAATAATTCACAAGGACAGGACAGTCTATATACACCACTAAGGTGAAGGTCACATTCTTTCTACTGGAAGGGAGCAAGTGTCTCAGTGCTCAGATGAAATGACTGTCAGGAGTTATATAAAATCAGAGTGGTAACAGAGCGGGGGAGGAAGAGGGCAGTCTTCTGTCTCAAGTTTGAAGGCTGTGTGGAAAGCTACAGTGGTATCCTGAAGCACAGCCATCTACTTTTTTAGCACTACCATCTAGCTGGCTGCAAGAACTTTCCCTTTTAAACCCTGTTTTAACACTGTGCAGTATTCAGTGTATAAAAGAGCAGCTCAAAGGTCACTTTGGGTGTTTATTCAGAGCATGGTGACTAACGCAATACATGAAAGGGAATGGACGGAATAGGAGGGTGCCTTACAGCTTTTCCTGTGGAAGAAGTGCCAAGTTGCATAGAGATAAAAAACACAAGACGTGAAATTAAATAAAAGGTTGTGACTGACCTCACTTCAGTTACAGATTTGCTGTGATGATGTAAAGCTAGTCTTCATGGGATCAACACATGAGAAAAAACACGTAGAGGGAGAAAAAGCAAGTGTAAAGCAAAGGCAGGGAAAACACAAGGACTGAAAGCTATGCTGACTTAGAGACCAAATTTGGAGGACATTCAGTTCAACAAAAAAGCTCTTTTAGGTTTCAAACATTTTGGTCAAAACTGGCTACACTGAGAATCAATGACTTACCAACCATTTCTGACTCAGCTAAGGAGTCTTCAGCTGCAAATAAATGCTGTGGGCAGAAAATGCATTAGGATACATTTTGCTTTTTTTAAACTAGGAGAGGTTTGAATGCAATTTTTTTAAAAATCCCGTGAGGTACTCACCTTTCCAATTCTGTTATGTGAAATTTATTTTATGCGGCAGTACTGTGTAGCTACAGACTTCAAGCAGTACTGTGTAGATACAGACTTCAACCAAGCTGGTCAACTTCCCCATCCCAGATGCTCTCACACTTGCTCACAAAGCTGCAGCAGCTCACTGGCTCACCAAGCTTCTTCCAGCAGCTGCAGGGGTGTGGGGAAACAAAAAATCATACGGGAAGCTTTGCTTTTCCTTCAGGAACTCCAATGTTCATTCAGCCTGCAGGCTTGTAGTGTCCTAGTAGGCTAGTCTGTTGCTGGTGAGCATCACAGCCCGCTATATTGTGATTTGCAATGTAGGGACTGTACCTTTTTTGGCATTTCCCAGTGGAGACAGCTGCTGTGGAGCTGGGGGAAAGAGAACAGCAGCACCTGCACAGAGAGATAGTGTTGTCTCACAAATGGAGTTCATCAACTGGTGTGCAGTAAGCCAATGCACACACACAGACAAGATACTGTTTTTATTTCGATACGGTATAATGTTGGTTGCCAGGTGGTCAGTCCACAAAGCTGGCACACCTGGTTTCAATCACACTGTGTATTTGTACAGTTGAAAAATGTTCGTGCCACATCCTTTTAACTATATTTGGTTAGTTTTTATCTCTTCCTAACTGCACTTAGTTAGCTCTTTTCTCACTTCACTTTAAAAACTTAAAAAATTTAAGTATTACTTAAATTTACCAGACTTGCTCAGTGAGTGGGGGTCTCAACTCATGAGGGTTGTCCAGACACTTGGAGGTGTGTTTTTTAGTATTATAATTATATTAAAAATAAGATAGGTTATTTTCAGATGGCGCTCATCACTAACTTGGCTGACTACTCCGAACATACCAAGTAAGTACCCATTTAGTTTACTTATTTCCTAGGATGTTCCCATCTTCAGGGGTGAATCTAGTAATCCTGAAGTGATTAAAAATCCTTCTTGCCAGTCCCCAGTGATACGGGGCCTAGATAGGAACAGGGGATGTAAGGGTTAATATAGGAATAGCAAGAAGGGAATGATGAGGGAAAGAGTTGAGATAAGGTGTCCTTGCCTTGATTGATAGTTTCCCGAAAAACAGATGGTTTGCATAGCAGGATGAGCTGAGATATACGGTTTCTGGGTCTTATCAGCATAAAACCAGTTAGGACTGGGTCTGCGGTTTGGATAACAGCTAACAAGCAATTAAGCCTGCACGAAGTATGGGGTTAACCATTGGACACGAAGAAGAAGAGTCTTACTTCATCCCCAAAGACCCCAACGACCACCACCAGGAGGCACTGCGCAGACTCAGCTGGGAGGAGATTATGGAAATGCTAATTTAAATACGAAGCGGGATAGGTAATGCATATGTATAGGTGTATTGCGAAATATTATGAATATGTAATCATTTGCTCTATAAATTAAAGACAGCGGTGCTATAAGGGTGCACACAATAGGAGGAGCGACCCCCTGTGTGCCCAGCGCTGAATAAACATACCTACTTTACGATCTATCAGATTGCGGAGTCTGTTTTCCGCACGTCACCAGGACAGTCATCCTCACCTAGACAGAGGGTGTGCATTTGTTACATTAGCTCTAACCAGCTCTACTTTAAACTGACCAATAAAGCAGGAATCCTGGCAGTCTTATGATGTTTTTAACCCTTTTTGTGTTTTTCTACAAAGATGGGCAGAGATGAAGGTATTAAACCTCAAGTATTTAAGTTTTACTTTACACCTGCATTACCTAAGCCATCACTTCCGCATTAGTTGGAACCAGGCTTGCGCAGTGTATGCTTTGTTATATATACATTTTACATCTGTGAACGTTGTTACCTGCGTTACACAACTTTACACGCAGGTTGTAGACACCCACCGATCACCGCCTGGGAACCAGTGTCAGTGGGGGAGACCCTCCCCCCTCCGGCGAACAGGGCTCCCGCCGCAGCCGTAACGCAACCCCTCCCCAGTTGGCCACCGCCCCCGGCGGGAGGCCCAGACCACGGCGTCCTCCCGGGACCTGGAGGAACCTGTGGCGAGGAGACATCACCTTTGCTTGGGCGACAGCTGCTTGGACGGCAGCAGCCATCTTTTGTGCGGGCAAGGGCACTGGCGTCAGGCGCCGCCGCGGCACCATGGCAACGGCGGCCATGTCGAGCGAGGGCAAGCGGCAGGGCGAGGAGCATCCATGACGGGTGAGGGCGAAATGGCCGCCGGAAGGGGCGGTGGCTTCCGCTGGGCCGGAGGAAGGTGGCGGCGAAGGCAGTAGCAGTTTTGAGGGTCCGTATGGGGGTGGTCTGTGGGGCGGCCGGGCTGAGCCGAGCCGGGTGTTTGAGGAGGGGCGGGCCGGGAGGTGGGGGTGCGAGGGAAGGGCGGGGATCGCGGGTGGAGGCACCGTGCACCCATGAAAGAAGGGATAGGCCTAGGGGACGGTAGGTGCGGGGGTTCCGTGGGGTTCCACGAGTGAGGCAGCGGCCGGTGTGGGGCTGTGGGTGCCCGGGAGGCAGTGCCCGAGTGCCCGGCGGTGCGCAGGAGGTGGTGTGTGGTGTGGGGGGCTTCCAGGTGTGCGAGGGGTCAGTGGCGGGGGTGTGGGGGGTTCGCACTGGAGACAGGAGCAGGGATTAGGACACGTCCCTGAGTGTTTGTGGGCATCCGTGAAGTGGATCCCTACGTGTGCCCGGGGAGTGGGGTGGCGGTTTGGAGTGGGTTTCTTGCCGTGTGCGGGGAGGAGTCTCCGGTGGGTGATGTGGAGCTGTGTGCACCCTGCGTGGGATGGTGTCTCTGGGGGAGGTCTCTGGGGTTTGAGTGAGTTGCCACGACAGGTTTTTGGGGAGTTCCAAAGGGTTGTGGATTATATGAACAAGAAATGGAAGTGTAACAAGTGTCTGATGTTAAAAGACAGATGACAGGAAGACTAGATGTGCTCTTTCAGTGACTCATTTAGAAATAATCTTTGTATTGTTTTGCATATGGTGAAGGGCAATGCCAAGCTAAAGTGCATGTTAAATTGTGAAATTTGGCAAAGCAGTGTACCAGCTTAATCTTAAAAATAGGGTAGCCGTATTATTTCCGTTTGTAACCCTTAGTTTAACTGTAAATGCTATTATAGATTTAAACGGAACAATACAAATCTTACTTGTATAGTCTGCATTTCATTTACTTCTGGGTTTCATTTGGTTTAGAAGTAGAGAGAGAACTGCGGTTTGAATTGGCACAGCATCAGTGAATATGGGAGAAGAATGCCGGTTATGTCTAATGAAGATCTAATTGTTTTTGTTTTCTGTACTATCTGCTATATTTGTTTCATATATTTCAAATATATTTAAAGATATATTTGTTATTTTACTAAATAATATTTTAGGAAACTGCAAGAAATATTGTTCAAATGTACAAAAAAAAGTGTTTCAATGATGGGGGTCATCATGTACTGGGATAGGTTGCCCAGAGACGTTGCCAAGTTTCTATCTCTGGAAATACTCAAAATCTGCCTGGACAGGACCCTTGGCAACCTGTGCTGTCTAACCCTGCTTTATTCAGGAGTACTGAGCAGGTGATCTCCAGAGATGCCTTCCATCCTCAACTATTGAGCTTTTAAGATTGCATTAGCTTGGGGATAAATACTCTGAACATGTGTGTGACTCTCCTGATACACAGGGAAACTCTTCAAATGGATCTTCACAAACTTCCAAGGCTTGGAATTGCTGTTCAGTTCCATAGGATTTATAAGATCTCTATGTAGGCTCTTACAGGACTTATGTTCAAAGTGTTGCTGCCCTCAGCTTTAACTGACTTTGAGTCTTCATAGAAGAAGAACAGTTTGGTTCGTGTGAAGTGAGTGGGGTTTTTCCCATCAACTTGCTGTTTACGTCGCTAATCCTAATGGTGTCTTTTAAGACTTAATGTTTGACAAGTATTTTCAAAAACCTTTTGAGATATATGATCTGTCCTGTCTTGGTGACCTGGTTTCAGCTGGGACAGAGTTAACTATCTTCATAGCAGCTAGTGTGAGGCTGTGTTTTGGGTTTGTGCTGAGGAGAAGGCTGATCACATACTGATGTTTGTAGTTACTGCCAGGACAGTCAAGGACTTTTCAGCTTCTCTGCTGTGCCAGTGTCTGCAGGGGCAGGAGAAGCTGGGAGGGAGCACAGCCCCAGTGACTAGCACGGGATTCGACCTCAGGTTTAAGACTGAGACCCAGACTAGCCAATGGTCTGTTCCATATCATGCACGTCATGCCCAGTATAAAGGTGAAGCTCTGAACAGAGTTCTCTCTCTTGCTCCGGGTTGTCTCCCTCTGGGTCACCCCTCTCTCAGGGTTGTCCTGGTCTGTTGGACACTCGGGCTCTTATCTCCATTGTGGGATTGTGGTTTTGGGACTCTCTGCTCTGGGATCGTTAGTTGGGAACGGGCTGTGCCTTGGTCATGAGGTGGTGAGCAGTGTCACTGTGTATCACTCATTTGTGTATTTGTATATTTTTTTTATATTACTATTAATATAATTATCATTATTATGTTCAATTTTATTGCAGTTAAGTTTTTAAGTTGTTCTTCTCTCAACCCAGGAGTCTCTTTGTCCTTCACCCATTTAATTCTCTCCACTAGGCGGGGGAGAGAGAAGGGTGAGCAAGTGGTGGTTTGTAAAACTACAACAGTTGGCCATCTTGTTACCATGATGGATAAGTATGTTAAAAACCCTAAATTGAGTTGATTGTGTGGGTGTGTGTTTGCTGAGGTTTTTTATTAGTGTTCTTTAATGTTCAGGAAGAACTTAGAGAAGGTGGGAATTTGTATGCTTTGGCCACCATGTCTGGAATTGGCAATAAACGGGTAGCTGGAGAACCTGGCCCTTCTGCACCTCCAGAGAAGAAGGCGGGGGTTGAAGATTCAGGAACCACAGTGGAGACCATTAAGCTTGGTGGTGTTTCTTCAACGGTATGTCTTCCTAGCACAACCTTGCTCAACCTCTTTTTTTTTTTTTTTTTTTTTTTTTTTTTGTGAGCATAAATATCTCTCTGCTTTCTGTATGAGCCCAGTGATCTGGCTTGTGTGGAATGTGCCCTGACTTCTGGTTCTGCACAGGAGGAGATGGACATCCGGACCCTACAGACCAAGAACCGGAAACTCGCAGAGATGCTGGACCAGCGGCAAGCCATTGAAGACGAACTACGGGAGCACATCGAGAAGCTGGAGCGTCGTCAGGCTACTGATGATGCTTCTCTGCTGATTATCAATCGATACTGGAATCAGGTTAGTAACACACTTTGTGATTTTCTGTACACTGTTCTCTTGTTTCTTCTTCTGTTTCTCTGCACTCCTTTTATTCACACCCATTCTTTGTCTTGTCTTGCCTGTGCTGTTGTTCAGTTTGATGAAAATATCCGCATCATCCTTAAACGCTTTGACCTGGACCAAGGACTTGGAGACCTTTTGACTGAGAGAAAAGCACTGTTTGTACCAGAGCCTGAACCAGACTCGGACAGTAATCAGGAGCGCAAAGATGAGAGAGAACGAGGTGAGACATCTGGCTGAGGACAGTCAAAAAGATGGTTTTCGGCTGTGGGACAATGTTGACGTCCCTTTCTAAAGGGTGACAGAGGTTCTCTGGTTGTGAAGACTAGTGGTATGTTGTCTGCCAGAGCACATTTACTCTTTGCACCTCTTTCTGTTCTCAGGTGAAGGACTGGAGCCAGCATTCTCCTTCCTAGCCACTCTAGCCAGCAGCACTAGTGAGGAGATAGAATCTCAGCTGCAGGAACGTGTAGAGTCCTCCCGCCGTGCTGTTGCCCAGATTGTGACAATGTACGACAAGCTGCAGGAGAAAGTGGATGTGCTCTCCCACAAGTTGAACAGTGGAGGTATGATCAAAGTTGCTGGTACTCAAAGATCATCATCTACCCTCAGTTAGACATGATTCTGCATTGCAAGCGTTAAAACCTGCTCCTCCTTGTGCACATTTAGTTTCCAAAATAGATTGGCTTAGCCTTCCAAACTCTGCATAGCCAAAACCTGAAATAAAGGCTAGTACTATGTGCTGGAAGTGTATTAGAACTGCCTCTAAATTTGAGTGCCGAGAACTCTGCCTGGTGTTTTGGGTTAAGGAAAGGTTTGATTCTTCCCATAGTGTGTTCATGCGTGTGCGAACTTACAGATTACAGGTGAAACTTGCACCCAGCTGTCCTTAGCCACTCTGTAAAAGGCTTCATGCTTGCAAGCAAAGAAGTGGAATCAATATTGCAAATTGATGTTGGACTCCTCACTTGCAGTTTAGTAAAAGGTGTAGGAATAACCAGCTCCTCAGTTTCCACCGAGCTTTGAGCAAAATGGTAGCTATCTAATGTATTGGTGTGCCTAGTGTAGCTGTCACTTTTGAACACAAAGCATAGTTATGCAGAAGAAAGCCAAATTACTAGCTTCTGAAAATTAATGTAGCAGATTCAATTTACACTCAGATGACTCTCTGAAAATCTTCATCAGTTTAAGGTTAGAATTTTAAACTTTTGAATAAAAATATATGTGGAATATCAACTCATCCTTGGTTTGCCTTTTTCCAGAGCATTCTGTGTGCTCTGATCAAGGAGCTCTGGGAAGTTGTCGTGGGTTAAGGAGAGGAGAGTTAATTTTTTTTTTTTTCCTTCTCCTTTCTCTTCATAAATAGCTAGAAGAAGCTATGTTTTGGATTCCTGCTCAGGAGAGAGTTGATAAGAGAAGAACGTTTATAGTTATTGCTAGGATATTGCTCTTTGTCCTCAAGGACAGAATACATTCAGCCTCTCTCCTCTCCATAGACAGAGCGGGGAGGGGGAGAGACAGTCCGGCTTCTAGCTTGGGATTTGCTTTTAGGTCAAGATTGAGAAGCAGACTGACCAATTATTCCATCCCATGCACGTCATACCCAGTATATAGGTGAGGACTCTTCCGGGAGAGCTGGCTTTTCACTTCCCTTGGGCTCCGGATTCATCTCGCTTTGGGGAGCCTGCATTCGCTCTCCCAAGGCCTTCTTCCCCCCCCCCGGTCGCTGTTAGCTCTCCGCCCAGGACATTCCTTATCTCCGCTCCATGAGTTTTGGCATCCTCCCTCTCCAGGGGGATCATTAGCTGCTTTTTTTTTCCCCCTGCTTCGATCAGCTCTCGGGCTGGGACGCTTGGGCTGTTATCTCCGTTCTGTGAGCGCCTCCGGGAGCGGCACACCCCCCCTCCCTTTCCCCCCCCCTTTTCTGGGGGAATTGTCTGTGCAGTTTCTGGGGATCATTAGCTGGCAACAGGCTGAGCCTTTTCGGGGGGGCAGTATCATTGTGTATCACCTATTCCCTCCCTCCTCCGCGGTCATTGGCCGGGAGTGGGCTGGGCCTTTGGTCATTAGGTGGGGAGGGGCAGTATCACTGTGTATCACATTGCATCTTTGTATATAGTATTATTTCCAATATTATTGTAGTTTAGTAATTAAATTGTCCTTATCTCAACCCACGAGTCCTCTTTGCCATTTACCTCTTTAATTCTCTCCCCTATCATTGGGTGGGGGCAGGAACTATGTGACCGGGTGTGTGTGGTTTGGCCCCCAGCCAAGGGCCAACCCGCCACAGAAGTCTAGCATTGGTGTAGCGAAGTGTTACTGTCCTTAGTTGGCAGTCTTAAACTCTGTAGTAGCATCAGCATTAGTGCATTGTGAACCTGTATTCAGTTGCTTTAATTGTCATCTGGTGTGTTAGCTCAAGCCACCTGTTGTAGCAAGTTTACGCATGAATTAGATCTGCATTAGGTTGTCACTGGGTTACAAGGCATGTTCTGTGTTGCCTATACTGACACAATTGGAATGATCTCTGACATTAGGGGACGGTAAGTGACAGTCAGAAATGTGTAGTATGTTAAACTGCAGAGCCTTTTGCTTAGTAAATGCAAGTCAAAACTCTGTGTGGCTGGAGCCTTGGGAACTGTCTGCTGGAGAGATACAGTAAGCAGAAGTTAAAACCAGAAATTTCCTTTTCTCCTTTTTTTTTTCTTTGCTTTTTAAGAATGCAAAACTATCTTCTTTGATTTCTGTTAATTTCCTTTTCTTTATGCATCTTTCAGATATTGCATTGATGGAAGAAGCAGTCCTGGAGCTTAATACCTACCTCTCACATGAAAATGGACGGCTGCAAGAGCTGGCTGATGTTCTTCAGGAGAAGCACCGAATCATGTCTCTGGAGGTATAAAAAGGAGAGAGAAGTAATCTGCTTTGGGGTCTTGCTTAGAATAATTTGTAGTTACCGTAACTTGGAAAGCAAGTTATTGCCTTGAAGAGGGACAGGAGCAATATGGTTTGAAAGTTGCCTTCTGAACAAAGGTTATGGAAAGGATTGTTGTGGGAAGCTGTACGTAAATGTTTAGTGAAGCTCAGATTGATTTGTGTACGTCACTGAATGAAAGAGTATAACCAAACCAGTGAGTTGTATGGTTTTATTTTTAGAAGAAAATAGAGCAGAGGAAGTGGTAAGGGGATGCTGAGGTGGTTGTATAAACATCTGAGACACTTGTTGTAGCATCCCTGTCACTTCAAATTCTTTGGATTTTCTGGGTCATGTATGAAAGTACAACAACGTTAATTAAAGATGGTCCCAGTCATTAAGGGATTCATTTTATTTGCAGTATTTCAGAGTTGCAGTTCCTTTAAAAACTGTGTTAATGCTGGCCTTACTCAATGTTAGACCACCAAGTGCTTCAGTGGTCGGCAGAGTAGATGAACATATAGACTGAAAACATTTTTAAAAATAATCCTTTGAGTAAGCTAAGGTTGATGCCTCTATACTCTGCCAGCTTATTGCTCTTTCTCGGTTTTTAGTTTTGTCTTACTTTCATTACTGTGTTGGGATTCAACCAGTGTAAACTTCAGGACAGTTCATTGAGTGGTCTGTCACCACAGCAGAAGATGGGTGGGTACTAAATCCAGGGTATGATGAATAAGAGAAAAATTAATACTGAGCAGTCTCAGAAAATGTTGATTGTATTTACTATGCTGGCTGAAATCCTCTTTTGATTGCAGTTTTCCAAGCTGCAAGAGAGAGTGGAGACAGCAGAATCTCGAGTGTCTGTTCTGGAGACTATGATTGATGACCTTCAGTGGGATATTGACAAGATACGCAAGAGGGAACAGAGGCTCAAGCGGCACCTAGCAGATGTTCGGGAACGAGTAAGCACCATCCTGTTTGCCAGGAAACCAGAGAAATGGGTGTAGCTTTGAGATGTGTGACATGATCTTATGGTACTTTGCTGTGAGAAATTAGTATCTGTAGTGTACCATCTTTGGCCTTTAATATGGTATGTCAGCAGTCTTGGCTTTTACTTGGGTATTGATGAAATCTGTTGCCTTTTTTTTTGCAGGTGAATTCCAAAGGCTACAAGGTGTATGGAGCTGGGAGCAGCTTGTATGGGGGCACAATCACCATTAATGCCCGCAAGGTAATGTCAGGGGCTTGGCTGTGGGCAAGGGGAAGAATAAAGTCAAGGAGAGCTTGTGCATTGGGCCATAGATTTGAACAGAATTTAGCTACCTCCTTTGCCACAAATGTGGATGACTCTCTGGGCAAGCCATTTTGTCTGTGTACAAGTTTCCTGCTTATGAAACAGACCTGATGGAAGTGATATCTGTCTCACTTGGTCATGTTACCTGACTTGAAGTCTGTAATTTCTATTACTACATAAACAGTTACTTGATTAGTACCCTCAGTAGATTTACAAGCAGTCTATCCCCAACAGTTTGAGGAGATGAATGCAGAGCTAGAAGAGAATAAGGAGCTTGCTGGGAATCGCCTCAATGAGTTGGAGGAACTACGCCAGGATCTTGAGGAAGTAACAACACAGAACGAAAAACTCAAGGTGAGACATCTGTACCTATTTGAGGATTAAGATGCTCTGTGTGGATGATTGCACTCTGTCTTGCTGTACTTTGTCTCTGTAAAATCTCATTAATTTCTGTTCTATACTTGCTGTTCAGCTGGGTTACCATTTTGTACATGGTAAAATTTATCAAGTTTTTGTGACTTACATTTGAAGTTCAGTACATTGGTGACACTGTGTGGTCATAATTGGAAATTGTGGTGCTTTCTTATTTCCTGTTTTCCATTCTGATCTATTCAGTGTACTTTAATAATGTATAGTTAAAACTAATTTCACCTCTTAACAAATATTCTCCCCTCTTCTACCTTCCTCCTGCCCCATGCAGGTGGAACCAGAGAACTGAAAAAATCAGGGAATGTGTGTAGGAGAGGTAGGCTCTTGAAAGAGTCTATGAGCTTCAATCTTTCCCAGTGTGGTAGAATGGATAGATAGGAAACAGCATGTGAGTTTCGTATGTCTTAAAGGTGGTAACAGAAAAAGCTGTGACTCTATAGCAGGTAAGTGTATGATATAGAGAGTAATCTAAATTTTATCTTAGTGATCACGAGATCTGTTCATCTGTTACAAGAAATGTTTGAGCTGATAACCTAAGTTTCAGAGATGAGATTCCAGAAACTGTCTTGAGGCACCTCTAAATTCTGTTTATCCACATGATTTGTTCTGAGAGAAATGCCATTTGGCTTACAACTTTCTTTTTCTCTTAATTACTATTAAGCTGTGTATGGGTATATATGTGTCTTTCACTGCTGGTAGTCACAATAATTTGATAACTTTTTTTTTAAGGAAGGTTCAGATTCTGTACTTCTGCTTTCTCTCATTTCTCTTTGTTTCAGACATCATGTCTCTTACTGGTAGAAAGCTAACATAATGCCTACTTGCACATATATTTAATCTCGTTTTCTGACATACTTTTCCATGTGTCCATCTTTATTGATTGATAGTAAATCAGTTGAAAAGGTACGTCATGCTTTCCAGGCTCATAATTTTGAGAGAAACTGTTGCAGAAACTGGGAATCAAAAACTTGTATCAGGTGACCATGCAAGAGAAACAGCCTACCGCATACAGAGAAAGTGTAGACTTTTAAAATTTATACTGAAAGTATATCACTAGCATCTACTTCAGAGCAATGCTATTAAAGTTCTACTTTTGTATTTGCTTGTGGCAGCTTGATTCACTGTTCTCCTACCTCATGAATTTTCTTGTACGCTGACTAGGTTGAGCTGCGACGAGCAGTGGAAGAGGCTGTGAAGGAGACCCCAGAATATCGTTGCATGCAGTCCCAGTTTTCTGTTTTGTATAATGAGAGTCTCCAGCTGAAGGCACATCTTGATGAGGCCCGCACTCTACTTCATGGCACCCGCACCACACACCAGCGCCAGGTGGAACTAATTGAGGTAGCACTTCTGCTCCATCATACTAGAGAACATTGTCATCCCGTTGACCATCACTGCTGGGTCTGGGTGGCTCTGGAACGCTCAGGAAATTTATCTTCCTGGAAATAATTAATCTTTTCTGGTACCTCATGTTGATGAGGTGAGAGATATGCCAGGGTCACAGCACCAAGTTTTGTCCCCTTCTTACTCCTCAGAGGGATGAGGTCAGCCTTCACAAGAAACTACGCACAGAGGTGATTCAGCTAGAGGACACCTTAGCACAAGTCCGCAAAGAATATGAGATGTTGAGGATAGAGTTTGAACAAACACTTGCTGCCAATGAACAAGCAGGTATGGAGTTTTTCTGTGGTGCTTAAAAACAAACAGTCCAACCCACCTGCCGCTCCTCCAATGCCCTTCAGAGTTTCAATTGCAGTAAAATGCCTGGTTTGATTCTTTGTCTGTTATCGTTAAATACTTGTTCTGGCAGGTTTCTGCCTCAAAAAACAAAAGTTCTTCACATACTTCATGGAGGCCAGTTCCATGTTATCTGACTTCCTTTTAGTTGTTGCAAAATACATACATTTTGCTAATAATTTGGTTTATGATGGAGTATTTTGCGTTATTAAAAATTTACTTTTGGAGGGATTAATTTACATGTCTGGAATGACAACATGGATAGGAAGAGGAAAATAAGAAGTTATTTCTAAAGTAGCATTTAAATCATACAGATTTTTTGCACCATGATGCATTTTCCTTAGGAACATGGGAAAGAAGTAATATTAAGGAGAAATTAAGATTCAGAATTTTCAAGGACTTATGGTTGCATGTGAAACTGACATGACTTTTTTGTGCAAATGTGTTGTGTTACTCTGTTGTGTGGCAGAATGATAATAGTCTTATTTTGGTTCTTTGTATTGTCCCTTAGCTTGTTCTCCATCTCTGTGAAAGTCCTCACGGAAGGTTGGTAAAAGTGTGGTTTGTTACAGTTGTGTTTCTGTTTTTGTAGGTCCAATTAATCGGGAGATGCGTCATCTCATCAGCAGCCTCCAAAATCACAACCATCAGCTGAAGGGAGAGGTGTTAAGATATAAGCGCAAACTGAGAGAGGCCCAATCTGACTTAAGCAAGGTATTAGAGCAAGAAATGCCAAAAAAGAGCAGGAAGTGCTTAGGAGAAGGGGGAATGCTGTGACCTTTGCCTGCAATATCAACCTTTCTGATATGGCATGCAGGATGCAATGTGATTTTTGATGGAGCTCTATACTCTACTGCTTCTGCTTACCAAATGAGTGGTCTTCTTTTGTTGCTATATGGTGCTTCATGAAAAGTAGTAGCAATTACGGAGGGGGCATGCAAGCATGGATCTGGGAAGACAAAGGAAGGGGGATGACAACTAAGAACTTAATGTTTTGTTTTTCTTCTGTGTCTTTTTTTATTGCTATTCCACAACAGATCCGCTCTCGCAGTGGTAGTGCTCTCTTACAGTCCCAGTCTAGCACTGAAGACACAAAGGAGGAACCTCCAGAGATCAAGCAGGAACCTGATGATCCTTCTGCCCAAGTGTCAGTCCCCAAGGCTGCTTCTGAAGATGTTAATGAGATGAAGGCCAGGCGAGATGAAGAGGAACGGGAGAGAGAGAGAAGGGAGAGGGAGAGGGAACGAGAGAAGGAAAAAGAGAAAGAACGAGAGCGAGAGAAAGAAAAGGAAAAGGAACGAGAGCGAGAAAAGCAGAAGCAGAAGGAATCTGAGAAGGAAAGAGAGTCCAAAGAGAAGGAGAAAGGGAAGCATGAAGATGGAAGAAAGAAGGAGGCTGAAGCAATCAAGCAGCTGAAGGCTGAGCTCAAGTAAGAGTTGTTGTCCCTCCCTTTCCTGCTTAGTAGTGCCTGAACTAGAGTGTTTGTGTGAGATGACTTGTAGCTCACTCATGTGAGATCAGCTTCACTGAAGTGAAGTGAGAGGTTTCTGGCACACTTGATGCTTGATTGTGATTTGGACAATGTAGTAACATTTCTCCTACGATAGCTTAAAGCATGAATTAACAAACCAGATACTTCATAGTGTGGGTCAAGTAATCTTTATTTGTTGCTGTCATAACAATTGTGTAAAGCTTTACAGCAGCAGGTTATTAATAAATAGCACAGTAGTCTTTCCTGTCTTGGATAACTACCAAGGCAGAGATGGATAGTTTGTTGTTTGCTGTTAGGGTGCATGTTTCCTGTCTACTCTGCTTCTCTTGGCTTTTCAACCCGTATGTGCCTGAAGATGTTTCTTTTCAGCCTCCAGCCTGTATTCCTTGGCTGTATGTTACCAGGGTAAGATTACCAAGGATGACTCCACGTGTGCCTTGTGGGAGAGAATACTGCTCTGACTCATGCTGGCTATGTAACAACATAACTTTCCTGCTGTGTTCTCACAGTTGTCTATCTCCCTGTCTCCAGAAAGGCCCAGGAGAGCCAGAAGGAGATGAAGCTGTTGCTAGATATGTACCGCTCTGCCCCCAAAGAGCAGAGGGACAAAGTGCAGCTGATGGCAGCTGAGAAGAAGGCGAAAGCTGAGGTAGATCTCATTTCCTTTCCCCTTTTCTCTTTACTGTGTTACTTAAAACTTCTTTTCGGATACTCTGCGCCTCAAATGTGTTGGTTTTGTCTTCAAAACTGGAGATTGTTCCTCTTCTCATCTTTGTTGCTTAGAAGAGAGATTGGAATGGTCTGGAGATGAACAGGGATGTCCTTGTTGGGGAAGGGATGATCCCTTTAGACAGGCTGAGGGACCTGGCTGCTGCTTTCTCAGTTGCAGATTCAGCCAGTGATGAAGCTGAGCACATGTCCCAAAGACATACACACACAGAGGACACTGACATGGCCAGTCAGACTGCCACAGACAATATGCTACCTTCAACAGCATGTGCATATAGGACTCAAAACATAAGCATAGACAGGCAAGTCCCCTTCTTCAGCTGGTAGAGATAGATCACTAGTGCCAGCATACACACAACACTCTCTAGGTTCACAAGCACGTGCATGTACACAGATCCCTCAAGTACCAGCATGGTTCCTCTGTCTGTCTGGTACCCCTGTGATCCCAGGCCCTCTTACCTTCTTCCCATACAGGTTTTATCTGTATCTTACTCCATGCAGCACACATACACATGGGGTAGAGCGATTATACAGGGATAATTAAGAAAATCTTTAAGAAGAAGATACAAGAAGATAGGACAGTCTGTGGTGATCATGCACAGAGCTGAGCCAGGCAAGTGTGTACTGATGGCCTTCATTTTACATGTGACCAGCTCCTTTTATACCCTTCTCTGTTTAACTCCAATTTGTTCATTTGTGTTCTCCCTTCCCTGCACATCCCTCCTGGTTTTATACGGCGCTGTCGATTCCCATAGCCATCCCAGTCTAGGATCCACCCCTGGTTTAGAGCCTTACCAGTTGTAAAGTCCAGGTTGATCTTTCTGGAAGTGGTGCCTGTAGTTTCTTGGTAGCCTATCAACTGTTCTTTGTTTCTTGTCTTTGTCTCCGTTATTTTTTGGTCAAACATGCATATTTTGTCTTTGGTTTCCTTCCTCCCTCTACCCCCTTAGTTTCTCAATTGACAGGGTCCACAATCAGATGACCTTGCTGGAATACGCATTCTTACACTCTCACATGCTCTCACCAATTAGTGTGACTGACCAGATCTGGTTCTCAACAGTGCCTCCCTTATAATTTGTCAGGTTTGTGTCCCTGTATGTTTTGTTTATGGCTTTCTCCATTTCTTATTATCCCCTTTTGCATTGAAAAAGGTCCTTGACCAGATGCCCTTGAGGAGTAGGTGCTCTCCATCCACATACCCTTAAATATACAACTGCAGGAGACTAACATTCCTACCCTGAGAAAAGATGCCATGGAATTTTCAAAGGTTTTGAAATCAAGATTTTAGGCTTACAGCTCATCTTAACGGTCCACCTGCCAGTAAGACAGAGATAGGTTTTCTTTTCTGATGCTTTGAAGGCAGTTTCTCCAATGTTTCAGAGAATTGTGGGGAAAACAGGCTCTTAACAAAGTTGAGGTCACTTCTTGTGTTTAGTGTTGTTTATGTATTATCCTTGCTGTAGCTGGAAGAACTGAGGCAGAGGGTAAAAGAACTGGAAGACAAGGAGAAAAAGGAGAGTAAAAAGATGGCTGATGAGGATGCCCTCCGCAAGATCCGAGCAGTGGAGGAACAAATTGAGTATTTACAGAAGAAACTAGCCATGGCTAAGCAGGTGAGAAGTTTCTGAAGAGTTTTCTCTTGGCTGGAGCACCTGGGAAGGAACTGCCTTCAGGTTACAGCCAGGAAGATTACCTGAAAGAAGAAATCTCTGTCTCTGTATGTGCCAGAGATGGGAGTTTTGTCCCTGTTGATTGAAGGGGAAAAAACCCAATCAGCTGAAAAACGAACAAAAACCAAAAAAGCCCCACAACACCAGGGCGTTACAAACCTTATGGTGGGGGTGGTGGGCAATGTTTTAATTGTTTGTGGCCTAAGTGAAGAGCACAGAAGAGAGATGGCTGGATCAGCCTCTAGGGGAGGAGGTTGCAATTTTTTTAAAAAGTATTATCTGTACAGTTCATATAATTAGTCATGTGCATGGTACTGTGACATACCTTCTACCACAAAAAAAGGGCTTAATCTAAGAGAGCAGGACCACCTTACTAGGGGAGGGGCAAGCCAGTGGCTTGACGTGTACTTCTTTAGAATTCAGATTTTTTTTTTTCCTGGTAAGTACAGAACTGTTCTGTCTTGTCACTTATTCCTTTAATGTTGAACTGGCCTAAGGGAGTTTAAGGAGCTTGGCAGCCTGTTAGTTGGAAGCTATTGAGTTGTCCACATGTAGAGTTTTTGGCCTGTTGTATGTGACAGCTATTCAGCTAGCAGCCTGAACCTGAGGTCAGTTTCTGCCCAGCTCCAGCAACGACTGTGTCACAGCTGATTTGGCCAGCAGACAAGCCACAGTCCGTGAATGTTTATGGAGATGACTGTCTCTTCTCTACACCGTCTAATTCAGGGCATCTCTGCTTCAGTACAGACTTCTAGGGAGCACTTTTTTCTGGTTACTAGGAAGATTCTGTTACCTGATACTGAGACATCTTCCTTCACTTGTGCTAGGTTTAGTGATTCTGAGTAAAATGTTCAGGGTCGTTGTAGGGGGTACAGGAGACAATTTTACCAGAGCCTCTGATTCTTTTGCAGGAGGAGGAGGCCCTGCTGTCAGAGATGGATGTCACAGGCCAAGCTTTTGAAGACATGCAGGAGCAGAACATCCGCCTCATGCAGCAGCTGCGGGAGAAGGATGATGCCAACTTCAAGCTGATGTCAGAACGCATCAAGTCCAATCAGATTCACAAGCTGCTGAAAGAGGAGAAGGAGGAACTGGCAGACCAAGTTTTGACACTGAAGACACAGGTAAACTGGGAGAGGGAGAGAGGACAACAGAACTGATGCATGGAGGTGTGGTGGGTTAACTCTGGTAGGCAGCTAAGCTCCATGCAGCTGCTTGCTCACTCCCGCACAGTGGGATGGGGAAGAGAATCAGAAGGGTGAAAGTGAGAAATCTCATGGGTTGAGATAAAGACAGTTCAGTAGTTAAAGGAAAGCTGTGCACACAAGCAAAGCAAAACAATTCATTCACTACTTCCCATGGCAGTCTTCAAAGGGACCTGTCTTAGTAAGTAACAGAGACTACTGTATGACTGTATGATGTTCTCTGGGTTCATTGCTATGGAGAGCAGGAGGTAATGGTACTTCTAGATATTTATTCTGCCATCCTTGGAGCAAGATGGAACAGTTCACTGCCTTGCAGCAATTCCCTAAACCACCTTCCAAAAAGAAGACATCTTAGTTGCAAGCATTTGATTGCTAAGTTTTAAAGCATTCTCTGGAAAGATCTGGGTGCAGCTCTTAGACTGCTAGTGTGTCTGTTAAGGGAGAAAAAGACAAGCTGAAGGAGTCCTCCTTGGTGATGGGGAGGCAGGGGTAGTTTTAGCATGCAGCATTAATGACAGCTGTGAAGAGGTGCAGAGCATACATTTCAGTCCTTCTGTGCTTCCTCTCTCCCTGTCCAAGGTGGATGCCCAGCTGCAGGTTGTACGTAAGCTTGAGGAGAAAGAACACTTACTGCAAAGCAGTATTGGAACAGGTGAGAAAGAACTAGGTCTCCGAACACAGGCCCTGGAAATGAACAAACGCAAGGTGAGTGATGGCTTGATTTCCTTTAGGATTGTAAGGTGGAATTGTCTTGTGGGAAGTGTAGAAAGCCCCTAGCTGTCATTGGTATTACAGAACCTTACATTCCCTGGTTTTGGACTAGCGTACCAGAAGGCTGAGGAGTCCTGAACAAGAGTTCTGATTTAAGTATTGTAGACTGATATTTCCTTTGATAAGGAGGAGCAGGTCATAGGTGTTTCTGTAAAATTCTGATTAGGGAGCCTAAGTAAGGTGCGTTTAGAAGGAAACCTATAATGAAAGAAGACACAGCAGCCAGATGAAGTTAACCGGGGTCAAAAGCTTTTATAGGAAAGATGGTGCAAGTAAAAAGAAAATGCAGCCGGGGAATGTTAAAACCTTTAATGAATGTCCAAGATGAATAAAGTAGGTCTGTTAAGAGTAAAGTAAGACTAAGTCTCATGGTTGATGCTGCCTGTGATGATGATTTTTTTTACTAGAAATGCAGGAGTGACATTCAAACAGCCAGAAAGGAAAGTATAAATATCGCTGTGAAGAGGAAATGCGGAGGGAATTCAGCACAGTCACTTGTGCTTAATGTCACGATCTGTGGTATTGAGGGAACTTGGTTGGTTCATTCATTGATGTGGGGACAGGTAGAAAGTGATAGGAGAACCGGTGAAGAGAGAAAATGATTGAAAAATAAACACTTATCCTGCAATTCTGTCTTCTTCAGCTATAGAACAGCCTCTAAACAATTTAGTAGAGAAAAGTCAGGAGGTGGAAATGTGAAAATACTTGAACAAAAAGAGAATTCAGTGGTCATCAGTATTTTTCTAAGTGATACGCATTGCAGTGTGACAGGGGTTGGCTCTACTAAAGAGGAACATTGAAGCTAAATGATTAGAACTTCTTAATAATAAGATATTTTGCTGTTGAAGTAATATTTAGGGAGTAATTCCAGTTATTCCATTTGGAAGTACCAAACTTAGGTGGAAAAAACAGATCCCCAGAAGCCTGAGGAGTATTCTCTGAGCAGTCTTGAATCACCAGACAGAGGGACTAGAAATCACTAGAGTTCCTTTTCCATGTTTAGTACTTCTATACTGGTTTTCTTTTTCAGGCCATGGATGCAGCTCAGCTAGCGGACGATCTGAAAGCCCAGCTAGAGCTGGCTCAGAAAAAGTTACATGACTTCCAGGATGAGATTGTGGAAAACAGAGTAACTAGAGAGAAAGAGATGTTCAACTTTAAAAGAGCTGAGGTATGTACCTCATGTAGGATCGTTCAGCATCTGTCTGCTTTGGTGTCTGTCTCCTTGTGCATTGAGCTTGGAGTGGGTTCCAACTGCACCGCTTCTTGGGGGATGGAGTTTCACTTTGATTTCAGCTTCATCAGGTCTTGGCTCTTTCAGGTTTTGTCCACTGATAACTGACAATATATGTGGCACTGGATGATAACATAATCTGTTGTAAATCTGTTGGACTATCAAGGATGAAAGTAGGGTGCAGTGATTTAGCCCAGTGCACAGTTGGCTAGGTGCTAGTTCTCATTGGTCCCTGAAGAAGCTGTGATAAGAGAATATACTGCTCATTTATTTGGTCTGTTGTTTTTATGCAGGAAGATATTTCTAGATTACGCAGGAAGCTGGAGACCACTAAGAAACCTGACATGGTTCCCAACTGTGATGAGATCCTGATGGAAGAAATCAAGGATTACAAGGTCAGTAGCTGTCTCTATCTATTCCCTCTTTAACTCTACTTTAGTCAAAAGGCTGTGTAGTCATGTTTTCAGTACTTGACATCTCTCATCTGTACTCTGGCATAGTAGACCTATCTTGCATTGAAGAAACCACCTTCTTCTTATGAAGAATGGAAGGAACTTCATCTTTGGTCATCTTTCAGCATTCCTCATGCAATGCAATGGGCTGTCACTATAATGTTTCTGTCTTTCAGGCCCGCCTGACCTGTCCGTGCTGTAACATGCGCAAAAAGGACGCTGTGCTCACAAAGTGCTTTCATGTCTTCTGTTTTGAGTGTGTGAAAACACGCTATGATACCCGGCAGCGTAAATGCCCCAAGTGCAATGCTGCCTTTGGTGCCAACGACTTCCACAGGATCTACATTGGTTAATTCTTTCCACTGGACTGACAGAAAGTTACCACTTACCTGACCACCCAGCCTCCCTCACTTTCTGTGATTGTCACCTCCTGGGGCAGTCACTGCTTCTGTCAGCTGATCTGCAGTCTCTCCTGGGAAGTGTGGTTAGGGTATGGAAAGAAACAGATGCTGGAGCTTCATTTCATTCTTTTATTGTCCCTTTTCTTTTATTGTCTCCCTCAGTTTCTGTAGATTCTTTGTGCCTGAGAGGTCGTTTCCCATCCATCACTTTTACGCTGCCAAGGTGGTAACATGTAACTGAAGTCCTGCCTTGGTGGGATGGAAACTGTCTGTGGTGCAGCAGAGATAAGTGAGGCCTTTATTTGTGGAGTTTGCTTTGGCTGTTAATTATTAAATCCCATCAAGGTATGGTAGTCTTTCTGAGAGAGAACAGTTTCCCAGTTGAAGGGCCAAATAAAGAATGAACAGGTATATCTGCAGACTTCAGCAGAGTGACTCCTTAAACACATACCTTCCTGAGTCAGGGCAAGAATCTGTGAAGGCTGGTGCATTAATAGACATCCTCCCTACCCCCAAAAGCAGACACACGTTAGTATCCAGGAGAGGAGAAAGGTAAGATGTTGGAGAATCTTTGAAAATAGCATTCCACTGGTGAACCCTGGTTGATGTGGATATCCTTGTCTAGGTTGAGGTGTTGCTGTCACTGTCCTTAGTTTCCAGGAAAGAACTTGTAGGAGTTACTTTGTTGCAACTTTGCTACAAAGATTAATCTTGTAATGCACAAAATCTAATAAAAGTTGTTGTCTGGCAACCCCCCCGCCCTTTTTTTTTCTGGTTTTCCTGCCTCTGTGCTGTACTCCTGTCGTTTGCCTAGTTATCGGAAACATTTTGCACAACCTTTAAGCTTCTAAAGTAGATTAATTTCTTCCTTCCTCTGCTTTCAGAAAATGGTTAACTAAACCAATCTTTGTCCTTTTGGCTATATGGTTACTACCTTATTCTTGACATAACAGAAGGGGCAGGATGCTGGATTATTTATGCAGTCATTTTGTCCTGTAGCCGCTGGGAATTTTGCAAAGATACATGGCAGAGGTTATAGTCTCCATGCTCCCTGTAGTGAAAGGCTGTATTTGAAGTCTGCTCCTAAAATCAATAAGAGAAGTAATTTATTTACAGCATTCCTTCGTAGGGTGTAGTGCTTTTCCTCTAACCTTAATTTTCTTAATTTTTTGTTTACGATATCATTAGCACTTTCAATTACTTTTACTTATTAAAAAATAATTTTCTGGGCTGAAACCTGAAAAGATAAGGACATAACATACTGTTGATAAACATACTGATAGAATTGGGCTGAAATATTTCTTTCCTAGTGTTTGTCTCATAATAATAAAAAGAGCTGCATTCACCTGTTCTAACCAAATGATGTTCAAGTTGTAAGGTACTGGATGTTACACAAATAAAAAACTCTTCCTAAAAAGCTGATTATATAAATGAGGCAGGGTAGGTAATGGAAGGCAACAAAAGCAACCTCAGTGACTTTCCTCTAGTCATCTAGCTTGGCAGGAACAGGGAAAGAACGACATCCTAGGTCTTTAAGACTTATCTGATATGCAAGGGCTCTGGATCCCACTTTCTTGTTTTATGTCATAATTACTCTTTCCTGTGTTACTTACTGTATTGAAATAAGCAGACACACTACCTGCCCAAAAGCAGAGGCCAAAGACTGTGTGGCGAATAGAATATGAACTCTTGATGAGGCTAATTAGTCTGGGTATCACTGCTATCAGCTTGTACTGTTCCATGCAGAGCTTTTCATTTGCAAGTGTTTTTCTAAGGTTAAAGGTGCAAAAAGGTAGAATGCCTTTTTTTCAAACCCCAAAATACAGTTTTGGATATGCCTGTAGGCTTTAAGCCATGCCTGGTATGAATGTCACCCCTGGCAACATTCACACAGGTGGCCAGAGATACAGGGAGAGTAAAAATTACTTTGGTGATGTATCTGGGAGACTGGAGTTAATTCTGACTGTTAGAAATGGTTTTTCTCTCTGTAATACAGGATATGTTGGGAAGAATTCATAGAAATCCTGTTTAAATAACACAGTCAGTTGGGTTGATACAGTATTTATTCAGATGCTGAACAGCTTACCCTTCCTTCCTCTCTCCTCATCATCCACGTGAGAGGGAGCTCCACTCAGTACATGGCCTTTGAAACTGCAACTCTCATTCCTCCTTCACAGTCGGCCCTGGTCCATGGGTAGGCTTTGGTGTCTCTCTTTGACTTTGATGGGAGCTTGGTGTCAGAATAAATCATGGACCAGGGCCCCTTTATGTCACTTTAGCTGTGAGAAAGAACCTTATTGTCAACTGAAGCCAGAGAATATTGAAGGAGTGGTTTCACCTTGGTAAATACTTCATCTTTGGCAGTAAATACTGATTATGGTACTGCCACCCCTCCCTTCCCCTCAAACTTGCTCTGTGCCTCTGAACAGCTGGTGTAGCTGTTTGCATGGCTTCCATCTGCGTGGGAGTGGAAGCTGAACCTGGGCTCAGAAGCTGACAGAGGTGGTGGTTTGGTTTTTGCCAAGTTATTTTTAATCTGGGTGAGTTCCTTTATCACAGTCCCAGAGCAGCCACATCTGCATTTGTGCTGATAGAGCTGAGGGAATGGTGTGTACTGGGATTCTCACCAAGAATTTGTCTCATGAAAATCCAGCCTGTGCCAGGAGGGATGGGATTGCCAACACAGAACTAGCACCTGGCACAATGAAGCAACCATAAGGAGCCTTAGAATGGAGACTAGACCCATAGATACCATTAACAAAAACATACCAACAAGGGATGTGCTTCCACTGAGTTTATACTTCCCTGGTTGATTTTTTTTCCCCTTTTCCCCCCTTTTTTTGAATTAATGCACAGAAAGGGCTAACCAGGAACTCTGTTCGTATGCTCCTTGTTTCTCCAGTCCCTTGGGAATGGCTGATGTTTGCCAGGAGCAATGAGAAACTTGTTACAAAAGGAGGAGGACTCAGGAGGGTGGCAGTGGCTGTGGGCTGTTGCAATTCTGCTCTCATGAAAAGCATATTGCTTGCTTTATTTTCGCACCTCTTTCTGGCATTACAAAAGTATGTTACAAACTTTACAGAGGAAGGAGAGAAAGGAAGAAGAGGGTAAAGGGCCCAGGTATGCTGGCCTAGGGCTCTGCAGTCCTGTTTGTCCTCTGATACTCTTCCAGCTCTGCTTTCCTGTCCATGGCAAGTTGCAGCTCCTGCTTGATGATTTCGATCTGCTTATCCAGCTCCGAAAGCTCTTGCATCACCGAGGTCCTAGCAATATTGAGGGACTCTGCTTTCCCGTTGGTTGTTAAAGAAGCCGGAGTCTCTCTCCTCACCTGGGGGAGGGGGATATCTTGGTGCTGTCGGATCATCACCTCATTTTGCCCTTCATCGGTGCAGATATATTTTTTCTGGTGGCAGTTACCCAGATTGGCTGTATTCCACACAGAATGCTGGCTGTTCCGTACATGAGACCTGAAGAGAAATGTGAGAGTTAACACAAAATTGTAGCTTGCTCTTGTGTGTATGCAGCGCTCCCCTGTGACCCGTCCTATTGGAAAAATATGATGCTGCTGTTATGAATTACATAGAAATATTATTCCTTTATCCTTTTTTTTCTCTTGAAAAACACAAATCATGAACACAAATGGCCAAATTTTTGTGAGTAAACCATAGCACAGACTAGACACCTTCCCCGAAACTTTTTTTTTATTCATTATGAAATTACAGTCCTCTCAACTCCAGCTCAGGAAAATGTGAGTTCTCCTCCAAAACTTTCTGAAAGCTTTTGTAGCTGCAATGTCCTCCATTCATTACAGCGTTGCTACTCTCTGCTAGCTTGGACATTTGCTCCTATGGAGGAGGAAAGAGGCTGTCGAGGTGTGGAAAGATGGAAGTGGAAAGTGTGCCCTTTGGACTTGAAGTCTTGCAGAGCAGCTGCTTGCACTTTGGGGGATGGATCCAAACCTTGCTGTATACAGACATGAGCTTCCTGACAAAATAAACAGAATTTGGAGTTTTTCATGTTGGGGGAGAAGATCCCATTTGGGAATGTTTTCTGTCAATGTTTTCCTGTGGAAAAGTCTTTCAAAAATATTTTGATTCCAGAGAATTTCTTGGGAACTTCACTCTGTAGCCCTCCCAAATTGGGACGCTTCCCTGGGTTTCTTCCCGAGTAGAGGAGCACCCCGTCTAACTGTGGCCTCTCCTCTCTAACTGGAACACAAGCACAGAGTTTGCTGTTATGGGAGAGCAGCTTGGCTTCCCTACCTGCTTTACCTTTTGGATAGATCTGTCTGTGTTCATTTTATAAACTGAGGTTGAAACTGGGAAGTAGTCGCTCTTAAAACTGGTCCATTGTAGAGGTGTTCTGTGGGTATCCTTGGTCAAGATGCCTTTTAGTGTGAGCTACCAACTGGCAGGTTAGGGAAAAGTATTGACATTTCAGGATTGGGATTGCTGAAAATGGTTTAAAAGAGGAGTGCAGAGCTGGGAGTAGTTACTTTTCTCACCTGCCTGCAGAGAAGGAAATTGGAAAGTGGAAATTTGTTTAGAAGAGGTGGCCATCAGGAGTGTGTTCAAAAAGATGGGATGGCAGAGAAGGAGGAGGGGAGGCCTCAGGCAGGAGTGGCAGACCCCACCTGGGTCATCTGGAGGGCTAAGGGAACCCCAGTGAGGCTTGTATGTAGGGCTGTTTATTTTTGTGTAGATGAGCGATTTTCTCATACTTCAGAATAAAAGACAGGAATACTCTGAAGTCTTCTGCTAAACTGGATGTGTATTTTCTGATGCAATTACGTTAATTCTCTGAAGAGATGAAAACAAATACCTCTTAAGAATGTTTCAGACAGGGAATAACATTAGCTTGGGCAAGCAGAAACAGGCAAAGCATTTCTAAGGCCAAGAGCAGAAGTCCACCATGCTACATTTCCCCACAGATGGAGGTCTAGAAAAAAAAGATCACCTAGCAAAGAGTGGAACTTCTGACAAGGGGCTGTGGTGCCTGCAGCTGCCTTGCTGCTGCATAGCTTTGCAGAGCCCGTGGTCCCCAGAGTCCTGGGCACCAGTGTGACGGTACACATCTCTGAGAAGCAACAGCCCTTTATTTATCAGAGTCATATCATTAATCCAAAATTTCTAATACATTTTTCTTTCACAAACAGAAACACAGCTTTTTGATCAGTGTTGGTAACTGACATAGCTTCTGCTGCTGCTGGCAGTGGCGCTTTTGTCTGGGAGTCTAGTTTTAACAAAGGCCAGAGTCCACAGTTAACATGAAAGTTTCATCAAGTAAATAAAGCCCATTACAATTTGGCTACTGATGGTGAGCAGCTCTCCTAGTGTTTGGAAAGTTACGACCTGAAAAAAACAGTGGATTTTTTTCCTTGAGGGAAACAGCAGTAGCATAACACAAATTCTTTCCACCTCTTTTTTGTATCTTGGTGTTTTTAATAATTCCATGGTCCCCGGCACCACTAAAAGAAAGTGTAATAATACTATTGATTTGAGGTCATACTTTGCTACGTCAGTATTCACAACAAGCTGGGCACCATGTTACTAGGTGCCTTGAGTTAAATTCACCGTAATTCAGTGCAAACAGCAGCTAAGACCATAAGAAGAGCAAGGATGGTGGGTGGGTGTGCAGGCACACACAGGTGAGCTGGAGCCTGTGTGGGCACAAGTTTTTGGGCATCAGCACGTCTTTATTCTTAATGTTGAAAGAATATTTGTGTAGTTCTTTTTCTAAGCCATTCTCTGTGGGGCTTATGGCCATCTCCTTGTGTTATAAAATTTTTGCACTGCTCAGTATCAGTCAAATAATTTAGCTGGTGCTTTTTGTATCATCAAAGATACAGAGAGGCCCCTCCTCTGGAAGACCCTCCCTCTGGCTGAGTTAGTGCCTCAGGTTGTGGGAGTGTGAATGCTACCACCTAGGGAGGAGGGCATAGGAGGAGTAAAATTTTTTGCATCAGCCAGCTCCTGGTACTGCTGTTGAAAGACCAAAAGCGAGGAGCAGCTGTATGCAACGAGGTGCCACGCTGTGGGGTTTTTTGGGACAATAAGATAAAGAAATGAAGAGAGGAAATTAATTGCTTGCATTTTTATATACTTGTTTCTATATAGGCAGTCTAGAAGCTTATAGATGTTTACTTCTTATATTTCCTGCCATTAGTCCAGACATAACAAACCAAACACAACATACATTTATGTACGTGGGTTTCAGTCATGCCGAATATTCTTTTCTGTAGTCTGTGGATGAACTTCTCTGTAGAAAAGCAATATTGCTTCCTGTGTCTTTAAAAAGTGCAGTAACAGTTTTGAGTTGCTAAACAAATGTATAGTTTAAAAAAAATGCCTTGTGTTCCTGGTAGCTATAGATAAGGTTGTCTTCTCTTCAGAAAACATAGGCTATGAAAACAAGGCAAGGTTGTTACTTATTTTTTTTATCTTTCTCTGAAACAACTGCGTTTTTCTCCTCTTAGCTTTGTTATTTGTCATTCTAAAAAAGCTGAAAAAGTTTCTAACATATATACTGGCTGATCTGTCATTCACTGCAAAGCTAACTCACAGGACCCTAGTTATTTGCCAGTGCTTTAGCATGCAAGTAATTAATTTCCTAAAGGCTAGGCCAGCACCTAGCCTTTAACCTGTCTTTAAAATCAGGGTACTTTTATTAGTTGTATGCAAAATCATGAACAAAATTTCTAGATTTAATATTTTCTGTTGGAAACAATTAATTCACTTCCGCCTCTCTTCCTTCTCACTTCTATCTTCTTTTTTTTTTTGTTCTACTGTCTTTGGGGTGTATGACATCCCTAAGTAGATATTCAGACACAACATACTTAATTTCAAGGTAATTTTTGTAGCTTGTGTTTTAAGGCACGCAAAACTTCCTACCTCTTTTCTACCCGTTTTGTCTTAGGCTGGCGTTTGTCCTCGATAAATGAACTGTTCAGAGCACGATGTAATCTCTAGAGGAAAAATAAGAAAATAAATTAGTAAAAGCAAGATTAAGAACAGCTTCATAAACAGGTAAACAATTTGGGCTTTGTGTGATGGACTTGAGCATAAATTGTTTTGCACATATAAGCTATGTCTGTGCTTTGTCATTACAACAAATTTATTTTCCCATAGTTTCCCAAGGAAGGGCAATCTAAAAGGCTGATGAATAGTTTGCAAGCAATCCTTGGTGTTAAATTTTTTTCACAGAAAAAATGGACCTTTGCAGACTTCTTTTCTAGAAGATCTCTTTCACTGTGCTCCTTTAAAACAACAGAAGCTCTTCCTTTTTGTCCCTTTTGCTGCAAAATAATCTCTTCCTTTACAGCAAACACTCAGAAGAATTTTCTTCCATTATTTTCCCTAGAATAATGAAGGAAGTTACCCAGCACTTCTGGCATGCATCAGAAGTTTGGGAACCCATAACAGTGAGATAAAATGTTCTAGTTAGCCAGTTCAGGATAATGACACTGTTGCTTCTGGTGTCCAAAAGAGTTGCAAGGTTACAAGTGCAAATGGAAAGGTCCCTTCTGTAGGCTTTGCAACTGTGAATATCTGAACTGTTTCCTCTGTGCTCTTATTCCATCATTAAGTAAGCCTCTTCAGATTCCAGAAGCTGCTGTCACACTTCAAATGCTAATAATCAGTGCTCCTACAACCTTTTGTACCTTGTTCTTGTCCAGCCCTTCTTAATCAGCCACATGACTTTCACAGGATTACTTCTAAATACGTACCTGACTTGTATGGAGCCAGTACTTCATCTTGGATTTCTTCTTGACTCGTGGCAGGACCAGTCTGTACACGATGTGTTCCCCAATGGTAGTAAGAATGGACAAGCCAAACCCAATGCACAACATCACGAAGAGGCCGGAAAAATGCTTGATGCCCATTTGCAGTGTCTGTGAATAAAATCAAAAGGGGAAGTTAATTTCAGTAGGCTGTTAGGGTATTTTAACAGATGCTTCTGTTTTCTCACTTGGAAGTGTGGTCTGACTGAATACACAGTGGTGAAGTACTTCAGAATAACCTGGATACTGTTCACAACAAAACCCTTCTGTGCTGCAGAGTGCTCAGTGTTCAGTCAGAGCAAAGGACCTATCTTGGGAAGGAGAATCAGCCCAAGATCAGGGAATATTTTGGCTCATGCTGTTTCCCTAATGAGGTTAAGCGTTGAACACACATGAGAATACAGTGTTTGTGGTGGCTTTGCGTTTGTAAAAGCAAATACCGCTTGATAGAATACAGTCAATGAACTGTAGAGAAAGTCCTCCATCAGCACCAAGCTAAGACCAACTGTTGATATTTTCTGGCAGTTGATCATTAACTTCTCCCTTTTGTGCTTTACCCTTGATGGAAGGTCACAGAGAAAACGGTTTGAAGTAGTAGCACAAACATAGCACCTCTCCACCCCCTGCATTAACAGCACTGAAATTGTGTTTGTTAGGAACCCTGACTCCAATTATGGAAAACAGAAACATTCTCACTCTGTTCTGCCCCCCCCCCCCTCTTTTCGTGTAGGCTAGGAACCCTTTAATTAATTTGAGTAACAAGAAACCATGTACAGCAGCAATCTGTACTACCAACACCTGCACCCCCATAGGTGGGTCAGGTTTGCATGGTATGTATAATCCTAGTACTTTTTTTCTCATGCCTCCATAACTCAGTTATGAGTTTATAAAGAAATAAAAACTTGTTAATAATTACTGCCCACGGACTACTTTGAAAATATTTCCAAGAATACAAGTTCTGTTTGTGCCTTTCTATTAAAGAATGTTATTCCTCATGTCAGAAAAAAAAAGAGCAGAAAATTGCTTGGGCAGGGCTGTGTGTCAGGAGATGATATCTGGGATGCTATCACCCTGGATAATTAACCTGTGTGTCCCTTCAGTTTGTTGTTAGGTTGGTGGGCGGCTGGTGTTGGGATTGTGCTTTATTATGACTATAGCTGTGTAATCCAGAAAAAAAACCCAACAGATTAAGTTAAAAGATAAATCACAGAATATCTGAAAAATCTTGTAACGAGGTCATTTTAAGCCAAAGAGGTGATTAGTGATGAGTCCACTGAAGCTGAAAGCTTCGAAGTCCCTTTGTGTACTTTTGTTGGGCGACTGTGAGCATTTTTTGTGTCATCTGGTTTTCATATTTGATTTCTGTTCTTTAAAACACAATGATATCAGATAGCATATCACAGATTTTTAAGAACAGAGCTTCAGCAATTGAGCAGAGTGAGAACTTTTACATTTGGCACTGGCAATGAAATCTTGTTTTGAGGGTTCTCTGCCAAAATCAACCTGCTTGCCTTGAAGTGCAGCCAGCAGAATTTTTGAAAAGAGAATTTTTGGACCAGTGAATAAATACTTCAAGACTGTTGAAGGGCATAATGGAGGTGTAAAAGCGATTTCTAAAGACACTTGGTGGAGCCTGGAAAGAAAGTGGAAAACCACCACAGAGTGATGCTGGGGTAGAGGGGGTGAGAGCCTTGGCAAGAGGGTTTTCTGATGCTGAGAGTGCATCAGTTCAACCTAAAGGCAAAACTTCCCCCTCAGCATCAGAAATATTTGTTGGCAAGAGCCTGTTGTCCCATACTTTGTCCTTACAGTTAGGGGAAGAGGAGGGTGACATAAAAATCAAAGGTGGTAACGCTTTAAACCACTCAAACCACAAAGTGTTCGACTGGAGGTCTGTGTTACGTGGCACATTTCTTTTAATTAGCAGTGAAGCCCAACTTTGAGGGCAGGCAGCATAAAAGCAGAATGAGACCCCATGTCTTTCCAGCTAAGAGTGCAGTATGGCCCATCTCTGAATTCAGCACATATAAGTATCTGTAAGAAGCAAAATTTTTTCTTTTCAGTTTCAACATGTGAATCTAAACCTGATACTCATTTCCAGGAGACCTAAAACATGCTTCTCATGACTCTGTAGGCAGACTCAATATTCATCTGCAAGAAGCAAAAAGACTGCTACCTCTTCTATCTGTTTAATATACTAGTTAAACGTGCTTTTGCTAATTCTCCAAGAAGCATTAATGCAAATCACTTGCTTCCCAAAAAGAATGTTCAAAGGCAAGTATGAAACAACTGCCTTAGAGACGCAGAGTTAACAGTAAATATAAGAATAAATTGAATGACAAATAGAATAATAGTTGAAAAGGAATAGATTTGCTCAGTCATCTGAAGAACACATCTATCTATATTCACTCCCAGGCTACTCTGTTTGGTGTCATAGAATAACAGTCTGCGAGTGGGCATTGCCATAAACTCCCTCAGTGGCAGGAACCTGTGAATCAGCTGGGTGAAGGTCCTTTTGCTTAGCTACTTGAGAAGTAACACAAAAGTCCCCACAGGCATGGGAGATGAGTAAAGAGGCTTGATCTAGATGGTAGGGAGCATTTATAGTCCTCTGAGAATAGGAACTAGGTTTAATGGAATCTGATAAAACTCCAGCCACTCACAATAATAATAAAAAAGTCACACAGTGGCAATTGCAATGTGGATTCCTGCATGTGTGAGATGTCTCCTCCAGCTTGAGGTCGGTGTTTGATGCTACTCCAGTACTGCTGCAGAGAGAATACTTGGCCAGCTCCTTAAATGAAAAATAACTCCCTTGTCTTCAGTAGAGCTGCTCTGATTTATGCTGATGAGGGTCTGGCTCACTGTCCTGTCAGCTCTGCAGAGTAGTTGTCTACCTTCCCTGGAAACAGGTGAAAGAAATTCCAGCACTGGCATCTCAGATGCGTTTTTCACTTGTAATGGATAACTTTTGAAATTATTCAAACATGACATGTTTTCCTAGGAAAGGAAATGCCAAAACAAAGCATCAATAATATTTCATCCAGCAATAGAGAAGATAATGCATTGAAAGAGCTGCCTGATAAAGGCTGCACAGCAGAGGGAAATTTTTGAGACTAAATTAAGTGGGAAAACAAGGTAGGGGAGAAACAATAAGGACAGTATGTCTTACAGTGTATGGAGTGATTATTTATAGCAATATCAGCACATATACATACCATTGTAAAAAGGCAATTTATCAGCTGTTCATAATTACCGTAGACACATACATGTTAAATAATAAAGGAAACCATCTGATGGTCCCATTTTCATAGCTTCATGCTGATACTACTTGTAGCATGCTCTACTACTTATTTTGTAGTTTGTGTATGTATTTGTAGATGAATGTAAGAATATATTTGGAAAGAGCAGCAATAATCTGGATTTTCTGTATCACTGCTTTCCTCTTTGCTGAAGTGGCAGAGGTTAGGTTTGTGGGTGTTAGGTCTTTGATGGCAATAGAGAACCAACTGATGACTTTCTCCACTGCAATTTTTTTTTTTAAAGGAATAAAAGCCCATAATCACAGAATCACAGATCACAGAATCACAGAATGTTAGGGATTGGAAGGGACCTCGAAAGATCATCTAGTCCAATCCCCCTGCCGGAGCAGGAACACCTAGATCAGATCGCACAGGAACGCATCCAGGCAGGCTTTGAATGTCTCCAGAGAAGGAGACTCCACAACCTCTCTGGGCAGCCTGTTCCAGTGCTCTGTCACCCTTACTGTAAAGAAGTTTTTTCTCATATTCAAGTGGAACCTCCTATGTTCCAGCTTGAGCCCATTGCCCCTTGTCCTATCACTGGATGTCACAGAGAAGAGCCTGGCTCCATCCTCCTGACACTCACCCTTCACATATTTATAAACATTGATTAGGTCACCCCTCAGTCTCCTCTTTTCCAGACTAAAGAGACCCAGCTCTCTCAGCCTTTTCTCATAAGGGAGATGCTCCATTCCCTTAATCATCCTCGTGGCTCTGCGCTTGACTCTCTCCAGCAGTTCCCTGTCCCTCTTG
>WKFP01014598.1:124463-139204 GCA_011057875.1 Pterocles orientalis | reverse complement strand
ACCTCTCCAGCCTGTCAAGGTCCCTCTGGATGGCATCCCTTCCCTCCAGCGTGTCCACGACACCACACAGCTTGGTGTCATCGGCAAACTTGCTGAGGGTGCACTCAATCCCACTGTCCATGTCTCTAACAAAGATGTTAAACAACACTGGTCCCAGTACCGACCCCTGCGGAACACCACTCGTCACCGGTCTCCACTTGGACATTGAGCCATTGACCACAACTCTTTGAGTGCGGCCGAGGTGAGACTTTGCTGTGCAACATAAAGTACCCTAATACAAACAGGATGTGCAAATTTAAAATTACTAAGGCCACAAAAATGTTATGTAAAATTGGAGGTTCAAAAACTAAAAATGGAAGTACAGATAGATTGAATAAATCTGTCTTATCTCTAGTACACAGCCTTTTGCATGCCGTTGCCATGAGTTGTTCTTTTTTACCTTGTTTTAGCAAGGCAAAAGGGCCTTAATATCAAGCAAACCATTCTGCAATCCCTTGACATTTTTAGATCAGCGGGTGAGACTGTGGTGTAAGATGTGACATTTTCTTTTCTTCCTATGTATTTTTTGATGAGAAGTTGTGTGCATGTAAATGTACATGGGAGCAGTCTGTATTGCTGTCATGCTGCAATTTAAAGCCCAGGGGCTATGCCTTCCATTTGTGCAGTTCTGGTCTGACAGTGACATGGACTTTCGAATAATAATAAACATATTTTTTAGCCACTGTGTTGTCTTTTACCACATTAAAATCCTGGTAAAGGACTTAGTGTAAGTGCAAATGGATTCAGTAACTCTAAATGTGGTCTTTCAATTTGCAGAATCTGGGTTTTTGACTTTAGAAAAACAAAGACATTTAATGTCTGGAAGACATGCAGTTGCATGCAAAGATGTTCTGCCAATTGCTTGCAAAGATTCCTTTGTAGTCCACTGTGGATTTTTGTTTTTCAGTTCAGAATTCAGAGTTGCAGACTGCTTCCTTTGAAAAAAAACAAAACAACCCAAGAAGAAAGAAAAAAACCCATAAATGTACATGAGTGGTAAATTTGCCATCACAGTGGCTTGCTTTTGAGTGATGCAGAGTGATGTGCTGATATTCGTACCCCTCTGCTGCTGACTTTCCTACACTGTGCCTGTATTCCACATGAATATATTTGCTAACATTGAAGGAATGGTTTCAGAGAAGGCACAGATAGGGTTCCTGAATACCACACTTTCAGCCTATCTAAAAGTTTCGTAATTAGATGATATGAAGTCCACTTATGCAAAAACATATAGTTTGATGTTTATTTGGGTTTTTTTCTGTATTGAAATTTGCTTTACTTGATTCAAAGTTGAGGAAGGTGATGGTTTACTTCAGTAGAGCAGACCTTTCTGAAATGGAAGATTTATCGGGTTGTATGTGCGTGGCAAAACATGCAGCTGCACACACACAAATCCTCCTAGAGCCTGAACAGCTCTCTGTGCATCTATTCTCCCTGATAACAAAAAGAAGAAAATGAATTGCTTGCAGGTCTCTAGTGTGAATTCAAATGGGAGATGCTGATGAGGTACAGCAAAAAGGAGCACTCTGCAAAATGCCTAGTGCTGGTGACTTGTAGCTGAAAATGATTAAAATACTCAGGTACCTCTGGCCTTCATTTAGCATACTGCCTTCCTCAAACAGGTCTGAACATTTCTGAAGGACGTTGTTTTACTGTGTGATGGGAGCGGCCAGGGTGATTGCCCTTTGAGTGGAAGAAAGAGGGAGCTTCAATCATTTTCATCGGCCATCTATCACAGAAGTGATTCCTGAAGTCTAATATCTGCTAAATGCGCTCACCCATGCTGGAGGCAGCTTCAGACAAGCCTTGCTTCCAGGCTACTTCCCAATCTGTCCTTGCTAGGGATGCGGGAGGCTATGTATCAGGGTAGGCTTCCTTCTTTAGCTCCAATTAGCTACAGATTCAGCGGGAATCATAAGCTGACCTTTAAAATGGGAACAGTATTTGTCTGCTTCAGATGAGAGTGAAACCGTAGAACAGAATTTTGAATGTATTTCACTGGGTTTTGAACATGTGTGGAAAAAGTGAGCCTGCAATAAGCAAGCCTCGTTTCAGGAGCTGCTTTATTTCATTGCGAGCACTGAAACGGATGGTGCCTCCTACTTGTTTGGAGATGGACCGGCTCAGCACTTTGAATAATTCCTACACAAAGCATGGCAACAGATGGTACAAGCAATCTGAAAGTTCGAAAACCACAAAAAAGCCCTAAACCTTTTTTTCTGCTTCATGACTGAGAATTTTATCACAATCTTCAAGGGATCCAGAGTTTCACCTGCGTACTTTCATTGAGAAGACCAAATTACAATTAAACAAATGCAACACATGAGAAATAGAGCAGTAAGTTATAAAACTGATTATTACCTTCAATGGCAAAGGGTTTTCCCACAGTTAGAAGCTTGCAGTCGGCATCTATCGATACTTCATAATCCAAGAGTGCTTTATCCATGATGAAGGCATCGAGTTTCTCTGGATCATGCCTGTATTTAACGTCAAAGTCAGAAGAAGAATCACTTCACAGTCTAAGACTCAGTGACAGTCACTGAATACTTATCTATAGATTTCTCTGGAAGATTACTGAATTAAACCAGAGACCAGGGCCTGCTATTTTAAATGCAAAACTGTGAAGGGAATTGTGCATAAAATACAAACTTTGTGCATCTAGAGCAGGACAGCAGGGGTAGGACTTACCTTGCTCCCATGAAATACTACTGATCTCAAGGATGGAAAATACTACAGTTTCTTAGACTTTGACTCAACTGAAGGGTAGGACAAAGCTTTACTGGAAAAGAACAAAAATTGATAAAATACTAGTGCTGTATTGGCTTCTTTCCAATGTTAAAGTTACGGTCATTAGAACAAAAATGCAGGAGGATAACTCATACAAAGGTGTGTCTCCTCCTTTCTCCTTCCATAGGAGGTAAATTAATTTTCTTCACCTGGATCAGCTTTTTTCTATGTTCATTCTTCATGAACACAGAGGACTGAATTTTACTAACATCATAATTTATCAATAGCGCACTTGCATAATATGATGATACGAAAGAACAGTTGCAGTGTCTGGTCTCGTCTGATCCAGGGACTGCACCCTCCACTCTTGTCACATTATAGGTCCAGTTGTTTTGATGTGAAGTTACATTACGTCATTGATTTTGATGGATTGATTCCAGTTTAATCCAAAGGAACTGCCATTTATCTTAATTATCATTAGGATGGGTCTGGGAAAATCACGTAAACAGGAAACAACTTCTGGTGAAAAATTCTCAGGCCATCTGTTATGCAACTTCTGTGTGTAAAATGAGTTAATTATTTCTGGCTTATACCTCTCCTGTTTCCGGGCAGAGTAAATACATTGTGTGACCCCAGACTGTTGGGCACAAATGTCACTGAAACACAGTGATACCATGATTCTCTAAAGCATGAAGACTAGGTGTTTGTTACTTTTTTCCAATTTAATGCTTCTCCTATTAATTTTAATGATAAATGCTTTAAGGTTTCTCTCTGGGAACCTTCTTACCTCCCAGCATGCTGAAGATGCTGAGGAATCTCATTCACAGCTTTTGCTTGGACTGCGACTTTTTTCTGGGTGTTTTTCACTGCCTGACAAAAGGGTCCCAAGCACAGAAACCTGACAGGATTTATACATTGCCTGTGCTTGATGGCACCCTAGCTGTTGTTAGCACAAAGTACTGTGTCCCCTGGAAACATTCCAGCTGGTGCTATGCTAGCTTGCTCTTTTCTATCTACCACACTCCCTTCAATGACTATTTTGTGGGATGAGACACTGAACATTTAAAACCCGTCACCATTTCACTGCTTTGCATTCTGGTCAAGGGACCAGATCTGTGGTTGCAGTCAGAGGCTCACTTTAGATATGCCACTCCATCTGGGGTCGCAGGGACGTTGTACCGCCGCATGTACTCATGCATCTCTGGGAAGCTTTGCCTCACATAGTCTTCAGCACTGCTTTCTCGCACGGTTCCAAACCGAAATCCTTGGGATGGGTGGTGGAGCTGAGGAGATGAAATTACAGATTAGCAGAGTCATGTGTCTCCTTTGCATCTGGTATCTTGGTCTGATGTGTGAACAGTTTGTCAGAAATTCTCAGCATTCATAGACCTGCCTCTGATGTTTTCCTGCAGTCAGCTTTCCACATCACAGAAGTTTGAAAAGACTTACCAGGTGACTGATTAGCCTATCTGTGTACTCTCAGGATTTTCTTCAAATGTGAAAAACATTTCACTTGAGACACCCTGAACCCCCAAATCCAGGAGTTTAGTTGTATTACTTGTCTTTAAACCAGTCAACATTTCAGGAAGTGTCACGAGAAGCCTCTAGGCTTGCTAGGATCCGCTTTCTGGGGCTCTGGATAGCCAGCAAAGGACCCACAGTCTGGGTTTGTTTCAGCAGAATGTCTTTTATTGACTCCTTAAGGGTGAGATTTAGTCTTCTGAAGAGCAGCACTACCATTCCATTTCTAAAAGCCTAGATACCATACCACAGGCCACTGCTGTCTTTCTCCACAGAGAAACTAAGAACTGAAGTGTTGTGGACACTGAAAAGCCTCCCCTGGCACCGAGAAGGAGGAAGAATACCCCTCAGCATAGCCCAGACTGTACCACGCTGTACACATACAATCTTTGCAGTTCTGTGTCCCTTCTTTTCACAACTGTCTCCACCTTCTGTATTAGAGCGCGGAGTAGTCTGGATGTTCGCAAGTTTCACAGACCTCTGTTTGTAAAGTACCCTGTTTGTCTTTGGAGCATTTAGTGACTCGTGGGAAAATCCTCCAATTACAGTGGAAGTACCAGGCAGTGTCCTCTACTACACCAAGCACCTCCTTGAGATGGCTGAGTGTTGCCAAGACCATACTGATTGGAAAGCCTTCAGCAATGTACCAGCCTCTAAAAGGTCAAACTTTCAGAGCACAGGAAGCCAAATAAAGTGAAGGCTGAAGTAGTCATGCTCTATTTGCTTCCTGGGAAGCTCATGGTCTTCACAGCAGCTTGCAAAGATGATCTCAACATAGCCACACTCTGCTTTGCAAAGACCAAGCAAAGAGGCCTTCTGCTGGTCCATCTGGCTGTCTGCATTATCATCTATGTAAAACAGAGTGTAAGGCAACACAAAGCCATACAAAAGACCTTTCCCACTCTTCTCTTTAATGACCCCACGGATAAAAGAGTAGTCGTAGCTTTTTTAAGAATAATGGAGGTAAGATGTAAATGCACAGTCATCTAGTTCAGTCTGAAAAGGAACAGAAAAAAGGTCTTTTTGATGTTATTTTTATGTCCTGGAAGCTACGAATACACTGTATTTCCGGTAATTTTTTTTTCTGGAAAGTGGGCAGGTGCTTTCCACATTGTGCTCTGCTGATCTGGTCCCTGTGGACCCAGGAATGAGACTTGTGGGTAAACACAAGACTGTGGGCATGGAGGGAGTCTCGGCATGTTTTCTGAGCTGTTCTGGTCTGGATGACCACAGGACAAGCAGGCAGGGTGTGTCTCTATTCGGAGCTGGCCATAGTGCATGCTGTGCCAGAAGGACTGTGGGCACAGCGGGAAATGTTCTTGCCTAGAAGCGTGGAAAAAGCATTGAAGTGCCACAAGACATAAATAACAGGGAGTTGTGCTATGACAATACATCATGCAGTCTTCCAGCACAATGTTGTCAACCCAAATAGAGGTATAGTCTTGAGACATTGGGGATGACCTGCTTAAAGAATGAGCTTGGAGTGAGCTCCATGCACTCTGTGTCCCAAGAAGCTCGTTGCCCCACTCAGTACTTTTTTTTTAGGTTTTATTTCTTGGCAGTTTCAGTGAAGAGACCAAATAACCCATTGAGTCTCAACACTGAACCATGCTGCCACCTTCCCAGTCAACTTAGGTGTTTGTTGTGGTATCTGTGGCCCACGTAGTGATGCCAATTGCAGTGAAACATCTGATCTGCAGGTAGAGACTGCTGACACCTGACTTCACTGGAAGGTATCCTTCAGACTGTCACCAGTGCCTACATCTACCTAAATATTTAAGCCTCTGTGAGAAAGGTTAGTACAAAAGAGAAAGTAAACTGCACCTCTGTGCAATTTTCTGGCCCAAGTGCTTTACTGAGGACTGTCCAGGCTTTGCGTCCTGTTGGGCACATTGTCAAATTTCACCAAAAATGATGACAACATTGGAATATGTATTAGACTGAAAACCCATCTAGCTTCATATCCTGTCTCTAGCAACACCATAGCTCTTGTGGGAAGTCTTGGAAAGTCTATGTAAGGAAGCTATGTAGCAATCCTTTGCATCCTATGCTCTACCTGCTGCTGGTAATCTATGCTTTTTGCCAAGCATAGATTGTGCCTGCACCTTTGTATTTGATGACTCGACTCCTTTTATATAGGATAAATCTTAACAGTGTTTTAATCCTCTGTGTCTTTTGGGACTTCTATTTTCTTCTTACTGCTGCTTATCCACATGAGGAAAAGATTTGCTTGCAACTATATAAATAATGGATTAACAACGCAAAATGCTGCCAAAAGCAGAGATAATGGACGGCCTGAACTACCTTCACTGCTAATCAACTGAGACTGCTAAGGGTTACTTCCCTAAACAGAAGATAAAACCTTCAGGATGGAAACAGGACTCATCAGTTGTCACTGCTGCTTCTTACTTTCTGTAGTCCTCTCCTGGGAAAATTCTGAGAAAAGGCCACAAATATCTGTCTCCTGACAGGACAGGTGAATGTTGTAGTGTTCCTATGACTCTTGCCTTATTGTCTCATTTTTTATCTTGTCTGTTTCTCATGCTATGTTTCTTTTGTGTTTCTCATATTTTGAGTCTTCTATTGAAAGAGTCTTCCTGTTTTCTTTAAACCAGCAACAGAATCCTAAAGCCCAGGGCTTCAGAGAAATCATGAACTCTGAAAAATTTGAAGAATCAATAATAGATTCAATATTTTTTAACTGGTGATGTTGGGGAAACAGTTACTTGCTTTTTTATTGGTAGTAGCAAATATAAAAGCTATCTTATTGAGAAGAAATAGCTGCCCAAATTATAGGCATTTCGAGTATGCGGTGACTACACTTCTGTGTATAGTCAACTGTGTTTTTTTGTTCAAAATTCAAGTCAGTGTGAAAGGTGAATAACCATCACAAAGCAAGTGATGGGCACTAGGAACTGTTGATACTTTTTGTATCTGTAGAGTACCTAGAGAATTGCTGGTGATTCAAGTATGATTAAAAATAGATTAATGCAATAGCTGCAGATCCATCTCCAAACATGAGTTTTCTTGGCACTCAGCTCAGGCAACCTTACAAGGTCCCTCCAAAATCAGACATCTATCGCTGAAAGAAATTGAAAGCACAAGGTCTGTTTTGATGTAGAGAGAGGCTTTCAGGGGCCAGTGAAGTCCTGGCTTGACAGTTCATTGAACAAGATGTAAAGACAGTTAAGGGTACAGATGATACAGCTCTCTTTATTTGTCTCTTTAACCACCAGACCTCCCTTTTGAAGACTGGGAGCAAAGAAATTCACACTTTTTTTAAAAAAAGGTCCTGGGAGCTAAGCATTGCTGCCATGCATAAGACTTGTTAGTGTTTAGCGAGTAACCAGCCTTCTCCATCTTCGCTAGCAAGGCCACCACAGCACCACGGCGAACTGCAGACTGTGCTGGCTGAGCTGCTGAGTGGGAGAAATGGGTGCCAATGGCCTGGGCAATGTAACAGTGTGTATATGAATATATCAACAAAGTAGCTAAAAACCAATGCTTTTCAAGGGTTATAAAGCTATTTAGTGTTGCTGGTTAGTGCCTCTCCCAAAAAAGGTGAAGGCTCTAGAAGCTAACAATATCATTTTTGCAGAGGAGATCAGGGATTTCATATCAGTAAACTGAGTTTAAATCTGAAGCACTCATGTATATCACAAATGGCCATACTACTTACATGCATCCCAAATTTTTAGAACCATCTCCCCAGTCTTCTGTGAGAAAGCTGTTGCACATGAAGTTGTGAGACACAGTGACCTCCCATTTGGATCTGGGTTAGTATGTGGAGCAATCTCAAGAGATGGTCACGAGAGCCCTTGCAGAGGGATGTAGCGACAGATGAGGCTGAGCACTTAGCATCTTGAATCGCTACTCTGACTTCACAGGTTCAGGGCTGTGGAATGCCAAGACCCAAGGATCTTGATGCGAAGGTCAGGGGCAGATGGTTCAGAAACCCACCTTCTGTGAAGACAGAGCTCTTGGGAGGGAGGACTAAGAATGCTGCTGGGAAGTGCAGGATGAAGTTGCAGGAGAAAGGCTAAAGCGCTTTGGAAGTACGCTTTCTGGGATTGGGGTACCAATGCTGTCCCTGTGACCTCTTAAGCATAATATCTACTGTGAGATGCATGGGCTGTGCTGTATTTCGAAAATCAAGTCTCACTGTTTGAGAAAACATACCATGGGTAAGGAAACAAACAAGAGGTAATTTTTCTTGTAAGAAAACAAGGGGTAATGTAAATGCCCCTAGGTGCTCAGGAGGTGAAATGGTTGTTGGGTAACTTGAGCACTGAGACAAGGAGGTCATGTAGTGTTTAAGGGAAGTCAGGAGATCTCTTCTTGGTTTCTGCCTTTTGTTGTTAAAACATCTGCTGAGTGGGAAGTGGAGAAGTCATTTTATTTGGGAAATTGTTGAGAAGAACTGGGCATGTGCATACATATCTATGGCTTGGGGTGCCAATTATGCATGAAAATACCAATGTGATAAAACCAAGAGGAACAGAAACAGGAAAATACAATCCTAAATGTCAGGGTTTTTACACTACTTGGCACATTCCAGTTTATGTAATACAGTGCTATTGCATTCAGTGCTATCAGCTAGGCTGAGAACACCTAGACTCAGACTTGAAGAGACTCAGGCATAGAAATATCCTAGGCAAGTTGGGATTTAAAACTGAAAATGCATGAGATACTGCCAGCAGTTAACCTTGACATACTGCAAAGTTGGACTGTTGGTTTTTCAGGTCTTTCTAGAAGTTTACGCCTTATGTATGACCTTTCAGTGCTGCAAAGCTAGAAGATCTGGCTCAGTTACTTTCCTCCCCCTTGATGCCCTGGTTGTTACGTCTACTATCATTTTGAGGTTTGCATCACACTTCGTTGTCATATATTTTTGCAGTGTGTAGAAAACCCAGATGTTCAGAACACAAATACAGCGAAAAGATGTTCTCAGGTCCAAAAAAGCTGGCAATACAAAACTGCCTTCTGATCCTGTGGAGTTTTGAGCTTGCTGGGAGCTGTGAAGAGGCAACCAAGGTCTAAATGGAGCAACTGTTAAGAAGTGACATTATGGCTATTTTCTATAAGCAATGAACCCATAAATGACTGAAATCTAGGAAATGCTCTCCCAGCACTTGATCTATGGGGTGCACTAGCTGCCTCACTGAATCTCATTAAAGACTACTCTGTGCATCTTGACAGCTGGCTGGAGGAAATATGCTTCAGGAACTCAATTTCTAATCGGCATCTCAAATCATTAAAATTATTTCATCATTTATTCAGTTAGCCTCTCCTTTCCAAAACTCAACTATAGGAATTATTCTTTGACGGAAATTAGAAAAGGGCAACCCAGGGTACAGCTGGGTGCCAGGCCAGTGACTGCACCCTGCAGTGACAGATGCAGAATTAACATGGATTCATCTTTTACCACCACCTACAATACTGCTTTTTAATTGTAACAGAGTATGGAAAGGGGGAATATGGCTGAAAACACTTTCTTAACTTTTCCAGCAACTTCTGGGGAAAAATTATTATGAAAAGTTTTCAGTAGCTCTGCCCCATGATAGTTCTCGTTAACTGGTGTAACACCAAGTGTAGTGTCTAACGGACACCCCATATAACAGCAGAATTGCTGTTACTGCCAGCACGATCTCTGCCAGGGAACTGCTGCAGAATCTTGAAAGAATGTTCAGTTTCAGTTGATAATTGCTGGAGAGGTGCAGCACTAAGTGCTCTGTTCTACTGTGAAGAACTGACATGCTTTTAGAAATCTGCTGGTTTGCAATGAGTCTTCTGTTTTGGTCTATGAAGCAACAGCATTTTGTCTCGCCTTATGCAACCAATACATGTTAAGTGGCCAACTAACTGCTAATAGATTTCTCATGATCAACTGATAAAATAAATGCAATTGCTAGTGCTAAGCAAAGTTTCAGGGGAAAAAGAACAAACCAAACAAAATTTTACAAAAACTCAATGTGGAACCCTGTTCATGGGATTTTACTTAGTTATCTGCAAGCTTTTTTGAAAACTAATTAGTGAATATTTATGGGGTGCAGAAGGAGATGAAAGAAAAAAATATTCACAGTGAAACACAAGAATTTCATTCAGATTTTAGTAGATGAAAATTCACAGCTAAACTTCTGCAAGTGGAAGCTTTGTTCAGAAACTGTCCCATGTGTTCAGGCTTGGCAAGTGGAGATGTTCCCAGGGCCTCCAGGAGATGGAGATGGTGTATGCAGAATACACTCAATAGCTCACTTTCCCTTCTCTGTTGCAAAAAGTGTCCATGGAGATGATTCTTGACTTTCCAGGATAATGTCGGATTTTGTTAAAATCCTGTAACTTTGAATCCAAGTCAGCCAGGTCATTAGTTGGCATAAATATTTACAGTTGCATATAGGTCAATAAGCAGTTTCAATACAGAAACAAATGCAGTTTATTCTCCTGCATCACAACAGGAGCATACATGAAAGGAAATTGTGACTTAGGTCTCTGTTTAAAAATATAATGCCTCCACATTGACGCTCCCTGTGTGAGTGCTAATAATTAACTATAAGATCTGCTCTACTCCTCTGTGTGCTGCAGAAGCTGTACAGCTAAGAAATGACACTGGGGATTCTAGGCTGTGGTAGGTAAGTCAATTTCCGAAAATTGCCCTGCTGATTGAGTTGCTGGGCAGTTTCTTAGTATAAAAACCTCCATACAAACAGAACTGTGGTGAGTATGAACTTAATGGTGTGTTTATCCCTGTTTCTTAATAACACTTAAAGAGTTTTCTGGACAGAAGGATCTTTGAGATGGAATTTACTCTGGGAAAGCTGAGAACTGTAAGATAATAAGTGTAAATTATTATGGGAAAAATGGATAGACAAAGTCAAAAAAAAGGATGTGATTCCCAACAGGCAGTACAGCACTGTTTCCAGTTGTAGTTCAGCAGCAGTAAAAACGCTCTGGACTGAGGCACTTCTTCAACCACATTCTCTTGCTTCCTATCTGTAAAACAGGGTTAATGCTGCTCTAAAGCAGGTTAAATCCTCTCCAAATTAGAAGCAAAGGAAGGAGACCTGTTTGTCTGAATACATGCTCAAACTAGGATGCAGATCTCTGGTTAAATAATTCCTCTTGTTCTTCCATCCTGAGCCTCAGGTCTGCGGATGAAAAGCCATCACAGTTCTCTACAATCAACTGAGGGTGGGAGGGGGAAACAGAATGTGACTGTAGCTTGAAGTGTGGATAGCTTTCTCATCTTCAGTCATCTTTCAAATACTTATTCTTACCAATTTCTCCTGCTCCAGCTGTTTCTGGTTGATTAGAGCAACACTGTCCGTCCTCCTGCCCCTACCCATATGGCGATTGTCCCCCAGGTACCGGGGCTGAACACAATCCTCTCTGGTGACACTGTCTAAACCTCTAAGTCAAGGCTAGTGCTCTGTTTTTTCCAGGAAAGAAACAGACGGTGATTTTGTGTTGGAAATGGGTCACCAGTTACTCAGAAAAAGAGGTTTGCAATTGCAGATTGTGAAACTGCCAGTGCAAACCTAACTTCTTAAATATGTTATTTGATATTGGCCTTTGGTTCAAAATCATCAAATGAAGGTAAATCAGGAGACCTTTGTTATTGACAGATCCAGCATTGGAACCAAATGTTATTTTTTTCCTTCTTGGAATCAGTATGGAGCAGTGCGGCATGTGTTAAGCACGGAGTGTAAAACAAAAATGATGGGCTCATTTGGATGCCTTGACCTCTCACACAGTGAAATATGGAAAACAGAACACAACTTTACCTGGTGTTCAGTCAAATCTTATTGTACCCAATGAAAACTACTATTTTTCCTAGAGGGCTTGACCCCTTGGCATCCCTGAAATCCAGGAGATCAGTGTGGGAGCCGACTGAGGACTTCTGTCGCTAGGAAGGTGAGCCAGGCTAGTATCCAGGTCTCTGTTTATAGACCACAATAGCTGTGACTTTTGTGAACCATAATAAATATCCTCAATGCTGCTAAGTCAGTGGTATGATGATCTTTCATCTGCCAGGCAACAAGATCAACCTTATGCATCTTCACTGTTCTCTGCTTCTCTTTGCCAGTCACTTCAGTTACATCTTCATTTTCTCTTCATCTTTCTCTGCTTGTATTATTTCTTGCAAGGGTCTGAGCCCCATCTGTGATGCAGTTGCTATTTCTGGTGGTAGGCTCATGTCATACAGATATGAGACTCAGTATTCAAGTCAGTTTCTTAGTCTAAGTCTAAGACTAAGAAACTGAATGAATACAGCTGAGAAAATGCTAAAACACATTAATTCCTTCTGCTGCTGAAAGAACAACCTTTGTGACCTGCACCGCATGGAATGAAGACAGCAGGACTTTCTCCCTTCCACCTCTACCCCTACATTCTTTGGATCAAACAATTAGCAAGGTAAGATAAAGAGTGGCCAAGAGAGTAAGTAAGTGACAGTAAAAAGCTATGCAGGTGAAGATCTGGAGCAGCAGGAGTTACTATGCAAAGCTACTAAAAAGATAATTGCTGGCAAGAAGGCATAAAAAAACAGGTCTCAATGTGAAAGGAAACTTGATTTGGAGAACAGGGCAGTTCATTGCCTGATAAACTGGATATGTGAATAATAAAAATCCAATCTTCTGATTCTGAGCAGATTCTGAGCCTCTGAAGCCATAACTTTACAAGAAAGCTTTAACGAGGGAATGGGGAAGCTAAACAAGTCAAGCGTTTACCATCCTAAATTGCATGGGGAAACTGAAAAAGCCAAGATTTCACCTCCATAAATTGCAGGTGTCTTTCAGTCCCGTATGAGATTGCTCGGCAATGCCAGTTCTTTATTCTGTCTTGAGTTTGAAGCTTAGTATAGAGATTTTTTCACTTTGATCTCTATGACACTTAAAGTCCTCTTGAGTTCAAATCCTTCTCCAAATTATTAATACTCAGAAAAGCACTATGTGTCAATTAGCAGGCTGTGATGCTGTGAGCCATGACCTTCCTGTATCCAAAGACTTCCTGTACAGAAACATATGCTCTATAGATTTTGCAGCCAACTTCTTTTCATTGTAAAAATAAAAGAATCCTGCAGTCCTGTATAGATACTAAACATCATGCGAGCAACAAGACTCTTTTATCTCCAATGAGTTTGTCGCTCCATTTTTTGCTATATAATTTAATGCATTTAATGCTTTTTAAAATACATGCTAGTTCATTATATATATAACACATAGCAGTGGAAGTGTCACTCCTTATAAAGATTCATCTTAGGTTGCTGCAGTGAAAGACCATGGCAGTCTTTAAGAGCATTTTCTTCAGTGTAATTCTTACAAGACTTCCATTTTTCAGGAAGAAAATTTATCAATAAAAACACAACAGTTATGGCCTCACTCTAAAGCTTGCTGAACTTGAGGGAAAATATCAGTAAATGCAGGGGTATTTGAATCATGCCTCTAATGATGAAAAAGGCCTATAAATTGGCTGGACCTTTCCTTTCTATGGTTTGGTATTGATAAAGCTCATCTGCAGTTACTTGCCAGTTGGTATTTCTAGAGTGTTTTAATACATGTAACAGGGGGTTTTTAACTGATGTAATAATGACCATAAGGCCTTTAAATTAACTGAGATTTTAATAAATCAGAAATAAGAGCTTGCACCCTCACATTTTATATTTTAAATCCAGGAAAAAAATCAGTGATGGTACATACTGAATTCCTGAGTAACAAAATCTCAGAAATATCTTGTCTGCATTACTCAAGGTGCTTAGGTTTGTAATAAATTCATGGACAGCTTATCAGAGCAAGTGTCCAGACAACAGATTGGAAAACAAGCAGAGACTTCTGAGGAGCAAAATAAGGCTGTTGAAGGGATTTGCTGGATGGCGTTTGTCAGAGTGACTGTAGGTGCCTGCAGTGTATTCCTTGGGGCATCCATGGTATGTGTGAGACATCGGTTCTGGCCGTGCTACTGCACCATTGTGCATGATGGAGGTGCTTTCAGCGGATGGTTTGGGTGACATCCTCCTGAAGTTAGCGTCTTTACCAGCAGCCCAATGTGCTCTCCTAACTAACTGTAAAAGCATATTAGACAGTAAATCATACATCATGTCTTCACTGCAGACATGCAAAGTCAGGTGAGATAACACAATGAAATTGATGATAGTGGGATTCTCATGTGTAGCCCTTTCTGTTAAATGAATCTCAATAGGTTTGCTATGGTCAAAATACAATGTGGAAAGGAACCTTGCCATTCTCAAAGGGTGTTTGGAAGGTAAAGTGATCCAGAGAAATAAAAATACAACCATAGTAAATTTTCAGGCATAGCTACTCAAGTGTATGCTAAAGATGGCAAAGAAAAGCTGACAGCTGTCACCAAAGTGGCAATGGTTGGATAGCACCTGAAAAGCGCATTACGGTGTTGAAAGAATGACTACTTTTAGCAGAAAGAATGGCCAGGCGCTGGACCAC
>WKFP01014598.1:75951-124443 GCA_011057875.1 Pterocles orientalis | reverse complement strand
TCATCCTGCTGTCCACCAGGACCCCCAGGTCCCTCTCCCCTACACTACTCTCCAACAGGTCAGTACCCAACTTATACTGGAACCTGGTGTTGTTCTTGCCCAGATGCAAGACTCTACACTTGCCCTTGTTAAATTACATTAAATTTTTCCCTGCCCAGATCTCCAGCCTGTCTAGGTCTCGCTGAATGGAAGCACAGCCTTCTGGCGTGTCAGCCACTCCTCCCAGTTTCGTATCATCAGCAAACTTGCTGAGGGTGCACTCTATTCCCTCATCCAAATTGTTGATGAATATATTGAATAGCACAGGTGCCAATACCAAACCCTGGGGGAGTCCACCAGATACAGGCCTACAACTAGACTCCGTCCCACTCACCACAACTCTCTGGCTTCTTTTCTCCAGCCAGTTCACAATCCATCTCACTACCCAATCATCCAGATCGCACTTCCTCAGTTTAGCCGCAAGGATACTGTGGGAGACAGTGTCAAATGCTTTACTGAAATCGAGATAGACCACATCTACTGCTTTACCATCATCTATCCACCTGGTAATGTCCTCATAAAAGGCTATCAGGTTGGTCAAGCATGACTTCCCCTTGAGGAAGCCATGTTGACTGCCTCCCTGGTATGCCTAGAGACAGCATCAAGAACAAGTTGTTCCATCACCTTTCCAGGGATGGAGGTGAGGCTGACTGGTCTATAGTTACCTGGGTCCTCCTTCTTGCCTTTTTTGAAGACTGGAGTGATATTCGCTTTCCTCCCGTCCTCAGGCACCTCCCCCGTTTCCTACAACTTGCCAAAGATGATGGAGAGTGGTCTAGCAATGACTTCCGCCATCTCTCTCAGCATCTGCAGGTGCATCCCATCAGGACCCATGGATTTATGGTTGCCCAGATTACTTAACCGCTCCTTAACCCAGTCTTCATCTACCAGAGCAAACTCCTCCTTTGTTCTGACTTCCTCTGGGGCTTCAGGGGTACAGGACTCTTCAGGAAAGCCTCCGGCAGTATAGACAGAGACAAAGAAGGCATTCAGTAACTCTGCCTTCTCTGTATCTTCTGTCACCAGAGCACCCACCTCATTCATCAGTGGGCCTACATTGCCTCTGGTGTTAGCCTTATCTGCAGTGTATTTGAAGAAGCCCTTTCTATTGTCCTTGACCCCTCTTGCAAGGTTTAATTCTAAGGAGGCCTTAGCTTTCCTAGTTGCCTCCCTACACTCTCTGACAACATTCTTATATTCCTCCCAAGTGGCCAGCCCCTCCTCCCATGATCTGTAAACTGTCCTTTTGCACTTGAGTTTGCCCAGCAGATTCCTGTTCAACCATGCAGGTCTCCTGGCACCCTTCCTTGACTTCCTACCTGTTGGGATGCACCGATCTTGAGCTTGGAAGAAGTTCTCTTTGAACGCTAACCAACCATCTTCGGCCCCTTTACCTTCAAGTACCCTGTCCCACGGGATTTTCCCTAGCAACTGCTTGAAAAGGCCGAAGTTGGCCCTACTGAAGTCCAGCGTTGCTAATCTGCTCAGGATTCTATTACGGCCACATAAGATCCTGAACTCCACCACCTCATGATCACTGCAACTGAGGCTGCCCTTAACCTTCACCTCTTCAACCAGACCCTCCTTATTCGTGAGAATAAGATCTAGCATCACTCCTCTCCTAGTCGGCTCATCCACCATTTGCATCAGGAAGCTATCATCAATGCACTGGAGAAACCTCCTGGACTGCGGATGGCTGGCTGAGTAGGCCTTCCAGCAAACATCAGGGGAGTTAAAATCTCCCACAATAACCAGGGCCTGTGACTGCGAGGCTGCTACCAGCTGCCTGTAGAAGGCCTCGTCGACTTCCTTGTCCTGATCCGGTGGCCTGTAATAGACACCCACGACAGCATCACCCATGCCAGCCTGTCCCTTAATTCTCACCCACAAACTCTCAACTCGCTCGTCACCCACCCCTGGACAGTACTCAATACACTGTAGTTGCTCTCTCACGTAAAGAGCAACTCCCCCACCTGTCCTTGCTGGCCTGTCTTTCCTGAAAAGGGTACAGCCACCCATGGCTACATTCCAGTCACGTGAGCTGTCCCACCATGTCTCTGTAATTGCCACCAGGTCATAATCTCCTGACCGAACACGGATTTCTAACTCCTCCTGCTTATTCCCCATGCTGCACGCATTTGTGTAGAGGCATTTCAGGGAGCGAGCTGAGCGCGCCAGTTTCACCCTAGGAGGGTGGGAGGACCCCCAGTCCTTATCAACACTAGAGTGATGCCCCACTCTTGCAAGCCCCGTTACAGCCCCATCCCCCTTCGAATCTAGTTTAAAGCTCTCTCAATGAGCCCTGATAGATCCTGCGCTAGGATTCACCTTGTTATTCTTTAAATTAATCAGTCATTGAGTGCTGCTAAAAACCTTTGATTTACCTCACATCACTGATAAATCTTAGTTATCATTAAATTATAACCCTGTGTGATATACCGTCCACAACATGGTCGCCGCTTTTTCAACTGTAGCCGAGAATAACGTCACTACCAAAGGGCTAAGGACCTACACAATAAACAAGCTGATAAGCAGGTTTGGGGGATGTCAGGAATCAAGCCAGCTGTCTCCAGGCCATTACAGGCAGGTAGGACAAATGATCAGACCAGCTCAAAGGCAGGCGGGTGGTCTGCATGCCTGTAGGCTGAATAACTGACCTTGTAAAGAAGTCAACTCACAACAGCATACCTGCTCTGCCAAGCACTGTGACAGAGAAGAATGTTGTGATTTTTTGTGCATGCAAAGCTGTGACATAAGGAGAAAAACTGAAATAAGCCTCTGAGATTGAGAGAAGGGATAAAAGCACTATAAAATGATCCAAATACAATGTATTTTCCTCTGTCACCATCTCCCCCTTTTTGCCATGTACTGTAGAGAGCTTCACAAGAGGGAATCAGGACACTGCTGCAACTTTCATCCAGTTAAAAGGCACATTCATCCTGTAGCTATCCTCTTGTGCTCAAATAGTTCAAATGAGTTTCCTTCCCCAAAGCTGTTTGCCAGTTTCCACTGCAAGAGATGATGGTCTAAAATGTGTAAGATTAGAAAATGAGGGACGGGGAGCAGCTGTGGCCCCAAATTGCCCATTCTTTTGGAAGAGTAAGATTTTAAGGTGGCAGGACATTGCTTTAATATTTCTGCAACTTACTGGCTATGTTGTAGCTCCTACTGTAAAAAGTCACCAAAAATGTGATCTAGCAAAGGGAATAACGAGCTTTGATGGATACTCCAGACACCTGGGTTTAGTGACCCACCCTTGTTAAGATTCTTACATGGAAAATACATACTAAATTTCCAATATTAAAGACATATTTCAGGAACTTAATCCTCCTGCCTCCCACTGCTTGCCTTCTGCTCTGGTTTGTCTTGCCTTACTGGCTGCTCCTCCTTTCAGCAGCATGATGATATTTCTATATTCTCTTCCTTCTACATTATTAGTGCATTTAAAGGTGCAACTCTAAATATCTCCAATTCCATATTCCACTTTACCTTGCGATTAGTGTTTGGACTGCAACTCATTTTCTTTTGTTTTCTGATGAAAATGTTGTACCTTCGAGACTTCAGCAACATGGGAGGACCAGGCTTCCTTTGCTGAGCTGCAATGAGGAACTGCTAAAACACTGTGTTGCTTGGTCAATTAAACATCACTGTTGTAACATTAATTTTTCTAGAAAGGCAGATACAATTTATTCCAGCTATATCTAACCTTGTCTTTTTTTAATCAGAGAGCACAGATATTCCTAACCCTACTGACTTTATATACCAGGTTTCTAATCTGGAAAAAAACTTAATTATTTCCAGCTTGCCTTCTTTCCTGACTGTTTGCAGTCTGGGATGGGATTTGCTGTTTGTGGCTGCAAGCCTGAAAAAAATTATATGTCTTACATCACATCAAGAAGGTTACTCCTCTATTTTGGGATGTGTTTTTAAAATACATTTCAAAAGCACAGTACAAGCGCATATGTATCCTGAGAGCAGAAGGAGAATGTTAAGAAGTACACTATGATGAAAAAGATTATTTTTGCATCCTGTTGCGTTCTTTTTGAAATTAGTCTCCGACACTGAAAAGAAAGAAGTAAGCAGATCTGGAAAAAAAACACAAAATCTTTAAATCATACAAAAATGCTTTAAGTAACTAACTGAAAAGTGGTTCATGTAACTCTACATCTGTTGTGCCCCAAACATTTCCTAAACCTAAGCTTTAAGTCTTCTTAGAGAGAACTTTGAAAGGGCACAGCCTAGGCTTTGTGGGAGAAACGGTTAAACCAGTACATTTGCTATTATAACTGCTCTTATAGACTAAGACTTTGGAGGCAAACGTGTGAGTGAAATAAATGAAACTATTCTGTAGTTCACGTAATAGCAATCAATCCTCTTCCATAAACACTGTCTTATTCCCATGTTGGAAACTGTTAACTACTCAGAAGCTCAGATCTAGTCCATGAAGCAGAGAAGTGCCAGTCTAGGGAAGGCCAGTAATACCACTGATTTAATGGGACCACTGAGATTACCAACCATGGGTCTTGGGTGCTTATATTCAGAACTAAGACCTGTGTTTGCACCACCTGATATGCTTCAATATTCTGTCCTCAATTTTGTAACTCAACAGTGAAGCTTTACAGCTTCAGAATAACTTCATTTTTGTGAAATTGCAGAAATTTCCCAATACCTATTTTAAGAACTCCATGTGTGGTCACAATAATGATGTAGAAAAATAGGATGTAATCTGATGCAATTTGATTTAATGGATTAGGTGATGTCCATGCAAAAACTAGAGCACTAACCTGATTTTCAAGCCAATATTATGGCTCACACAACAATGACTGTAACAGAGGTATGCCTGGAGCGGGGGAAATTCAGCCAAAAGCTCTCTTTTGCTTATTCAGAATGCTTTGAATAAAACAAATACACAATTCCTGGACTTTTGCAGCTTAAATTGATGAAGTTATTGATGCAGTATTTATTATATTTTTTTTCTGGAAGGGGAAGGGCATATTATTAGTAGCAATTTGCTTTAAGTCATAAATCAATTTTACAGTGCCTCAGGCCAACCATAAAAGGTATTGATCTTAGTTTAATATATTTTGATAGAAACAGTCGAGACAATGTTGGAGGAAGTGAGTCAGAAGTCATACTCAGAAAGTCAAAACTGTATAGTCATTAGTCTGAATGCAAGGTTTTTCTAACATAAAAGACAGACATTGGTCTTTGCTGTCTGGAAGGACATATGCAACCTTCATTTACACAATTTACGAAAGCAAAATAAATGTTCAGTACTTGAGTTCTTAAAATTACTTTTTCCAGTGGCACCATGTTGCATTAATTCTGTTACCTGATATAAATTAATGATGGTTAGTTTCAAAGGTACATACCAGCCATTAGGTTATAAGCATAAAACCGTGGACAATGCAATCACACCTTCACTGAAGAAAGTGCCAAACAAACAAGGGAAATTTGCTGTTGCCATCCTGTCCCCTATAGTGACTGTGAGGTGAAGAGATGCTTGCTCTTGTGTCACCTTCAGTCATACATTCTCACAGAATCACAGAATCACAGAATGTTAGGGATTGGAAGGGACCTCGAAAGATCATCTAGTCCAATCCCCCTGCCGGAGCAGGAACACCTAGATCAGATCGCACAGGAACGCATCCAGGCGGGCTTTGAATGTCTCCAGAGAAGGAGACTCCACAACCTCTCTGGGCAGCCTGTTCCAGTGCTCTGTCACCCTTACTGTAAAGAAGTTTTTTCTCATATTCAAGTGGAACCTCCTATGTTCCAGCTTGAGCCCATTGCCCCTTGTCCTATCACTGGATGTGACAGAGAAGAGCCTGGCTCCATCCTCCTGACACTCACCCTTCACATATTTATAAACATTGATTAGGTCACCCCTCAGTCTCCTCTTTTCCAGACTAAAGAGACCCAGCTCTCTCAGCCTTTCCTCATATGGGAGATGCTCCATTCCCTTAATCATCCTCGTGGCTCTGCGCTGGACTCTCTCCAGTAGTTCCCTGTCCTTCCTGAACTGAGGGGCCCAGAACTGGACACAATATTCCAGATGAGGTCTCAGCAGGGCAGAGTAGAGGGGGAGGAGAATCTCACTTGACCTACTGACCACCCCCCTTCTGATACACCCCAGGATGCCATTGGCCTTCTTGGCCACGAGGGCACAGTGCTCTATACAAACCATTCTGCAGGCATGTTGTCATGATCATTACTTAGTGGCAAATAAAACCAGAATAGTCTTATAAAATGACTGAACTTAAATTCCAACTGAAGAACCTTTCATCTTCCCCCTTGGGAGTAAGGGAGAGAGTGGGCAGAAGGAGTCCCTGCCTCTACATTTTTCTTTGCCTTACCAAAAAGTACTAGGAAGTCTGAGCTATTTGCAGATAGGTTGTCTACAACATAATTCACCTCCTCCAATGACAGTTCCCCAGCAGAAACAACAATGGAAATCAAATGTGTGACTACCCGTAAATCAAATCCACTGTTTCGAGGCAGAAGGTTCTGCTCCATTTGATTTAGCATTCACAGGGAATTTTGCAAGTAACACCTTTGTAATCACCATTTTGGCCCATTAAATACTTCCAAAACCCCACCTAGTACATCAGTGGTTCTGTCTCCATGCTGTGGTGTTGTTTTGATTGAGTTGATCTCAGGATGACCTAAATCATGCACTGACCAAAACAAATGCAGCCAAAGGGACTTCAGAACTGAAATGAAACCCTTAATCTGTATGTAGAAGCCACTTTTCTTCTCTGCACTGGGCAACACCAAAATCCTTCGCTCTCCTCCTCACCCTCAATCTTTGAAACCCACTCCCCTATGCTTCTATGGATGTTTAAAGATCCCCTCTGACTTGACTTTCCCACTGAAGTGCCATCAGGTGGTAACTAACTGTAGCGCAACTGCTGTTTTGCACTCAGATTGCTTTCTGATTTTATTAGAACCCCTGTTCCGGGTTCAGCTGAGACAGAGTTAACTTTCTTCACAAGAAAGTTAACCCTTGGCTGGGAGAAACCCATCACAACCCCAAAATTACACAGCAGTGAATTCTGACTGGGAAGAAAAAAGTCCGAGTTAATAACAACAGACATGCTTTACCTTTGGGTCATGTATTCCAGAAAGCTCTTCATAGATCTTCTCTCCTACCATGACAGCAGCTAGGTTGGCTGTGTATGTGGACAAACAAAATAGACAAAAAATAGCCCAGAGATTCATTAAAAACCTCCCCGTCCAGCACTTGGGGGGTTTGATGGCAGCTGTTCTTCCAAACAAGATCGCATAGCAGACATTCAGGGCAGAGGAGAAAGAGAAGACTTTATTCCTGTTCCTTCCTTTGGGGGTCATTCCAAAAGGACTCTTCCACTCATATAAGGTGAGGAATATAGCTGTGATGTGCAGAGAGACAAATATCCCCAGCCACATAGTCCAGTGAAGTGGCCACATAAAGGCTCCAATAGGAGCTGCTGTGTCTCTGGTTCTCACCAAGATGCCCAAGCTGGTTGAAAAGAAAGGGCTGGTGAAATCAATCACTTGGCTGCGGGCAGTGTTAATGCTAAATGATGTCACTGCCATGTGAGCTGTGCCAGCAAGAAGGTCTCCCACCAGTCCTGTCCAGTGGCCATTCTTCCAGGCTCCATATTTTCCATCACCAACAATGTACAAGTCAAAATCAAAATTCATATCCTCAGCTAGCTTCTCCAGCAGGTCAATGCAGTAGCCATAGCAGCATTTCTTCAGCTCAATGGGAACAGTGTTATTACCTCCCTGAAGGGTTTCAAACAGGTTATCCAGCACAGCTGAATCATTGGTCAAAGGATCCAGGCACAACTGCCCTGCTGGGCAAAGACCTTCATCATCTACATCTCTTGTAAAGACAAATGGATGCTCAATGAGCGTTACCACTCTGAGGTGCAGCCGGGTGGGGTGTTGCATGTGATTTTTATGTCTCTGGGCCTGTTCTGGCCATATCCCATAGTCCATTATTATCTTTCCATCTTGCCAGCTCCCCAGACGAGTCCACATTGGGTTCCCAACAGGGTCATGCTGCAGATTCCAGATGAAGAAGTTGTTTTCTGAGCTGACAACAGAGGAGCCTTTCACCTTAATGTGGCCACTGAGACCATCAAAAGTTGTGTTAGCTAAAAAACTGTTGGAGGGAGAAAGCAGAGTAATCAGAAGCAGACAGCTGAAGTAATCATGCTTAAGCATATGCAGACACCATGAATTTATGTTTGAGAGAACATATTGTTGTTGAACACCTGTGTGATTAATAGCTTTCCTATGGCATGATGAAGAAGCCACTTAATTTATGACTAAAGTACTTGGGAATGCTCTCCTGCATATCTTATCTAATGTAAACAAAAAACTTCAGGAAATATATTCTTTTTACTCATTAGAAAAAAATGAGTCAGAGAACACCAATTTTTTCAGTTACCTTTGCCTCATTAATTAATGAAACATAGGTTAGTTGTAAGCTGAACTCACAAGATCTGTAGTCAGTTTCCCAGATAAAAACATGTATGAAAATGGAAGAGTGGAAATTATGTATGAAATGTCCTTCCAAGAAAAAAAACCTGTAATCTCAGTAAACCTTACATAAGAGAGAGGCTACTGAAGTGCTGTCAACAGCTTTCAAGCACTCTGAAGTGAACCAATCTGGATTCAAAATGCAAATTTGGCGTTGGTAAATCACTGTTAGTTACTTCACAACGAAGGTACTCAGTGAAAGATGGTTGCCCTAGGACTGTCAGTTTTAATTCTTAATTAAGAAAAAAGTTTCTTAAAATATCTGCAAAAGTAACGTACTTAAAAGTGCAACCTTGACACTGTAGATCTCATGAAGTGTGCCAGTTTTGTACTGCATATTTTGCATTGAGATTTTTGGGCTTTCACTATTCCAGATATTCACAATAAAGTTAAGTATTTTCTTTGTATTGGATGGCAATATTTGCAAGTAGTTGTCCCTCCTGTATGCTGAATTCAGCTTCTGCTATGTCATTATCAAAGTCATTATCAAAGAGGCTAAAATGACATGGATAAAGGATCAGAGAACCTAATAGGAAAGAAGCGTTGTAAGGAGAAAATACTTTTTAGTGTAAACACCACGTCCAGCCGAACTCTGTTAATAAGAAACCTGCTATGCATTTTGCAAGGGCTGTAGAGGAACCCTACTATGACTGGGTAAGTCTTAGTACAATGATTCCATTAAAAACAACTGAGTTAAATTGCTGCTAATATAGTGTAAGGTGTTTTTCAGTAAAAGGCATTCAGAAGATGGACTATTTAACTGTTGTAGTAGAAGATAACACCTCACATTAGTTCTGGGAATTGGATGAAAGCAAGTATTGGAAGGCCATCGCTGCCATTCCAGCCTCAGTAAGTAAGACAAACTTTAGTGTTAATTGTTTATCAATAGTTAGAATGGATAAAAAAATAACCTAAAATTGATTTGAAAAGGATAAATCCACAGCAAGTGTGTGTGCATGCATACTTCTGCCTTGTCTCTACCCTTTGTTTTGATGATTCATGATGATTTTTCACTGAGTTTCAGCAGTTAAAACCCTGGACTCTGTGTGTCTCAATATCATACCAGTTTTTATCCTCAGCAAAGGGTCGTTAGGAAAGCAATATATATACAAAAAGTAATAATATAGTTTCGAATGTGGTTCTGTGTGTGACAGCCTTCTCTGATACGGTTTCAAAATTTTTCTTACACAGTCTATTCTGACTAGGTTGAGTCTGGAGAAAGACGATACCGCCAATACTGCCAAAAGCAATTGATCTGTACACATGTTAACTTGGGCCTGAAAATTACACCTAAAAATGCACGAGTGCTTATAAATGTGACTGATGCATAAATGTGGTTCTCATTTTTAAAACGTTTTACCACTTAGTCTGCTGTTAGCCAAATGATACTGTAACTTCATTAATCAGTGGTGTTTGCCACTGTTTGACTAGTTTCATGTTTGATGGTGTACTTGCATGTTTGTGTAAGTAAACACTGTAAAGTCAAAGTTTAAAGGGAAGGCAAACTTAAGCATTAAAGAAAGGTTTATGTGCCCATCAACTTATCTGTTTTTTATCTGTTGTCCTCAGTCTTTATAAATACTTAAGCAACTTCTTCCTTACAAGCCGTGCTGGGCTTACATACTGAAGCCATCACTATGACAGTAACAGTAAAACCACTGCATGGGTGGATGGTCTTTGTGTAAAATTTTGAAATAATTGTTTAAGTGTGGAGAATACTGTTAACAGTTCACAACATGCCAAAATTGAGAGAGACACGTCCTCAGATGGAATAACCTAGCAAAGTTATGATGAATTTGTCCCCACATTGCTACTACAGTACAGATGTCAGAATGCTGCAGACCAGGTGCTCTGGGAGTAGGTAAAGCTATGGAATAATGCATTAGATTTACTTTCAGCAGGTAGAATGAAAACAGTGGAATCTATGCACTGTGTTCTCTGACTTCCACTGGAGAAATAAGTGTGCCTATGAGGGTGAATCAAGCCCTCTGTACCTGTCCTGTGGTTGAATTGTGTTAGAGGTGGTTACCTGAGAGATTTAGTAGCATTTAAATGTATGACTTCACTACCTTATTGAGTTAGTGACTTACTTTTGCAGCTGATTTGCATGTTCTATATTTTTGGTAGTGACAGGGCATTAATCAATATAAATTAGGGGAACCCTGTGGGAGCTGCATTTTAACAACATTTTGTTTTATATGCAAGTGGCTATGGCTGCTAATCACTGCCATATGCTGCATGCAGCACTAGTGAAACTCAAGTCAGGGACTTCACATAAAAACTCCCTACCACAATAACTTTAGGAAACAGGTAAGAGGATCTGACTACGTTATTTAAGCCAGCAACCCCTAGTGTGAATCTCTGGGAATTTCAAGTGCTGAGTATTGCATAGACACATTGGTACTGTCTGAGCAGTATCTTTTCAGTAGGGCCACTGACAGATTTGTATGGAAAGACAATGTGATACAAATTTCAAAACATGCAAGTCTGACAGCTGAATGAAATTCCTTGATGCTATGTCAATACACGAGCTGATGATCACACTGATAGACTGTGACAGATTTATGAAAGCTTTACTAGTGTCACTTCAGTTTGACCAATGAGTCCAAAGTGTGTCATTTGCTCATTTCAGCTTCATTTGTTTTCATGTGCTTTGTTGTGGAGAGCTTCCAATTAGAGCTTTAGCACTACCACCATACTCCAGCAGATATATCTTTGTAGTACCTTTAAGAATGATTTAACTAAATTATTTAATTTTCTTTCAAGTTTGATGGTTTGATCATTTCACATCTTTCTTGGAAAGTGTACTGGAGGCAAGAAATAGAGTTGGCAAGCAAATAGCAGTCTGCTGAAATTACCCAAGTAGCAGAGTTAAAGCTGTAAGACTAATTAAAGCTATAAGACAAGATGAGGCTTTGAAATTTTAATGCCTTGTTCTATCAACAAGAATTTTCCCATGAGCAGGTGAATAGATCAGGGAATCGATCTTACTGTAAGAGGAATGAAGGATGGAGACATAAAACAGTATCATCTTCAGGGGTTTATACGTCTATGTCCATATTCAAATCCATATCTATCTAGATAAAAGCATGCTTTGCCATGGACCAGATTTTGGTCTTGTTCACAGTCATTATTCTGTTTCTGGGTGGTATTTAAATATTTGTACAGCCAATGTATGAGTGCAGTGCTGGCCACAGAACCCCGGGGGTCAGCTGTGGCAGCTTGTGGGACTGCTGCTTAACTACACACTGCAGCTAAGGGAGGCGAAGATCTGTGACACTGTGCCTTCTCCATCCCTGCCCACTGCAGCTCCAAGGCTACATGCCAAGACAGATGGGTTCACTGAGACAGAAAATACACCCACATGAGTAAACCTCCAATTAACCACCAGATAAAAGTTTCATCCTTGGAGGCACACCACTTCCCTAAAAGCACTCGTGCAACGGGCAAGGTTGGTCTCAGTTAAGCTGCTCATTGGTCCTTCATGCTTGCAAAATTGGTACCACTGAGAGTTAATAGTTATGCTGCTAACTCAAATACATCAGTACTGGCCATCAGGTATCTGTCTCACCTAGACACTACAAAAACAGCTACAGTGATTCAGGACAAGGGTTTATGTAACCTGTTATTTTGTCTGTAGTACGGTCCACAAGCAGATGCCTAGGGAAAAAAAGGTGAAGCGTATGATCCTTCTTTCTCTTCCACAACACCTTTACTGTGATGAAGGGACAAGAAATGTCATAGATGTGAAACTACATATTGTCTCCCAAAATATAACAAAAGCTAGAGCAGTCACTGTTCATGAGGGACCTAATAGTTTTCTGTAGAAAGCAATGATGAAGAAATATTTTGCAGGAATATATTTAAGAGCTTTAATTTTGCTTTCCTTTTTGTTTGTCCCTTCCTTAACTTACTTAAAACTACTGTCTTTCTTACCTTAACAAGCCTCCTGCTGAGTTTTACCTTTCAGGGACTTAGAGGTATGATCTAGTTAAAATACTCAGAATAAGGAGACAAAATTAATATCGTAAGTCAGAGGGTATATTGCAAGCCAGTGAAGTATTTATTCCCAAACCTTGTTTCACTCTTTGGAAACACGGGTTTTTTGATCCCTAAATTATAGATGAGTGCTGACTAAGGAACTGTTAGGGTCTCTGACGGTTGTGTTCTGAGCAGTGCTGTTACATTATTGTGAAGACACATCTCAGATATAATTTTTTAAAAAGTCACAAACATACAAAAAGCTTCAAGAACTTTTATCTTAACTCCATCCAACAAAATACGTAGTCTGAAAACCCGATGTAATGGAGGAAAATATGCAACAGTCACTGGAGGTAAACCTGCTGATGAATTTGCATACTTAGCAAGGACCTTTTTGTTTGTTTTCAAAAGGAACCATGTAATTCTTCCTCTCACACGTTAAAACTCAGGATATTTCTAGATCTGAATCCTCAAGCGGTTTTGGGAATAACTTTAGCACAGTGATGCGCAGTGGTCTACAAAAATAATTTTAGCGGAAGCTGAAAAAGGAGCCTGCTGCACCAAACAGAGAGAACACTTCGCAGTCTTGAGCTGTCTCACCAAGAGCAGTGGCCTCTCAGGTGGTCCAGGTGCATCTTTTTTTGTTTTTTTCCCATGGAAGCATACTAGCAGGGGCTACATAACTGCTTTTATACTCTCTGATTGCTTTAGTAGCACAAATATTCTTATTGTGTTTTGTACTTTCTCAGGTACCTCAGAACCTCAGAGAATTTCACACTAGCCCTGACCTTTCCATCTTACATGCATAAGCAGAACTACAATGTACTTTCAGAGCACAGTCTGTAACCTAGCCTATGTTTACTATGTGATCAGAGACCTTCAGAGATCCACAGAGAACTTCTGTGGAACAGTGTCATCTTCTACAACCGGCTTAATCTCCCTCTGTGGCTAGGTTGAAGTTATTATCTGCCTAGAAGTAATGAAGCAGGAGGAAATACTGAAACAAATGTATTACGGAGGGTTAACAGCATGATAGGTAAGCTGCTGGGAGTGGTGGGGAGGAAATTTATCTTTCTTGTGTTCCACAAACATTAGCTACAAAAAAAGAAAAAAGGGAAAACTCACTTTGACAAATACTGCCCTGAAGTGATATTCCTTTCATCTGTGTCCATGCAATTCATTGTACTTGGAATAAGAGCTAGTTCAGGCTGAATCATGGTGGCTGCTGCTACAGCTCTTGCTACCAGCTCCATTGCATCCTGTACGTAATGCTCAAATACTGACTGTGTTGTCTTGCCATGAGCGATGAGACCAAGCGGCAAACCTTCTGTCCTCAGTTCTTCCACGTTCTGTGAATCCCCAATAACCCAGTGAAGTTCTGGAGGCATCACACCAAACTGGGTGGTTATTTCAAAAATCCTCCGCGTTTTTTCCATGTCACATCCAAACATCACCATGGTAGATGTTGAGTCTTTGATACTCTCCAGGTAAAACTGTAAGTAATTCAGAAGGTCACTAGTTGAAGTGAGGTTTGCTGTGATGTTTATAATGGATCCCAGGTGGAACTTGGAGCTCTGTTGTGTGAGGAAGAGAAAATCCGTGATGTTCCACTCCTCCTGGCATAGCATCAGGCTGAAATTATACCAGTTGTTCATTGCAAGGATTGAAAAAGTGACGTCAGCATCAGAACTCAGTGAGTTTTCTACACTCATCTGCAGGTGAAGGGGATTCTGTAGTTAAAAATAGGAAAGGCAATTGATCAGAAATACGCTGGATGCAAAGTTAGTAAGTTTGCTTAATTTTTATTCACTCATTTAGTTCAAAGTAATCACTTGTCAACAAAGAGAACTGTGTGACAAACATGGAAACTTATACCCACCCACCTTAAATGTACTGTGATTCATGGGCTTCCTAGGCCAGAGTTTGAGTCAACTTCAGTAATGAGTCTGTTTCCAAGCACTTGTATTTCTTTCAATACATTTGTACTTTGGCATTTCTTCATGTTCTCAAGCAAAGAACTTTCTGCTCTCCTAACAGGGGAATGAGGAGGTATGCCCCTACTGTCCAGGTTCAGCTCTGGTGTTAATATTCAAATTCAATGGATGCTGACAAGTTCATTGGTAAACAATAAGAAAACTAAAGAAGAGCTGTTAGTTTGTTGGGGTTTTTTTGGTTTGTTTTTGGTAGGTGGGTAGTTTGGCAGCAGTTTACAGACACATGAGTAACCTAATTACACAGAACAGTCTACAATCAATGCACATCATGTAGTGCCAATAAAACACAACATGATTGATTCTTTGATAAAGGACAACGTACTGAAAAGGTACTGAATGCATGAGAGGCTAGGATAGGCAGACTGTTTTGAACTAGAAAATATTCGATAAATAAGCATTCCATACTCATTTTACCACATCACTGAGGATACAACAGAACTTAACCCATTACATTTCCCAACACCATTGTCTTTGGCTTTATCTTTTCCAGAAAAGGAGGAAGGATGTGAGGCTAATTCATCTGTTCTCTTAAGGTAAATATTTCTTCCTTTCTTATTATTTGATCCATAAATATTTTTCCCTTATTCTTATTCCTCCCCCTTCCCTGGTCCCAAAAATAAAGCTAAAATTTACCTATTTAGTAAGGAAGAAAAAAATTAAAGAATCCAAGCAATTCCTGGCATTTTGTTATAATTCTCTGCTCTACCAAGATGTTTCAATCAGGCCTTCAGCTAGCACATTATACACTGTTCCAACTTCTGCTTTCAGCTGAGAACTTGACAGTATTCAGCATAGCTTTGCTAAAAAAGTTATTTTACTTTACACTGGCATTTGATTCCAGATACAAGACTGTTAAAAAAAAAAAAAGTGACTTACGATGCCTGTTTGTGAGATCTTTGTTGTGACTTTATGTCAACATTTGTCTGTATTCACATCCCCTCAAATTACACCTTATCCTACACAGGTAACACTGTTACTAAACACTTAAGGTCTGTTCCTCATTCTCTTACATTTTCAGTAGTTAACATCTATTATGTATATGAGGGATCAAATCTTTACTGTGTTTAAAGTTTGTATAAAATGCTGTCATTTTGACTTTAATAGTATTTTATTGTTCATTATAGGCTCCAGTTTGTATGGATCTTAGAAATGTCATCATGAATTTGGAAAAATATGATAATCGCTCAATTTGCACTAGCTTTACTAAAACCCTGGGCTCTCCAATACGGATGTAAGAGGTGGAATGAGGAAAAAAAAACCCAAACAAACCTGAAGAGCTAAACCCCATTTATAACCAGCAAGCTTTCATTGTGTTAATTTGGAGTTACATGAACTCATCATCTGTTTTCCTGAGCAGGTCATTTAAATTCAGAGCTTGATAAAGAGAATACTGTAATTGAAGATGTTCTTAGGAATTTTTGTTATCTCTTGGTTTTCGTACCTTTTTGGGGCCTTTTTTTACACAGACATATGAGTAAGCTAATTAAATAGATCACTGTTGACAATCGATGTACATCATGTACTGCCAATAAGACAAGAAAGGATTGACTCGTTGATAAGGGCCAAGTTACTGACGGCATAAGAAGCTGAGTTGTGCAGACTCTGAGTTCTGTGCTGGAAATCATTGCCTACTAATTAAAATACATTATTAATTCAGAAAAAAAACCCATAATATCTGGGTTTGCGAAGCTGATTTGAATAAATGAGTCTCTGCAAACTGAATCACAACAAACTTTCTGAGATTATGAGATGATATGGTAAATTAACACTAGTTTGTCTGTCACTGCAAACAGAAGGGATTTTCCTTCTGTCCTTTGTGTCCAATATCAAATAAAAGTACGAACACTTTATAGCTTATGATCTGTCTCCAATCAGCAAAACTTTGCAAGCCAATTGGCTCAGTTCATCTGAGAGTTAGAGAAGAAATTAGTTTTTCAGTATACATAGAACATTCTGCACATACAAATGACAGCACACAACTGGACCATACCTGTACGAGGCAGAGCAAATGTTTTCAGCATATTCAGAAGCATAGCATCCCCAGCACAGTACTATAGCTATTATGGTATAGGTGCAGGTATAAAAAAAAAAATCTCTTGGATGCAGAAAGACAATCATATGCTGACAAGGAATAGAGGTTAGCAATAACAGCTGTGACCACACCGTTGAATAAAACAGCCCCAGGCATCAAACCTGAGCATTTGTACTGCTGAGTTTGTCCCTGGTCTGATTTTGGCCCAGGACAATTAACGTTCTCATACCATGGTGTATTGGGTCTGGCTGAGATGGAGCTAGTATCCCCTATCCCAAGGTCGACTGTTAGGGTTTTGGAGCCAGGGGTATCAAGGATCAGAAGCCCACTACACCCCAACTGAAAAAGAGATACTAGCAGCCTATGAGGGGGTTCGAGCCACTTCCCAAGTTGTTGATACAGAAACATGTCTCCTCTTAGCACCTGTGTTGCACTGGATGTTCAAAGGAGACATCCCATCTATGCACTGGATGTTCAAAGGAAACATCCCATCTACACATCATGCAACCAGAGCTACATGGAGTAAGTGGATAGCATTGATCACTCAGTGAGCCCAACTGGGAAAAAGCTGCCCAGGTATCCTGGAAGAGATCATGGACTGGCCAGAAGGCACAGATTTTGGAGCATTGCCCGAGGAGGTGGCTCGTGCCCAAGAGGCACCACCACATAATGAGCTATCAGAAGATGAAAGGTGTTATGCTTTATTTACTGACGGATCCTGTCATGTGGTAGGAAACCATCGAAAATGGAAAGCTACTGTGTGGAGTCCCACACAACAAGTTGTTGAAGCCACTAAGGGAGAAGGTGAATCAAGTCAGTTTGCAGAAGTGAAAGCAATCCAATCAGCCCTAAAGATTGCTGAATGAGAAAAATGGCCAGTACTCTACCTCTACACTGACTCCTGGATGGCAGATAATGCCCTATGGGGGTGGCTCCAGCAGTGGAAGAACAATTGGCAGCACAATGGCAAACCCATCTGGGCTGTTGCATTGTGGCAGGGCATCACTGCCCGGGTAGAAAATATAGCCCTAAAGGTACACCATGTAAATGCTCACATATCCAGAAGCCATGCCACTGAGGAACATCAAAACAATGAACACGTGGACAAGGCTGCCAAAATCGAAGTAGCTAAGGTGGACCTGGACTGGGAGCATAAACGTGAGCTGTTTATAGCTCGATGGGCTGATGAAACACCAGGTTATCTAGGGAGAGATGCAACATATAGATGGGCTTGTGATCAAGGGGTGGACCTGACCATGGAGGCCATCACACAGGTCACTCATGAATGTGAAATATGTGCTGCAATCAAGCGAGCCACACAAGTAAAATCTCCCTGGAACTGAGGGCAGTGGCTGGGTTTCCAATACGGTGAGGCTTGGCAAATTGACTGTGTTCAACCACTGCCACAAACACGCCAGAGCAAGCACGACATCCTTACCATGGTGGAAGCAACTACCGGTTGGCTAGAGACATACCCTGTAAACCATGCCACTGCCTGTAATGCCATCTTAGGTCTTGAAAGGCAAATTTTATGGCAACATGGTACTCCAGAAAGAACTGAATTGGACAATGGGACCCATTTTTGAAATAACTTTATATAAAGTCCTGGGCGAAGAAGCACAGCATTGAGTGGGTGTATCACATCCCCTATTACCCACAAGCTTCTGGGAAGATTGAGAGACATAATAAACTGTTAAGAACTATGTTGAGAGTGTTGGGCAGTGGGGCACGGAAGCACTAGGACTCAAAGCTAGCAGAAGCCACTTGGCTGGTTAACACCAGAGGGTCTGCTAACCGTCCTGGTCCTGCCCAAACAAAACCCTTGCATACTGTGGGAGGAGATAAGGTTCCCACAGTGCACACAGGAAAATGACTGGGGAAGGCCGTGTGGGTTCCTGCTCCCACGGAAAAGGAAAACACATTAATGGGATTGTCTTTGCTCAAGGACCTGGGTGTACCTGGTCGGTAATGCGGGAGGATGGCGAGACCTGGTGTGTACCTCAAGGAGATTTAACCTTGGAGGAAAAATAATCTGTGATGTGAGTTTTATGTTGTAGAAAATGATATGTCAGGAACAACCTGAACCGATGATGAGTAAGTTTCACAGGAATCAGAAGAGTATAACAGTGATCCCCAACTAAGCCAGCTGGTGCCCAACAAGCGAACATGCTGCTTCTCCTGTCCTGAACACTCATCCTGGCAAACGGTACCAAGTCATGGCCTGTTTGAGAACATCTGGAGGAATGGAAGAAGCCCATAAAATGGAAGAATAATATCCATCTGTTAATAGACAGGGGATAGAAGTTAAATCCTATGTTGGGTATAGAGATGCTTGAAATATGTAGTTAAGTTGTAAGTGTTGTCAATAGATGTATTGAATTATGTGGGATCTGAGCATGACGCAAATAGAATACGGGATAGAGATAGTATTGGGCCTGGCTGAGACAAAGCCAGTATCCCCACAGCAGCCCTCACAGTGCTGAGTACTGCCCTGGCAGCCAGCAGGGTGTTTATAACACATCTTGTGAGGGGGCGGAGCCAGGACAGCTGACCCGGATTGGCTGTTCCATACCATGTGACATCAGCTCAGCCATAAAAGCCAAGGGCGGGCAGGAGGAGGGGGGGGATTTGTCACTGTGTTTGTCTCCAGGAGCAGCTCCTACACATACTGAAGCTCTGCTTTCCTGGGAAGCGGCTGGACATTGCTTGCTGAGGGGAAGTAGATAATAACACCTTTGTTTACCTTTTGTTTCTGTGCGTGGCCTTGGCCTTTGCTTTAATTAAACTGCTTTTATCTTGACCTACGAGGTTTTCATCTTATTCTCCCTCTTTATTTTGCTGAAAAGGGAGTGATAGAGGGGCCTGGTGGGTACCTGGTATCCAGCCAAGGTTAAGCCACCACACATGGACTGGTAGTTCGGGTCTCAGAACATTTTGGGGATCACTCCCAGTAGGCAGTATAGATAAGACTGCATGAGAACTGGCTCTCCATCTCACCCAGTGGGTTTAGATCTTTGAAGACCTCTATGTCCTCATGCTAAACCCAGTGCATATGGACAATTTAACATACGCAAGGCTGCTTCTGCTTGTCTATAGCACAGTTTTTCCATTATTAAAACATTGTGAACTGATAAAGATACGCTAAAGGTAAAAATTACACCTTGGGGTCACCAGGCATTACACTGAGCAAACATAACACCAAACACACATAGTCCAGAGAAAGCGAAACTCTGCCTCGTGGCCACAAAACTGGACATAATTTTACTCAGCAGTGCAGATGAAGGTAGTTTCCAAGTGACTTGGTATTCTCAGGTGCAGGGCTGGACTCTCCTGTACCAGTGCAGCAACAGGCTTCGTCCTCAGCAGCTCTCATGTTGGTCTCTATCTGACATGCAATATAGTTGGATGTGTCAATGTGGTCTAACAGACTGTTCTTGTACGGAGACATTGCTCCTTCACTGAATGGAGATGGATTTGGGATAACCTGGCTTAGACTGAGCCTGTGCTTCTTGATGTGAAACCATCTGTGCTTCGGCTGTCACTTTCAAAGGCCCACAGGTGCATCTACATGAGCATGTTATCACCACTGTGCTGTATTAGTTGCTAAATCTGTTGTTAATGTGCTTGAAAGGTAAATGTTCAGCCCTGACAAAGTAGCAAACACAGTCTCTTTTCTTTATTAAGTGTATTGGGACTGCAAACCTCTCTTCAGAACTTTTCTGACACAATAATATACATAAAATTCAGTCACTAGGCATTTGTCTTCTGCTTAACTTTTCAGCTAATTCTCAGCCCACCATGGAAACACCCCTGTAGACATTGGGGAGGAAGAGCAATTAATGCTTGGTTTGTCCTGGGATGCTTGGTGGGCCATGTTGTTGCACATCTTATCCAAAAACTCTCTCTGACCTAGGAAGTGGCTCGCTGACTTAACCAGTTTTATATGCAATATAAATATATTATGCATATATATAAATATGCATCCTTTTAGGAAAGGATGTGGAGATGTCTGGATTTGACACCTTCTTAATTTAATTCTGAAATGTTTATTTGTCATTTGTAGGATGCAGTTGAACACACAAGCCCTGAAGAAAATTACACAGAAGTCACATGTCAGTATAACAGCCTTTGATATTAGTGTTCCTAATGCTTTTATACATTTTTATTGATTTGTCTTTCTTTAAAATAAACAATTACTGCTTTTTAATGAGGAACTTCTGAAAAATTTTTATTCAGTCATTCAGTAGCAACCAATGAAACAGCATAACTTGATAGCAAATGCTTTTGACAACTTAAATGACAGTTGTGTGTAACTTTGTACTTATCCTGGAACAGAAGATTTATGAAATAGATAGTATTAGTGTAGTGAACTGTGCCCATCAATCCTTATCCAAGTTCTTAGACAAACTCCTTCATTACCTGACTTTGGAAATTAGTGACGTTTGCCTATGTCAGTTAAGTTGTCAATTAAAACTCATATGGAAATTCAATTGTTTTGTTTAAATTTGACTGTCATTGAAGATGATATGACTTGTATCAGTTTTTATTCAAATTACACAGACAATTAAATCTCATTTGAATAATGTTAATTGTGATCTATTTTTAATAATGTGTTTTCATTTATATAGCGTCACTAGCAAAAACATTTCTATGAGAGCTTAGTTTTTATTGCACATCATTACCTCCTGTTTTATAAACCAGCTATGATCAACAACTTCTGTGTTTACTGGGTAAAGAACAGACCTAGAATCCTTAATTTCTGACTAATCACCTTTGGATCAGATACTGACAGTCTTTCCACTGACTTGCTGTGAGCTTTGGACCATGCCCTTCATGGAATATTAAGCTTCACATGGTCTGATGTGTTTTACTTCCATACATCAGCAGAGACAGTAACAACCTATTTGCTTTTTGTATCCCAACCAGAGCAGTTTTACAGTTCCATTGCCTGGGACACGTGCGATAGCAGGCTCGTTTAACAACTGAAACATGATTTGCATTTCATGAATGCAATATTTTTCAAGTCTCCATTTCAGTAGTCTGTAGACCCATCCTTAGCCCCTGTAAATCTTGTGAGCACGAATGCCTGGAGCTGGACTGACTTACACCCTGAAGGATATGGCTATTTATCTCTTCAACCAAATTTGTAATGCTAATTAGGCGTGGTCATGGTGACATTTTATCTGACATTATGACAGCTTAATTAGCAGAGTTAAAAGCATGTATGTGGATATTCTTTTTCTAGCTGTGTAAAAGTAAATAATACACAGAAAATACTATTCCCCTCTGACTCTCAGGGGCAAAGGCAATGTTCAAACATGTATTTATGATGAGAAACATAAAAGAGAAAACAGGCTATGTAATTACATCAGAGAAAGCTCCACTGAAGGAGAAAAAAAAGCCTTCTGGCTTACAGAGCAACTGTGGGGACTCACAGCTTTACAAACAGAGCTACATGGCAGCTGTGAACAAGCTGGTGCCGCAGCTTCAAACCTGGGAAGCTCTTTCTTCATGGTTAAAATTACAAAACTGAGGCTTAAAACTCAGTTCCCTAAAGGCTACGGGCACACCTACTGTTTCTTCCTTCCATGCCATGAAAAATGATCTAATGAATTTTTTTTTTTTTTTAATATCTGCCTCACTGCTGAAACTGCAATGCTTCGTGTTGGCAGCTGACAGACTGTGGGAAGGACGTTGGATGCAGAGGCCCTGCCACCCTTCCCAACCAGCTGCTGAGCTGCCCACCATTCTGTATGCATGATCCACCTGGCAGCGATGGAGGGAAGGTGCGCTCCAGCACCCCCACCACCAGCCTTGGGGCAGATGGGGGCCAAGAGACCACACACCCACTGGTTCTCTACAGCGGAGGGTGAAGCATCCAGGTTTTCTTCTCAAATTCATAGAATCACAGAATGGTTTGGATTGGAAAGGACCTTAAAGATCATCAAGTTCCAACCCCCCTGCCACGAGCAGGGACACCTCCCACTAGACCAGGTTGCTCAAAGCCTCATCCAGCCTGGCCTTGAACACCTCCAGGGATGGGGCATCCACAGCTTCTCTGGGCAACCTGGGCCACTACCTCACCACCCGCAAAGGAAAAAATTCCATTCTGCAGCTTCCACAGAGATACAAGCAATGCGCACGACAGGCCATGCAGCCCTCCACCCCCCTGGGAAGAGCACCAGGAGCTCGGTCCAGGTGTTGTGCTGCTTCTGGGCTCTCTCCTGGTCCCAGTTAAAGCCCCAGGGGCTTGTTGTGGATATCAATAAGCAGCAGATTTGGCTTCTAAGCCTTCATCAACAGAACACTCAAGCCATCTGTTTAAGCAGTAGCACCAGTATGATTAAAAATACCAGTACTACATTTCTTCTGCTATTTAGAATTTTGGTTCTCTGGGGAAGAAAACCTCAAAGCTACTTTCTACTAAAAAGAGGATGACTTAATGAATTCCTCTTCTTGTCTTTTACATCTGCCTCCTCATACAGACCAAGACCGTAAGTTGAAAAAGGGTAAGTCCCCACACTAAAGGCTACTTTTTGCAGATGATTTAAAAGCTTCTGAGAGAGAAAAGCTAGCTCAGACTAGCCAGAGCTATCCTGGTTCCTGCACCTGTCCAGGCAATGCTGATAAGCCGAGCCTAACAAGACACTGACTGTTGATTTTAAAAAACATAAAACCACAACAGTTAGATTAAGTCTTGACTTAGTTTGTCCTGAAAATGATCTCTTCATTAGACCAGACAGTCATGACTTCAAGTTGCTTAGCATCTCTAATGTCTACATACAACCACTCCAAACTAATCTGAATATGTATAGCTCTCTACAAGGTTAAAGAGGCAATAAAAATATGAACTTTCAGCTGTTCTGGGAAAGTGAGACCCATTATTTACCTTCATAGCCACCTACAAATTATCATAAATAATACTTAAAAAAACTTCAAGGTGCTCTTTGCTGCAGGAAGAAAAAAAATCCAACATTTAAAGTTTGACAAGGAATATTTCACACAGATGCCAAGAACCAAAATAGTTTTTCCTTCCCTAATATGTGTCATTATAGTTAGGAGAAGACAGATGTTTGCTAATACAAATAGATCAGAGGGAGCAGCATTGTTTTTCCATGTTAGGCTTTCTTCCATCCTTATAAAGTCAATGCAAAACTCTGGAGAACCACCTCTGCTCTGTGGTACCCTTCAAATGGGAGAAAGAGGTGGCCAAGTCTGTGTTTGTAACTCTTGCTCCCAAGTGCTACAGTATTGTCATCAACGTCTGCAAAGCCCTTGCAAACGTTCAGGTAAAAGATGCCAGGAGATGCTGATCGTGAATATTAGCCATGATGGACAATTTGTTACTGCATGGTACTATTTTCTAGAAGCTCAACACTGTTATGCAATCAGCTTGTCACAAGTAAGTGAGCACTTGCCAGCAAGAGAAGGAGATCTTGGCTAGATCTACCTCAGGCTTTCTTTCTAATGCCATTTCCCAGTAACACATATCCTTACAGCTGGCCTCATCTAGGCTGTCATGTGTGTCAGCAGGATTTCCCATTTGGCATTCGTGATGTAGCTGCCTCTTACAGGTCTTCCTGCACTTGTAAAGGATGCAAAATACGTGTATCTTTTTGGGGTTCTTCTGAATGCTGCTATAAACTTGGATAGTTGGAAAACAGCATTTAGCAGAATTTAATTCTTCCCTCAATGATATGTAGCATTCAACTAACGCAAAGGCCTTCAGAAGACTGTCGAGGGGAGTTCATGGCTTTCCTGTTGAGAAGCACCTCACAAACATTGGTGCTTTTCACATCCTGGGTGTCAGTCAGAAGGGCTCTGTTTTAAAGTGACTCCAAAGCAGGCAGTATGAGTTTTCCTGTGCGTGTTATTCAGGTGATGCACAGAAGGGTTTATTTCCCAACAGGTTTTGGGCCATGAGGGCAGGTGAATTGCTAACTTTTGACAGCAGCAGAGCCAAAACTTTGGCAGCACCTGGGAGCAGACAGTGCACTTGGGCTTGCTGAGATCTGCCTCTGTGGACCTCATCCTCCTAACGTCTGAGGTGCGACACAGGAAGACCCTGTTGTTGCAAAGGAATTACGAAAAAACACCAGTGGCGCTGCCTGAACTTCAAGAAAATTATTTAAGTAGCTATCAGAGCACTCTGGTGAATTCTTATTAGTCTTATCGAGTGACTACTAACAACCCCAGATCAAGGACATAGGTGTGAGCAGGCTGCAGTAACAAAATGTTACTTGGATTATAAACAAATTGTGGTTCAAAGGCTGCTGAAAAAAACAAATGGGGTTGTATCAAGGATCTCCAGAAGTGCTATCACAAGACGACAGCAGAAGGCTGGACATTGCACAGCATGGCAGCAGAGGTGCCAGAGCTAAAAATCGCAACTCAGCAATGGTCAGCTGCAGCTCACTAGCAGACTGCAGCCTTGGGAGCTGAGTAAAACTTGGTTTAGGGAGAGCAAAGAACAAGTATCCAATATGTAATATGTACCAGATACTGCAAATGTGGGTACAAGGTGGAACCACAAATGAATGAAGAACGGGTAAGTATATACAGCAGACATGCAGAGAGCACTAACAAACATATAAAAGTGACCAAAAGCAAGCCCAGAGGAGGAAGAAACTCCTGCCATCAACAAAATATTCTCCTCTTTACAGATCTCGGCACACAGACAACTTCCCACTAATAACCCCCACTCCCTGAAAACACACACACACTTGCACTGTCTCCCTAAAGATTTGTGATGCTTTGGGGCCCAGAGGTGCACAGAAGGGTGAGCCCAACACCTGAGGAAAGAGATACGGGAACTGCGTGTATGACAATCTGAACCATATCATTACTGAGAATGAGGTGCAGAACTTGTATAATTTGCCTGTAAGTGTTAGCACCACTGGGACCAATAATAATACTTTGATAAGACTGCTAGGACTTGAATTAGGCTAACAATAAATTCTTGGCTTTGCATATAGAATGGGTTTCTAAAGCTTACGTTAATTGCATGTGGTGTTTGTTCTGATGCCTCGCTCTTGAGGTCTACCGTTAACACAGTGCAAGAGTTGCCAGGGAACTTGGCTACCAATGATGCAATTACAATGCGCATTGCCAAGCACTGCTCCACACCGGGCTCCTCAGCATGTCCCCCCTGCCAGGCTCCTTAGTGTAAAGGGCTCTTGCAATAGCATGCCCATCCTTGCCCTGTTAGAGCAGCCTCCACCTTCCCATCAGCAAGATGGACATGTTGCACCCTATCACTAGAAAATGGTACTTTTTCACAAGCACACCAGGCTATGCATACACCTTCTGTATTACCTAGCTTTGTAGGCATGAGCAAAATTCTGGCTAAACAAAAATAAATTAGTTCTGGAAGAAAATGTAGAATATAAGGAGAGGGGGTATGGAGAAGACTGATTCATATTATGCAGGTAAAAGAAGTTTGATCCCATTTTATAAAAGCAGCTATTGTCACCCACACAGCATTTAATCCAATTAGGTTTTATTCACCATTAACACCCGCAGCAAGGAATAAAATCTGGAGCACCGTTTTTCATGCACCAGTCTAATCCCAGCATGACTTGAAAGTGTCTCCAATTCTTCCTGAGCATTTGCATTCCCCACACCCTCAGTAGCTGTGCCCCTGTGTCTCATTATTTTTACGAATGACTATGTGCCTACCAACAGACTGTGCAACCCTGCCTGGTGTTTGCAGCTCAGCAGAGCGAAACTAGGTTATTTGATCTTGGAGACAAAACGGGAAGGAGGTGGCAATTCAACAAAGACACCTTCCCCGTTCATCCTAAACCCATGCTGTAAAATGATGTTTGAGATGTGGCATGCAGCGCTGTCCTGCTGCAGGCAGTGCCCCCAGGGACCCCCCCACACTCCTTGCATGGCACTGAGTGCTGCTCCTCAGGGACAATGACCAGCCACCAAGTCAGCTTCTTTCTCTCTACAGGTCCATGCCTGTCAGAGAAATACCAACAGGTTGTGCTGCATTAAGTTACACATGGAGCAGTCACTGAAATGACAGCTGTACATGGCAATATATGGTGGGAGAAAATAATGCTGAAACACCTCCTGTTCCTCAGACAGCCAGCACCAGCTCATCATCGCATCCTCCTCTGCTGGGCCTTGCTCCGGGCATGTTTCACAGGATTAATTTTACCTACAGGTGCATTTTGCTCTCTATTGATCTTTTGTATGAAAGAAAGCAGAGAATTAAGCTTGCAAAGACCCATCTTGTAACTCTATTAAATGAGGCCAGGGTAGATTAAGTTAGTAGTTCATCTTTCTGAGGATAGACATTTAAATCATGGCTCTAAGGTGAATTCTTGTGTGTACTTGCTTGGCTTAAAATCAGGAACAGCATTTAAACATCACCACTTGAGGTTTCTTATTTAATACACCAAGGATTTAAACAGAAAGACAGGAAATGAGAAAGAAGAGTTCTAACTGGCTCTCAGGTCAGGGGGTGAGCAGAGGAAAAAGAAATTAAAAAATCAAACATCTCTTTAAAAATAAATACACTATGCAAGTGGTGGGGCAGGGACCTGACAGAGGGGACCCGGCACCAGGACATGCCATCCCGAGAGGTCATGAAATGCCATTTGCTGCCCACCCAACATCTGCCCCACCGGCTGGGGTAGGAGGATCTCATCCTGCACAGGCATCCTCACCTTTCACTAATTGTACCACATGGTGAAGTTACTTTCCTCAGCAGGAGGCAGTTTGTTTGCTTAAGAAGTAGTGGAAGGGCAAGTGCCACTCAACACCAGCAGCTGCTGCAGGAGGAAAAAATAAATAAATGGGGAGGTGTGATGTTTGTTAGCTCCTCAGCTGCAGAGCTACTATCTTTCAACAGGTGATGAGAATCTGATGGTGAAAATGCAGCAAAGCCTAGTGGCTTACATTCACTTTAAATTTTCCAGTTGCTGCTCCCTATTTTTCTTCTCAATACTGAATTAATTCACTGTCATTAAAAAAGAAAAAAACAAAACCAAACCAAACAAAAAATCCCACCAAACCAAAAACAAACCCCGAAAGACAACTGTACAATTCAGAAGTTTCGTGGCAGTGTTTGCAAATTGCTTTTCTGGGCATGAGAAACACAAAATAAAGCATAATCTTGTAACCAGGAGGCGCCTACCCCCTGCCCCCAAAGGCAGAAGCATTTGAGTTTCCAATAAAGCATATGGCAACTACCCACAAAAGTTTGTGACTGCGCACAGCCTGTTACCAAGGCACACATGGAGAACAGGAGGAGGAGGAGGAGAAGGAGGAGGAAGCAGCCCTGGCTGGCTGTCAAATATAGAAACTGAGTGATCTGGTTTGAAATCTGTGCCTCATCTTTTGGTCACTTTGCGAGCAAAGCCCTCTCTGAAAAGGGGATAACCCCCTCTGCAGTGCCCCAGGGGGTACAGATCACCACCGCAGCAGGGCCAGGCTTCTTGCTCCTTTGTGAAACAGCTCTCTGCCCACCTTAATGCTTAAGGCAAGATAAATGTTTTACATCCTTTTACACAAGGAGAGATCAGAAGGGAAAAAAGAAAAGAAGGTAAAACAAAAGAAAAGGAGGCTAAGACACGTCTTGGTGAATATACCAAGATTTTGCCAAAAGTAGAACCTAGGGCTTACATCTCCTGTTCCTTCCCATGCTAGACACAGCAGCCTCAACAGATTAAAAAACACGGAAAGTAACAAACAGCCATTTCTTTTATAGCGTATTGTTAAATATTTGGGCATTTGTACACACAGTGCACTGGTCTGTCCAGAACAGTGTTACCCATCCCACTGATACTTTTCTCATCAGGATCCCATGTCTGCAAGCATTTGGATACTGAGATTTCCTCATTAGTTTTAAGCAGATAAGCAAGTTACTAATTACCCATTGTATTCCAGAGAGTCCAGGGTACAGAGTTATGAAACGAGACCTTACCATAGCAAGTACTAGACAGAGCAGAAAGTAATTTACAGCAAATATTGTGGTGAGGGTTGGGAGAATATATAAAAAATCACAACCCATGCTTGTTTCATAGAATCATAGAATGGTTTGGGTTGGAAGGGACCTTAAAGACCATGTAATTCTAAATCCCCCTGCCAAGGACAGGGACACGTTCCACTAGCCCAGGTTGCTCAAAGCTTCATCCAGCCTGGCCTTGAACACCTCCAGGGATGGGGTATCCACAGCTTCTCTGGGCAACCTGTGCCACTTTGATTTATAATGTGCAAGATCATTAGGTGAACATTTACAGCTCCTAGTTGTGACTCAGTCTTCTGCTTTCATTTAAATGCTGGACAGAAAATACACAATACCATCACCTCTTTACTGAGCACAAACATTTGCACAGATTGCTGCTGCTGGGTTTTCTTTTACTCTGCACCTCGCATGGACATTTAGACCAAAGATGAAGTGATTGTAAATCACTATAAAATATGAATGATACTTATTAATCCCTTCTTTGTACTGACTTTGGACCCAGTGGAGCAGTGGTAACTGACACTTCATAGGCTTTAAGCAATGTGTCCACGCACATTTGTAGTACACGATAGAGGGCACAGACTGAAGATAAATATGAGCATGCACACCAGGAAAAACAGCATGCCATGTGGGATGGGATATTCTGGCTGTACTGAAGATTCCTTTATTGCTGTCCGACACCATCACTTGCTAGAAGCCAGCACTAATCACAAGACACTCGCACTGACCAGATAAATATAATTCTCTTTTCCTTCAGCTCTGCCTGTGGCAAGTGTGGTTGGTCCCAGTATCACAACACCAGCAGCTCATCAGCCTTCCCCTGTAAATGCCTTTCCTGCTGCAACTGCATAAAAGCACCACATGGACAAATCACTTCTGGTGGCAACTGACCCTTCCAACTCCCCGGGTGCAGCAGCTCTACTGTAAGGCTTTTTGCCTTACAGCCTTTCCTCCCTTTTTGTTGTGCTTCTGGTGCTTGATGCCCAACCTGGGGGCTAGCTCTGCAGCGGAGGTCAGCACAGCACTGCTGGTGAGGCTAGAGAGCTGCATAAACTGCAGTCGAAAAAAATGTGTAAATCCGTATTGCACCAAAGAAATACAAGACTTCCCTTGTTAATGAGAAATTCAACAGCATATGGACAAAAATAACCCAGCACACTGCTGGTACTGGCAAAACCTTTGGTGGTGGGGAAGTTTAATATACTTTTTATCATTGTAGAAAATACTAGTGAGGAGAAGCTGGACAAATTCTTGGGATGGAGGTAAATACCAGATTTACTTTGTTGTAAATAAAGTTCATCTCATCTACTTACGCAAAAAATTTGTACTGCTGCCTTATGTTTCTTGAGGGGGAAAGGGAAAAAAACTGTTGTGGCAGGTTAACAGGGGTTGGCTTTGTTTATGAGAACGTAATGAAAGTAACAGCAAGAATTTAACAGGCTGAATATTATTAATAGGAAGAATGCTTTGCAGCATGGAAATGAGGTGGAGGGCGTTTACAAAACTAGTTTTCTTTTCAATACTGGCTCTACCTTCTCTGCTGCCATTCCTTTAAATTTCCACTACCTCCATACCCCTCACTTATAAAATAACACATCTTCTCCTTAAAGTTATGTACGGATTGTGTAACCCTGTGACAGCTGAAAACCACTACACTCATTGCAAAGCAACAATTACCCAAGGATGTTGGGTATTTAATTCATTTTTTAAGAGCTCTGTGCATTAGGATCTGGTAGGGCTGCACATTTCTGTGAGTCAGAAGGCTCTCAAATACTCAGAAGCAAATGAAATCAATAAACTCTTGTTTGTGCTTGAGCTTCCTACCAACATGTGAAGCATTTTCTTCCTCACAGCTGAGCTCTTCCTACCCTGGCCCATGTGACGATACGTATGGATGCTATGCTCTCTCTAGGTCAGCTCATTAACCCTGACGTCAGCAGATGGCTGATGAGTGCGTGCAACTGACAAAGAGGCCCTCAGGTCCTGACAATGAACTCTGAGAGCGTTCTGATGCACTTGGGCAGCCAGACCAAGCTCTCTGCTGGTAGGCTGGGTGCCGTTGGGGCAAACAGCATCATTCTTTGCACAGATGCAAATTGGAAAGCATCAGATGGATAAATGGATCTGCCTTCATAGGACTGCCCTCCTCTGCACTTGGTGGCTTATAAACTCTTAAAGCACAGCAGCTGTAACTCATTCATCGAAGCCACCATCCTTCCTACACCCTTTGCCAGTCCAGTTTTACAAACTAGTATCACATTTGAGTCTAGCAGCGCCAGTTCTAGGTACTAAAAGAAATAACAACACTTATGGATTTAACAAACAAAACAGAAGTTATGAATTTAATGATCCAGGAGCCAGTCTTGAGTTATGCAAACCACATTGAGTTAGGTATTCACAAAATTGCTTCAGCATAATTGTTGGCACGTGGATTGTTTGCAAATAGCTAACACAAACTACTTAGTGTTAATCATTTGTTCCGTAACATAGTTAGTCATGCACTATTTATGCTTCTTGATTGGGTGATTGTATCCTCCTAAAGGAGAGGGTAAGAACCAGTGAAAACAAAGCACACCTGGGAGTTTAACATCAATAAGCACTAGTGATAAAATACGAAAGCATCATGTCTCACTAATCTCAGCAAGATGTTTGCGTCTATCCATCTCCATGCAAATAATCCGCGATGACTATGCAGAGTCTGGTGAACCACACCTGGGGACAAGAAATTGGTATGCTTGAGCATACTGACTGACACACATGCAGACTGCTAAACTTGGGGTGGGGGGGATCAGGCAAAGAGGTGTGATGGCTGCTGGAACAATACCCTCCAAGCTCACAGTCAAGGCAAGTGTTGACTGTTTCTGCCTGTCGCCATTAATACTTTTAAAAAGGAGAGACCACACAATAGCTCCAACAGTGACCACATCATGCTTATGTTGGGCAGTGGTCAAACACACACACAGACTCAGCACATCGTTTACAGACAGCCATGGGACTGCTGCTGGTTTTGACAGCCTTGGACAACTTCTAACCTTCCAGAGTGAACTTTTGACAAAGCAAGGAAATTCAGTGGGACTCCTCCATGCACGGACTAGTAGACAAGTAACTACTCCAATGCTCAGCCCAGTGTATTTTCCCATACATTCTTAACTGTCTTGGAGAACACTGACTTACCCATTTGAGTCCTCTGTTCAATGGACAGACTGTATACTCATTTCTCCCCCTCTTACGGGCAATAATAAGCCATTTTTTCTGCTTATTATTTTCTAACAAGGTTGTAATAATTTCGTACAACTCTCAGATGACATGCATTTGCTCTCATAGTGCTGGCATAAGACTGATCCACAAAAAGATCCGTTGTTTGAATTGTCTTGATCTTAGTCAGTGAATGGCTGTCTATAGACTTTTAAGTGAAGGGAACTCTCTGGTCAAAATAAGACAAAGTCAGATAAAACTAAAGGTTAAAGTTGATCAAAGTGTTAAGTTCACTTATGAATACAGTTTTAGTATTGAAGCAACAAGCCACAGATTGTCTCAGACTATTTCCTCATCCTAAGCAACATCACACCACACTTAAATGAAGAGCAAGTCTGATTCGATTCTATTGGTTTTTTTAATGATTGCAATTGCATCAGAAACAACACATCATTCACATGAATGAAATTATTCACTTCAGCTGTCCTTGTTCTCCTCAACATTTGCTTTTCAGGAGCATTCCAGTAATCAAATTACACTAGGACAAATGCTCACAGAAAAGGAATAGCAGAATTGAACACCTGCAGTATTTGCAAGTTCCAGCTTCCATGTGTATTTCCAATTCCTGTTTTCATCAGACTGGAAGAGAAAAAAAAATAATAATGCACCTTAGCCAAGCAACCAAAACTGTATCTCAAACTGGCTCCTATTTAAAGCCAGTGAAATAAAAGGAAGCACTTTCATACTTTTTTTTGGAAGGCTCTGAGATGCAGTTATTCCTAATGCTTATATTGTTTGTGCTTGTTCGAGAAATTTCAGGTGGTTTTCACGCAGAAAAAAAAGTCTGTGATCATCAGATGTATTATTCACTGTGAATTCTCACTTGGTTTTCCTCTTAAAGTACACTTCTGGGGAAGAACACAAGAGCAGTGTGATCTGGGCAACAAGTTCCTATGCTCTGTCAAGCAAAGCATCTTTCTTATGCTAATCATGTGGCATGCTGCATCCCACCACACGTCTCAATTTGCAATTTATTTTTTTGCTGTAAACCTGTAACGGTTGTGAATGCCCAAGGAGGACATCACAGAACAGCTAACTTTCACATAACTACACATTACATATTTATATGCACTGTCAAAATGGTGGGAAGATACAAAATTGAGTTTCTCTGGAATCTAGCAGGCTGAGCTATTTATAAATAAGTGTCTTATTTTTGGTGCTCTTCAGAGAATGTGATGAACAGTGAGTGATGAGCAATTTATGGTGCTGATCATTTGTATCACAATAGACCCTTGTGGTCTTTTTCTGGAGTCAAGACTCTGTTAATTTAGGATCTGTACTACCCCACAGTGGAAGACAGGGCCTCAGATCAAAGACCAATGGGCAAAACTAAGAAAGGGTGAAATGAGCATGCCACCCTGAAAATCACAGAATGATTTGGATTGGAAGGGAACTTCAAGACCACTGAGTTCCAACCCCCCTGCCATGGGCAGGGACACCTCCCACTAGCCCAGGTTGCTCAAAGCCTCATCCAGCCTGGCCTTGAACACCTCCAGGGATGGGGCATCCACAACTTCTCTGGGCAACCTGGGCCAGTGCCTCACCACCCGCACAGGAAAACATTTCTTCTGCATATCTCATCTAAATCTACCCTCTTTCAGCTTAAAACTGTTACCCCTTGTCATATCACTCCACCCCCTGATCAAGAGTGCCTCCCCATCCCTGCTGTAGCCCCCTTTAGGTACTGGAGGCGGAATGGACAAGTAGGTAGAAAATGGTGCAGAAAAAAAAAAAAATTCAAGGCTTCCTGGGGATTCTGGGCGTTGATATTCAAAACAGACTGATCACCCATCTCTCTCTCTCTCAAAAGAAACTCTCAGTGTGAAGAAATCCTTTTCCACAAGTATTCTGCACTGAAGGATTTTCTATTTATACAGTGAAAGAGAACATTAAAGAAAATATGGCATAACAAATGTGATATAAATGCCATTAGGATTACAGGCTCTAAAGGGATCTTAGGGGTGTAACTGAATGAAAAAAGCAGGTTCTAATTAAAAAGTGTGTAAGTACCCTGTACTATGTAAATAATTCATATGTATAAAAAGATGATCATAAGGAGGTCTGACTAATCACCATTTTTCTTCCCTGTGTTGACTGCTGATGCAAGATTCCTAACCAGAGGCCACAGAGTATTGTTAACCATACCAGCTTACCCAGCCTATTTCTGTACTGATACACTGTGGTATGAACTTTTAAAGAGGTGATTAATAGGTGGGTTTTTTTCCTACCCTGAATCTCTAAGGAACAAAAATCAATGCCATGTTTTATTATTCTCTGTGCCCCCTTCCCCATTAGCTCTGCAATAGACAATGTTACAGATGCCTGTGGGAGTCCAGCATGAGTTGCCCCCTGGTGTGGTTGGAAGGAAGCTGGCAGCACCAGCTGACCGTTACAATAGGCAGTGCAATTGGTTTTGCAGAACAGGCAATGAAGAGGTGGATGTGGGGATTGTACCAGCACCACACCACCTCCTTCTGTGGTCCTGGAGAAAGGAAACACCACTAAATGTTACTGGTGCAGGCTTTGTGTTTTCTGGATGACTGGGAATGACAGATGGCAGAAGAGCAGAGCCTTCCTTCAAAGCGTTGCTGGATTTTGTACTCTGGAAATAATAAGAAGCTCCCAGAAACTCCTGTTCAGCAAGTGCAACATAGAATCATAGAATCATTAAGGCTGGAAAAGACCTCAAGGATCATCACGTCCAATAGTCATGGTGCAATGATGTCTGAAATTTTCATGTCTCAAAGCTTAAACAAAAATAATCAATGCTTTTTCCTTTAACTATTTATCTACGTTTGCCTCAAGGCTGCTACCAGGTATGCATTTGTCCCCTCAGAGCTCTATAGCTTGTCACCTATCACATGTAATTTAAACAGTGGAAACCCAGGCACGTAACTCTTTCACCTTCTTGTCCTTCCAATGTAGTGGTAAAATCAACTCCATAGTATTAGCATACTAAGAAAATGTAAATGACAGGTAAAGCAGTTCCAGCACTTCAAAAAGAGGGCAGCTATCAGCTCCAAATAAAGGTTAGATATATTTTCCCATGTTCTGATGCGTATGTTGAGTAGATTCTTAAAAACAACTGTTCTCCTTCAGAGAGCTGTTTAACTGATAACACGAGTGAGCCTTACACATTGAGAAAGTGATAAATAATTATGCTTTCATCTAAAATAGCACCAGAAAATTATCAAACTGTGAACTCATAATAATGGCTTTTCATGATTTACAAAGGAAAGTTCTTTTTAAGCTGGTTTGAGTGAGTACACTATTAAAATGAATGTAATGTAACTGCTTTATCAGTAGCATCATTGAGAGAGTCTGGTGCACAATACAGCTGCTCTTTCTGGATATTAATTGCCATGTCCAATAGTTCTTTCCTTACAAAAAAAATGCAAAACTTCATTTTTAAAATCTCGGTTTATGCTTGAAGATCTATTTTATCTTTTAACTCTGTCTTAAGTTAGAAAGCCTTGCAAAATGTTTTATGAATAGAATGGGCAACCATTTCTTTCACAGTTTTAAAAAAGCTGCAAGTACAATAGCATGCCTTTAAGGAAATGCTAAGAGTTTAAAATATGCCTGTGCAGCATATTCATAGATTTTATAATGCGTTTCAATACTTTCCACATTGTAAAACAGGCTTTGGAAACTACCATCACAGATGAAAGCTGGTGAAGAAAAAGTAATAAAAATACTATAGCAAAAAAATGAAAAAACAGTGCCTGCTTCTGAATTCCCTAACATGTGATTTTTCTTATATAATAATAATAATAATAATCAAATGATCACAGTAATTTCCCCGTTTACTGTACTTTAGTGGCAGCTGAGGGTGCACCTGTGTTCACATTCACTCTTCTCCCCTCCACATCCCCACCTTCCCATCTGCTGCCTGCAGCCATGCAGATTCAGGTGTCTCAAACATTTCAGATAAAAGTTAATTAGCCAGCAAACTGCACAACATATAGTTTCCAAACCGATGCCAAGTGGAAACCCTCCAGCCAGCTCCTGAGGGCTCTCCCAGCTCCTCACCACTCCTGCAAGCATGCAGTCCATTGCAAAGAAGATTCTGTGCATAAAGGCTCATCCGAGAGGTGCAGCATCGTCTCTCAACTTGCTTATAAGGCACTGACATACCTCGCGGGGACAGGGATGGCTGCTTAGCATGGCAGTGGGACACACACGCTCTCTGCATGCACCAATAGGGTATACATATGCTACAGGGATGCAAGACACTCATGAATGGCTGTATTGTACTGGGCTGCGGGGAAAGGAGATAGAAAGCTCAGGACTGAGTGGTGAACACCAAGCCTGAACAGAGGTATGTTTTGAAACCCTGTCTACAGCCAAAACAAAGTCCCAAGGCCAGCTGCACATAAACATTAGGTTGCAAAGGCAGCACGTAACAATTACTGTCATTTGTTGTAGTTTGTGGTATGCAGCACTGTGAAGCCCCTTCTCAGTTCTTCATGTAGTTGTCCAGAATTACCAAGAGTAATGTTGGTAGCTTGATGTGACAGCTGTGAAGCACTCAGGGCCAGATTGTGAACTTCTTAGTCATGCTGGTGAGGAGTCCCTTGCACAAATGGCTTTTCTCAAGTGTGACTCCCTTAATAAAATGATTTATCTATCATCTCCACCTACTCAAACTTGGATCTTTCTCCCAGTTCTGCTGTCACTTCCACTGTCTGCACACATTCTCTCCCCATGGTGGTGAGAACAAATTTGGTTGACTGATGGGGTGTTTGGGAAAATGGGGAGAACTTCAGGGCCAGACCAGAGGTAAGGAACTGTCACTGAGGTTCAAAGCTGCAATCCTAAAGCCACTGTGCCTGAACTTGCTCCCATTTCTTAGGAAATCCCTTTTTGGGTACCTACTGGTATGACACTGTGTGTATGCAAACAACCTTGGTCCATCTCCTGGCTCTCTGAAGTGCTGACCAGAAGATAAGTTTGACCCCAGGTGCCAGAGCATCAGGTGGGACCATGTCCTGAGATGCCCAGGTGTGTCTCTCTTCCTGTAATTCCCAGCACCAAGGAGGAAAAACGGCTTCCACTAACTACACACACCCACACCAAGTCCTCGCACCCTTTGCAAGAAGTCCCTCTAGCAGCAGCAATAAAACACTGTCTACCTTTGATCGAATACCTGTTTTTTTCACTGCTTCCTAAATACTGGCTTAGCAGTTCCCTGGGACGTCTGTACTATTTTTTTTTGGGGGAAGCATTACTCACTGGAAGTAACTGTCCTTAGCCAGGGATCAAGATAGCTTTCATAATTCAACCCTGACTTGGGCAGGCTGCTTCCCTCTGTGTTTGGTCATCCCAGCTCTTTGTACAGTGCTTTCACATAAAATTCAGTTCCGTTGTTCTTATGCCACTGGAATCACAAAAAGTAAAGAGACAGAGAAGGGCACCTCTTCCTTTTTTTCTCAATTAAGTTTACTTTCTCCTTCTCTCTCCCTGCGACATTGCATTTATGCTTCTAGACTTCTTGCTTCCTTTCCTTGTTTTCTTCCCTATTTTTTCTCTGGCTTCTTTCAGCTGCTCAGAACAAACTCTGTAACGCATAGCTATTGGTACTGCAGTGAGATTTAGTGTACACTCTTGTTCAGTCAAACTGAAAAGATGATCCTTCCCCTCTTTAAAACCCTTTCTATAAGGGGTTTCTACAGAAACACGGATTTATAGCCTGATTCCTTCTTGAAAGACAGATCTAGATTTTTAAAAGAATCTGTGCTATTTCCAGTTTTCTGCTAATTACAATAAATACATAATTTCTAGCTATGGTATGCCTGGATTTCTTTCACATTAAGAAATCACATAGAAATTCCTAGAGGAAAAGAACAGAACACATAAGATAAACATTTTCTTTGAAACTGTAACTAAATCAAACATATTTCTAATACAGTGAGTTTTCAGTATTTCATGGGTTTAAATAGTAAATAACTCATTAGATATACACTAGATGAGAACATTTACAACTAGTCTTTGAATTTAACTGTGAGATTAAATTGAATAACATATAGCATGACAAGATCCTTGGCTCTTTTCTAATTTTGATCGCTCTGCTTCCATTTTAGCGAAAAGACGGGGTGCTCTCTGACTTTTGTGGACAAATTCTGGGGGAACACCCTGGCTTACATTTCTAGAGAGTATTTTGTTAATAATTCGTCTGGTACCATGACTTTTCTATTCATGTAGTATCTGCTTGAAAATTGTATTTCAATGTGTCTTTTTTTGGCCAAATTTTAGTTTTCACTTACTGAATAAAGCTAAGTATTCTTTTATGTTTCTTCTGATAATGCACATCAATCAGTAAAGTAATAATCAACTATTTAACCCTGTCATAGTTTAATTACTCATTGCCAACACAAGTTTGTGCAGTATATTATGAGAGACCTCTTCTAGGCTGTGCAGTGAGGAAGACGTTTTGTGAACACCAGGAATAGCAAAAAACCAAAAGAAAACATCATGTATGGTATTGAATTCAATGTTAACTCAGCTTTTTCTGCATCAGAGAAGCAGCACAGGACAAGGAATGAGAAAATCTTCTTACTAGCCAGCTCAGGTATTTTCTCCAGAATCTAGTACAGTATCATGAGTACAGTGAGGAAGGAGAGTGGCAATCAAACGCACGTCAAACTACAAAGCAGGTATTTTTGCTTTGGCATTTTCATATAAATTCAATATATTTATTTTCTATTTATGTAGGAAATGTCTACTGGTATAGCATTTAACTTCCAAGAATCACCTTCCCTCCACTGCTTTCCCAAATCTTAAATCTTCACCACCCTTTTCAAATATAATTGATATAACTGAAAATACAACAGAGTTTATAAAGTTGCCTAAGTGATTTGACAAAATTTGACAGAACTGGATGTACTTCATGAACAAAGTGACCATTGGCATAATTTTATCTAAGGATCCACAGAGTCTGATACCTTATATAATTATAGAATCAGTGCACATTGATCTGGGTAATAACCTCTTGCTGTGTTTGAGATAAATTGCTCACAGTTGACTTGAAGCCACTCAAACGAAGAATCTCTGGTGTATGTGTTTCAAATACTGCTGCACTATCCAGTTTCAAAGCGCAGTCTACTTACATCCCCCTAACTTTGAAATAAGCAGACATCCAAACTGTAGCATGTCCAATGTTTCCTTAAATAGTAATTGCCAGGAAAAGAAAAGCATATGTAAAATTATGGATGGTGAGAAACGCTGTGAACGGTAGTTGCGCAAACCAAGCTTCCCAACTGATATTACGAATTACAAATACTATAAAATAAAAACACCTTTTTGCTATCTAAGATAAATATTGAAGACACTTTGAGCAGTTTAAGAAGGAAGCCTGCTGTAAGATTTCACTGAGACTTGGGTGGTAAGGAGTACTAACTAACTTTTTAGTATCACAAACAACTTCCAAGTCTTGAAATAATATGCTTGAAAACACTTTTTCCCTCAAAAATTTGCTCCCCCATAAGTAACAAAACATATGGGAAAATGATGCATTCTCATACCTTGAGTGTCATATACATTTACCATATACCATGATAAAATGTTCTAAACTGCAAGACCGCTGAATTTCAAAAGCCCAGTGGCAGAATAGCGAATTCAATGGGTTTCTGAGGGGCTTCCTTCAAAGGAGAGGGGCTGGAGATAGCACTGGAAATGTTCACCCCAGCAGCATTCTGGCTCCTTCTGTCTCCATGGAATGTCAAAATTTAGGATCCAGAGGAGAAAACTGAAAGTAAGAATACTCTCAACGCTTTCCTGTGCTTTGAAAAAGGATCTTTTGCACTCATGACAAACTGAATTTTGCTTCAACACTGTAACTGGAATAAAGAGACTACTTCTTTTTTTTCTTTGCATTGCCCCACGCTTTTGAGTATGCAAAGCTTGTTGATAGTGGAACTATCCTTAAAGAAGTCCCTATGAGTACACAGGCTGCAGTGTTCTGTTTTACATGACTGGATGACTTTTGTGGTGTTTTAAGGAGCGTTTATTACGACTCTGACAGTTTTAGGTGACAAGGATGACTTCTTGTAATATCAAGGGTGCAACACACAGAGAAAACAGACCCTGAGTATTAAACAAGGTGCAAAATACAGAAGGTACCAACACAACTCCCAAATGTGATGTCAACACCACTTTCACAGAACTTGAGGGTTTTCTGACCATGGACAAGAATATAAACAACTCCTTTCTCTTCAACACACATCATCTGTCAACTTAAAGGTAACAGATTAGCTTCAGCTGACAACACAGTGAACTATGAAAACTGTGCTACTCTCACAGCTGACAATGCTTGACACAGCACAGGAGCACAAGTAAAACCATCCTCAAAGTAACAACCTGAGGACAATGTATGATACTGAGGAAAAGCGTGTGAGAGGCAGTAGACTGGATCAGTTAGCAAATACTGCAGAACAGCTTTTTAACAGAGACCTGTTACAACGAGGAGCGGAGACCTCAAGGCTGTGGCTAGGACCGCAAGGCTGCCAGCAAAACATCGGTTATGCCTCCGAAATCTGTGTTTAAAAGAATGAATAACTCTATAGGATGCCTGGCTATGGAGCAAAACTGTTACTGACACAAAGCTTTTTTACATTAGCTGGCAAGGTAAATGGACTCTCACCTTATAGCAGATCTGTGGCCTGAATTGTGTAAGTTTCAAAAGCTCACTATTGAGCAAAACTGCACAGAGACCTTTGGCTGAAAGAGAAGCAGCTGAAGATTTGTTTGCACATCCTTTCAATTTCCATCCTTTTTTTCCCTCAAGGCACCGCTCATAAACCCTCTTGAAGTGCACAAAAGGTATGTGCCATACCATTTCTACAGTACAAAGTGAGGAGGGTTCATGATCACAGGGAAAGGCTGAACACTTACTCCCCATCTACACAGTAACTAGTACAAACTTCAATGTCTGGACTAAGTCAGATTAGCAATGACAGTTTGAACTACCACAGCTGGCATCTAAGCACGTGTTTTGTAGTCTCTCCTGGAAAATGAGACTTTTAATTTATTTTTTTTTTGGTCTGATTGAAAACATTTTTCTGCAAAATGCAATTCTGGCTCCAAGGAGGGAAAACAGTGTCTTTTGGGCATTAAGCTGGACAGAAGCTTTTCCACATCTCCATTCCCCTCCCGTAATTTCTGCCTGGTGCTCTACATAGACAGTGTCTTGCAGGTCAGTATGATTTCTGGGGATACCATACACAGAGTGGTATTACTGGCTATTTCCAAAAGAGAAAGGTGTAAGGTGTATAATTCCCCACCCAGGATGGTCTGAGACATATAAAGTTCTTTTCAAAAGAAAACTTAATTCCTTTAAAAACAAACCAAAAATTAAATCTTAACGGTCAGTTTCTTTTTACAGCATCTGTTCTGAGGGTGAGCTTGCTACTTCAGGAAATTCACTGTTTAACCTAACACTCTGACTTACTTATCCTTTTGACCCTCTCTGAAGTCATAGTGGTAATCAGCAGTGTTGCAATTCCAGTACTTCAGGAAGCCAGACAAAGCATGGACTGACTACACAGGGACTGATGATTCAGATTTACTTTATTCTGGTTCGTTGCTCTGAAAGGATTCCTTTTCATGTTAAAAGACATCAGAGCTACCGATTTATCTGAAACCCAGTGAAAATACTCCCTAAATTCTGGAGTTCAGAGAAGGCTACTGCAAACATGACCTCCCCTGTGTTTCTGATAGCATCACCAATAGAATGGATACTATGGGCTACTCTTCCCAGACTCCAGGATTTTAACTGTAGTACTGGGAATGATATCACTGTATTTATTTATGGTTCATGTTCCCTGGATCTTTCCCCTGTTCCATCCCTAGGAAAAAATTTAATGATGTTGGCAATCTTGGAATGAAAAAATAAAGTGTCTTTCCTCATGCTGCAAACACAGGTAACGTGACAAGCCTTGCCTCGATGGCATCAGTGATTGTGAGCTGCTGTCTCCAAAATAATGAGCTATCAAAACTTCAGTGCTATCTGCATTCATGATCCTAGTAACGAATTCCAGTGTTACTTTGCTTGCTGAATGAGTGTTGAATTGTTACTTTTACCTACCTAGAGTGTGAAAATTTACTGGGGTGACAGTAAACTTGGAAAAGTAAACAGCTTCTCTCAGGTCACAGCAGCGTCTTCTGGATCTACTGTCAGTATATGCTAGTCACTAAATCACATCTACAAATGAAAATGAAAAATGTCACATTTTGCTCTGTGTAGCATCCCTTGAAGCCATGTGTGTGTTCTGCCACACACAACCCTGAACCCTCAGCAAAAGCTGTTCATGAGAGAACAAGCGGTGTACCACACTTTGTCTTTGCCGTTGTCTTGTGATTGTTAACTGGCATGGGGGAAGACTGTTTGCTCTTTTTTTTTAAAAAAAAAAACCCAAACTTCAAAAGAGCATAATTTAATGAGGAACAGACTTTTAAAGATGCTCAAAAACCACACCACTTTTGAAAACACTCTAGGTATCCACCTGGCTGCAGCTGCCTAGCTGTGACACTGGATTTCCTTGTAAAGTGACACATTTGAAGTGTATCATCAAATGTCATGCAAGCAACAACCATTACTGTTGCCACTGTACAGCATTACTGAAACTTTATTTCAGTTCTGGATCCTTATCTTACTTTTCATTTTAAGTATTGCTTTTTGCCATGTTAGGGAAGATTTGCTCAAAGAACAATGTGTTTTTCAACTTCAATGAATAACTGCTTATTATAAACTTCGATATGAAGTAATAAAGTTAACGTCTAGATCCTGTCCTGGCAAAACATGGAAAATGAGACCTTGCTAGATATTACTACCTTAAAACTATCCTAACAAAAATTCTGAATGCAGCCTGAGACAGCATTTAGTAGATGTGGAGCTCGTCAGCATGTTTGCTGTGCTCCTCATATGGCAGACAGTGGGAAATGCTCTTCAAGGGCAAATAAGTTTTGGGTTGGCTTCTGGAAAAAAGCTAACTCCAGGCAGCCCTCCCAAGGTATGCTGCGGTGGTGTTCTGGAGGGAGGGAGGATTTTTCTGCCAAGGTACCAGTGGGAACGGTGACCCTAGGGAGGCCAGTACTTCACATTTCAGATGCAGGGTTAGATCTCAGTCTTTTCTTCCTGACTTTTCTTCTCTGAAAAACCGCATGCTGGGCCTATCAGCAAAACCTGTCTCTCCTACAAAGATATCATCCACACTTGCCTGCTCTAAAATTGACGGCCAGGAGAAACAGCCAGCCTGCAGCTCCAGGACTGTGAAGCTGGGAAGGTGGGAGGTCCATGCTGTGTCCATTTAATACCAGTGCTGGCATCACACTGTGACTGACACAAAATCTCTGCCTGCTGCAGGCAGTAAGACACCACAGGCTGCTGAGGAACATCTCCAGGGTGTGCCAGGTCCAAGTGCTGTTGGAAACCCTGTAACTCTGGGAAGTACGTGAGGTAAGGCTGCTGGAGCATTGCCTCCAGAGTTAGCCTTAAAATAGTATTTATCATGTGAAAGGATGGAAAGAGAGTGTTCAGAAATACGTCAGGCAATCCAAGCCAACCTTGAGACTAATACACTTGTATTAACTGCTGGCCTTTGGGTAAGGCTGAGATTTTTTTTAAATCCACAGAGCCTTGAAGAGCGATTTCTTTAGCTCAGATGAAAAAAAACCAGACCGTGTTCAGCACAGGTTCAATGTCAGGCACTGGCTTCACTGTCACTGAAGACAATGATACTTAAATATCTGCTTAAGAACAAAGTCCTGCTTTGGATAGATTGATCCAGTCAGCTCCCCACGGAGAACAATGTGAAAATTAAGCAGGAGCTGTGAAATCTGTGGAAAGGAACAATGACTCTGACCCTACGCCATACTCGTGTAATGCATCTTGTGTCCTGAGGCAACTTTGGATGAACTTAGACCTATCTCGCATGGAAGAGAAAATAATTCTGATTTTAACAGACAGAGCACAGGAGATGCTGGGTCCAGGATCTGGTCTTCAGGGAGCTTTGGCTGTTGACTCCAGCATAGCTGTGAGCGAAGCTGCAAGGCCGGTAGATGTGACTGAGCAAACTTGGATGATACTGGCACCAAACACACATCAATAGGGGCATTCAGTGACACCGATGACCCTTGAGTTTCTGCATAAATCTACAGAAACCTGAGTTACATGGGTTTTGCTGAGGTAGAGAAAACCAGCTGAGCTCAGACCAGCATACAGCAGTCACACCTCCAATTTACAGACCAAGAGCCACCTAGTGCAGACTTTCCTCTCCTACCTTCTCTGTCACAATCTAACACAAAAAAATACAGAAGTCTAACAGTGCTACAGGCTGGGTTTTATATTTGCTTTTGTAAAGCAAATTCAGTCGGTAATTTTTTTTTTTCTGATTACATTTTCAGAGCAAAATTGAGCTCTCTCTTTTTATATAAAACAACTATTTCTGCTGGCTACTTAAATGGCAGCTTCTGCCATTTTACTCATGACTTCCCTTGCGTCGGGCACACAGAACGGAGCATTTTCTTCCAACTCTTTTGCTTGAAAATTATTACTGGCACCAAGCAGACATTTGCAAAACATGGAACTGTCACCTTTTTCCAGGGTATGTAACACAAAGTTGCCACAGAAAGTTTAGCTCTCCTTGGATACTACTACTGTCTGTGCCTAGACAGTCACACTGAATTTAGTTTCCACTGTTTCAGCTACACAATCAAAACAGACACTGACTTTAGTTTCTACCGCTTTAGTTAGGCCATTAGATTTAGCAAAAATCTTGTCCAGCGGTGATGCATGAACTACGAGTAAAGAAAATCCTAACGTGTTAGACAGCTTAATGTAAAGTCAGGTTAACAGTGAACAACTTCCCTGAGAAGCATCATCATCTGGTGAACAATCTAGTATGCCCACACACACCCAGCACAGAGCATTTAGACCAGTAATAAATAAATACCCTGAATGCTGGTTTTTGCTTTTGTTTTCTTTTTTCTTTTTGCTAACAACCTTCTTTCAGTCTGTGAGGTGTGTCCTTCTCCAAAAGCCAAGCTAAGGACTTCCAGAAGAGCAGCTTCTCACAGTGCATGTGCTAGACCCCCTTTCTCTCAACTCTACAACTTAACGCAGCATATGAGTCCGGGCTAAAAACTCTGCTTTTGCCACCGAGCTCTGCTCTTCCCCGGAGAGGATGCTCATCCGCCTCCACCCTGGGCTGAGACCAAGGTCCAACACGGCAGAGGATGCAAGGGGAGGGAAAATAGAGAAGCGGCGAGCCCGGCGGCCCCCGAATCAGAGCCCTAGTCCCCGCGCAGGTCTCGGGCAGTGTGTCTCCCCACCCCGACCACTGCCCGGCTCCCACGGCCGCGCCCAGCCCACAGCCTGTCGGACCCCGACCCTTCCCCGCAGGGTACCGGAGGAAACGCAGGGCAGGGGTCACCGCGCTGCCCTGCCCCTGTGTGGGGGTTGCTCTGCCCACCGCCCCGTGACCCCCAGCGCCTTACCGGGCTCCGCCGGGGGAACTCGTTGAGCACGATGCTGACCACGGGGATGCGCAACGCCGCCGAAATGAAGTCCAGCTCCAGCATCTCCCCGCGGCTCTGCGGGAAGGCGAGGATGGCGGAGACCCCCTGCACCACCACCGTGTGGCAGAGGCTCCGCAAAAAGGAGACGGGGTCGTTGCTCCAGGAAGCGCTGGGGGAAGAGAAAGGGAAGAGGGGCAGGTCCCCCAGCCCCGCTTCGATCGCCATCACCACCTCCAGGGACAAGTTGTAGGGCAGCAGCCCGTCCACGCCGTTGAGGTTCGCCACGGCCATCAGCAGCGCGTCCCGCGGCGAGGGCGAGGAGGATGGCCGCCTCTCCCCACCGACCCCCGGCCGTCGTCCCCGCGGCCCCCCGCCGCTCCCCCCCTCGGGGCTGCCGTCGTCCCGCCGCCCTCCCATCGCCTCCCCGGGCCAGGCGGCGACGCGGGGCTGCAGGTGGGTGGCCCCCACCCTGACGGTGTGCCCGATGCGCCGCAAGATCTGGCAGGGCTGCGGGTGGGACGCAGAGCCGGGCACCGCCGCCAACACCAGCGCGCAGGGCGGCAGAAGAAGCCAACAAGCCCGGACCAGGAGCCCGCGCACCGCCGGTCGCCGCATGGCCGGGAATCACCCGCCGACACGTCCCCCGGCCCCGCCGCCCGCCTCAGCCGCCCCGCGGGGGGCCGGCAGCGGCACCAGCCGCGACGGGGGGTCCCCGCGCAGAGCCGCCCCTGCCGCTGCCCATGGGGTCGTCGCCGCCTCGCCCACACCGCGGGGATGGAGGTGGGTGGGTGAGTGGGGGAGCACGGTCTCCGCCCGCCCCCAAACGGGCCCGCGGGGCGGCACCCCGCACCGGCCCCCGCCCGGCCCCGCAGCCGTCGGTATGGCGACCCTTCCCGGCTACACACCCTCCCACCCCGGGCGATCGCTCTGCCCCGGTCCCCTCCGCAGCCCGGCTCCTTTGCAACGCTGCCCTCCCCGCTCCCCCTTTCGGAGCGCACCCTGCACTCCCCCCTGCCCGGTTCCCCTTCGCAGCCCCCGCTGTACCGCACTCCCCGGCTCCTCTGCAAGGCTGCCCCTTTTCCAGCCCCCTCCCTCCGCTCCCCTCCGCAGCCTTTGGTGCACTCCCCTGCCCGGTTCCGGAGGCGAGAAAAGTTGCCGGGCGGCGGCGGCAGCAGCAGGCGGTCGCTGGGCTGCGCTGCGCTCCCACCGGGAGGGACGGCGAGCAGCAGCCCCGCCACGGCTCCTCCCCGGGCAGCCGGGACTTGTAGTCGCCACCGCCCCCGCGGGCCGCCCCGCGGGAGAAAGGACGGCTTTGTCAGGCGATCGATCGCTCGGTTTCTCTGCGCTTCCAGCTGTTCCCCACCTCGGGGAAGTGTCCCGGGACAGCCCTGACGGGAGCCTCTGCCCGGGTGTTGTCGCCGGGCCCTCTCCCTCTCACAGCGTATAAAAACTTTTTTTCCGGAGGCTAGAAGAGACCCCGGGCTACTCTGTCCCCGGAGGCGCTGCGGGACGGAGCGAGGGTCTCTCCTCTGCCCCTGGCTGGGGAGAGACGCGTCTTTCGCTGCCGCGGCGTGCCCGTCGGAAAAGGCAGCGCTGGCTGCGCTTCGGACCGTTCTCATGCACTGGTGCTGCTTCAAACCAAATCGTTTTTCGACGCGTGGGACCCGAGATCCCCACTCAGCAAGCCAAAGACACATTCTAAAATTGCTCTTGTGATACAACACCCTTATCCTGAGAGAAAACGGGGCAGAGCAGAGATGCGCGCTTCTGTGCGTGTCTGCAAGGGCATGGGGGAAAGTCCTGTTCGTATCTCAGTTCTGGTAATTGGGTATAATCATGGGCAGTCAACAGCCGTGCTAAGCCTAGGTCTGAGACTGATACTCCGATCTGGGCACTGACCTCAGCGTTATGTCTCTGCTCCATGATTGATTTCCAGCATCTTGGAGGAAGCCCTCTCCCACAGATGTGTTGTCCATCTTAGCGTGGAAGTAAAGCGAGACGCAGGCTGCCCACTGACATGGGGGATGCACAGAGACATGGATGTATTTTCTTCCTGTGGGACTCCTGTCACCTTTCACTGGCTGATTCAGCCCTGTGTGATCACAGTACCCTTTCCTGCTGTCTGCTGTCCTGCGTGGAAGGACAGTTTGAGACCTTCACTCTTGGAGTGGTTAGAAATCTCCTGGTAGTGAGCAGTTTACCCTGACCTAGTGCTAGCCTTATTCTTTAACTTGAACAGCTCTTCTCCTCTGCATCTTAACCTTCTTTCCCTTTTCTCTGAGATTTATCTTCAGAGCTATTTATGAGGAAGCATCATATGTACCCTTTGTTGTGTATGTACCTTTTTTTTGTTGTGCACAAAATCTGTGTAGAAGGAAACACTTTTCATCATGCGGTATGAAAGAGGTGGTCACTGCCCTCCAACAGGTCTGCACTTAATATTTACTAATTTAAATTCATCTCTCTTGACGGGACATCACCAGAGGTGTACACAGTCTTCAAAGTGAGGTCTTACGAAGATCGTGTGCAGCTGTGCTATTTCTCTCTCTTACGTCCTTATCTCCATCACGTCATACCTGCCTGCTGTTACCATCTTCCAGATGACCTGCAAAGCTTGTGTTTCTTTCATACTGCTCTCTCTAAATTGATATATGGTTACAAAATTGATTCCTAGGTGGAAAACTACGAATGGCAGACTGGTGGTCCGTAGGCCAAGACAGACTATACCAGCTGCTACATGTAAGGTAAGATAATACTACACTTAAGAGTAACCTGGTTTCAGCTGGGACAAAGTTAACTCTCCTCACAGCAGCTACTGTGAGGCTGTGTTTGGATTTGTGCTGAGGAGAAGGCTGATCACATACTGATGGTTATAGTTGCTGCCAGGAGAGTCAAGGACTTTCCAGCCTCTCTGCTGTGCCAGTGTCTGCAGGGGCAGGAGAAGCTTCTCTCTGTGCTCTGCTCTGCGATCATGAGCCAGGAATGGGTTGAGCTTTGGTCGCTGGGTGGTGAGCAGTATTACTGTGTATCTCTTATTTGTATATTTATATATATATTATAATCATTATTATTATTTTCAATATTATTGTAGTTATTAAGTTGTTCTTATCTCAGCCCATGAGTCTCTTTTCCCTTCACCCCTTTAATTCTCTCCTTCATCCCCA